>VWZE01023677.1:31199-48543 GCA_013396675.1 Eubucco bourcierii | reverse complement strand
CTGCCACTTCAAACCCATTCCCCTTGTCCTGCCATTCCCAGCCCTTTTCAACAGTCCCTCCACATCCTTCCTGGAGCCCCTTTCAGATCCTGCAAGGCCACTCCAAGCTCTCCTGGAAGCCTTCTCTTCTGCAGGCTGCAGAGCCCCAACTCTCTCAGCCTGTCCTCACAGCAGAGCTGCTACAGCCCTCTCAGCATCCTCATGGCCTCCTCTGGATCCTCTCCAACACTTCCATGTCCTTCATTTCCATTTCCATTCCTTACCATTTCTTCAGGTTTAATTTATGATAGATGGACCAGGTTGAATTCTTTCCTGTGCAGCAGCACAGACTCTTGTGGATTCCCTGCACAGAGCTGCTGTGAAGCACTGTGGGGTGTGAGCTGCAGGACACAGCCAGCAGGCCACGCTACAACCTTACATGCTAGCAGGAGTGTGCTTGGGCTGATGCTGCTAGG
Organism: Eubucco bourcierii; assembly: GCA_013396675.1. Taxonomy (NCBI): domain Eukaryota; kingdom Metazoa; phylum Chordata; class Aves; order Piciformes; family Ramphastidae; genus Eubucco; species Eubucco bourcierii. The sequence goes on along the minus strand of VWZE01023677.1, from coordinate 48,088 downwards.
AAAGACTCCCTGAAACCTCTAAAGCTGCATTAGGTGTGTTCAGAGTGAACTGCAGCTGGGAAAGCAGCACAGATGTAGATCCCATGCCAGTGATATGGAAACAATTGATATGTAATAAAACTGATCAAAAATTTAGAATCATAGAATCACAGAATGGGAAGGTTGGAAGGGACCTCAAGGACCAACCAGTTCCAACCCCCTGCCATAGGCAGGGACACCTCCCACTAGCACAGCTCACTCAAGGCCTCCTCCAACCTGGCCTTGAACACAATTTGTGCATCCATGGTCGACAGCAGGTGATGGAAGCAGAACTGATCTGCCTGGCATATGCAGAGCTGCCCAACTAACAGCTCTTGCAAGGTGTTATCATCTGAGTGGCATTAATGAACTGCAAGAGCCAGAGTGATGATGTGGAGAGAAGGATCTTGGTACTCCATGGGATCTCTTCTTCCCTGAGAAGAATGAGTATTCTAATGCCTAGCTGCAAAAGAAATTACAAAGGGCTAAGTTTTAATGTCCTTGCTGATGGTTTTGTGGTTATTGTTGCTAAATATGAAAGTGGCTGCCTTTCAAACTCAGCTGGAGTGTTGCTGGTTTCTCCCTGCAGGCAGTGCAGCTGCTGAAGCCAGGAGGAGTTCTGGTGTACAGCACATGCACCATAACGCTGTCGGAGAACGAGGAGCAAGTCGCTTGGGCCCTGAAAACTTTTCCATGCCTCCAGCTTCAGCCACAGGTAACAACATTCCCAGTCTGCTTCATACAGTCCACAGAGCTTCTCTTGGCACAGGCTCTATTTCCTGGCTTGGGTTAGAAACAGGGTGGGCAGCAGGGCCAGGAGGGGCTCATGCCCCTGTGCTCAGCACTGGGCAGGCCACAGCTCGAGTGCTGTGCTCAGCTCTGGGCCCCTGACTGCAGCAAGGCCATTGAGGGGCTGCAGCGTGCCCAGAGCAGGGCAGCCAGGCTGGAGAAGGGCCTGGAGCAGCTGGGGCTGAGCAGGGGCTGAGGGAGCTGGGGGGGTTGAGGCTGCAGCAGAGGAGCCTGAGGGCAGAGCTGATTGCTCTCTGCAGCTGCCTGCAGGGAGGTGGCAGTGAGCAGGGGGCAGCCTCTGCTCCTTGGTGCCAAGGGCCAGCAGCAGAGGCAATGGTTCCAAGCTGCCCCAGGGCAGGCTCAGGCTGCCTCTTAGGAGCTCTTTGTGCCCTGGAAGGCTTCTGCAGCCCTGCAATGGTGTGCCCAGGGCAGTGCTGCAGTGCCCATGGCTGGAGGTGTTCCAGCAGCCTGTGGAGCTGTGCTTAGGGCCATGGTTTGGTGCTGAGCCTGCAGTGCTGGGTGCAGGCTTGGGCTGGCTGAGCTTGGAGGGCTCTTCCAACCCTGTGATACTCTGTGATTCTGTCAATAAATCTCTGTCACTACAGACAACTCTAACTGCTGAGGATAGAAATAACAAAGATTTCTGAGGCTCTTTTAATCAGCTTTCAGCTTTAATAGATCTTCACACAGGGATCTTTAAGTAGCTTCCCACTGTGTACTGGGTTTGTTTTGACTGATACAACAGGCATGTAAAACACAACAGGGATAAAGGATGGCTTAGGTTAGAACTCTCCTGCAGTTGTTCTCTAATGCATTTATTTCTTTTTGCACATCCACAAAAGAGGTGAAAAATGTTTAATTAATGCCACTGACTCAGCACAGACTTGCATAAAGGATGGGAGAGAAATGGACAGAGCCATGTGTTGTGAGGAAGGAGGCTTTTCTGACTGTGGCAGCTAAATAGGAATGAGGGAACAGCTTGATTGCAGGCTCACTGTCACAGGGATGTACCCTGTCTCTTTTGGAGTCAGTGTCTGCCATGAAGATGTGTGGGAGGAGGTGATGTATAGGAGGATACTGGAGGATTTTGTCATAGAATCATAGGCTGGTTTGGGTTGGAAGGGACCTTAAAGATCATCTAGTTCCAACCTCCTGCCATGGGCAGGGACACCTCCTGCCAGACCAGATTGTTGAAGGCCTCATCCAACCTGGCTTGGAGCCTCCACAGCTTCTCTGGACAACCTGTTCCAGTGCCTCACCATCACATGGGGAAGAATTTCTTCCTTGTGTCTAATCTAAATCCAGCATCTCAGCAAGGCTACAGATGGCACCAAGCTGTGTGGCACAGTCACTTGCTAGAGGGCAGGGATCCATCCAGAGGGACCTGCACAGGCTGCAGAGCTGTGCCCAGGCCAACCTCAGGACATTCAACAAGGCCAAGTGTAAGGTCCTGCACCTGGGTAGGCACAATGCCAAGCACAGCTCCAGGCTGGGTGGGGAATGGCTGAGAGCAGCCCTGAGGAACAGGCCCTGGGGGTGTGGGGTGATGAAAAGCTCAACCTGAGGCTGCAGTGTGAGTGCAGCCCAGACAGCAACTGTGTGCTGGGCTGCAGCAAGAGCAGTGTGGGCAGCAGGGCAAGGGAGGGGATTGTGCCCCTTGGCTCTGCTCTCCTCAGACCCCACCTGCAGTCCTGGGTGCAGTTCTGGAGCCCCCAGCACAGGAAGGACATGGAAGTGTTGGAGCCAGTGCAGAGGAGGCCACCAAGATGCTGAGAGGGCTGCAGCAGCTCTGCTGTGAGGACAGGCTGAGAGAGTTGGGGCTCTGCAGCCTGCAGAAGAGAAGGCTTCCAGGAGAGCTTGGAGTGGCCTTGCAGGATCTGAAGGGGGCTGCAGGAAGGCTGGGGAGGGACTGTTGAGAAGGGCTTGGAATGGCAGGACAAGGGGAATGGGTTTGAAGTGGCAGAGGGGAGATTGAAAGTGGATGTTAGGAGGAAGTTGTTTGCAGTGAGGGTGGTGAGACACTGGCACAGGTTGCCCAGGGAGGTTGTGGAGCACAGAAGCACAGAATGGGATCTTTGATCCCATTCTGTGCTTCTGTGCTCCACAACTTCCCTGGAGGTGTTCAAGGCCAGGTAGGATGAGACCTTGAGTGAGCTGTGCTAGTGGGAGGTGTCCCTGCCTATGACAGGGGGTTGGAACTGGCTGATCCTTGAGGTCCCTTCCAACCTTCCCATTCTATGATTCTACCTCCCAGTCTGAAGCCATTGCCCCTCCTCCTGTCACTGTCTGTACCTTATGCCTCTCAAAAGCATCTCTTACTTTTATTTGTAGCTTGAGTTTATCATTAGGCTGTCTGCATGCCTGCATGTGATGAGCTGGATGGGTTATTTATCCCCATGACTTTGAGGAAAGGGAGAACTCTGATAGCTCTTTAGCTTACTTTCTCATTGTGTGATGACTTTCATCTGTCTTAAGATGCAGCTTAGATCTTGAATCTAAAAACTACCTTCAGTAGGTGTACACTGAGTACTTTGGAGGCTGCTAATGATTTATCAGCACTGAGGCTTTTCCCAGCAGCTCTCTTATGTTGCAGTTCTTCTGCCTGCTTTCTCCCTACCTATTTACTAAGAACTTTTCAGTTCCAGCTCTTTCAACAGAGGTTAAACAATTCACCTCACTTTGCTTGGCAGGATGGCAAAGCAAAACACAAGCCCTAAGAATTATCATGCAGGATTAGGTCTGCTGTAATGCTTTCAGCAGTATTGCCAGCCTTCAGCAGAGCACTGTGTGTTTGCACACACAAATGCCCTCTCTGGAAATTCAGCTCTTTTTTTTTTTGTTTTTTTTTTTTTTGCTGCAGTATGTTACAAATGACAATGAACTCATAGAATCTTAGAATGATAGAATGGGAAGGTTGGAAGGGACCTCAAGGATCAGCCAGTTCCAACCCCCTGCCATAGGCAGGGACACCTCCCACTAGTACAGGGCACTCAAGGCCTCCTCCAACCTGGCCTTGAACACCTCCAGGGAAGTTGTGGAGCACAGAAGCACAGAATGGGATCAAAGATCCCATTCTGTGCTTCTGTGCTCCACAACCTCCCTGGGCAACCTGTGCCAGTGTCTCACCACCCTCACTGCAAACAACTTCCTCCTAACATCCACTTTCAGTCTCCTCTCTGTCACTTCAAACCCATTCCCCCTGTCCTGGCATTCCCAGACCTTGTCAATAGTCCCTCCCCACCCTTCCTGCAGCCCCCTTCAGATCCTGCAAGGCCACTCCAAGCTCTCCTGGAAGCCTTCTCTTCTGCAGGCTGCAGAGCCCCAACTCTCTCAGCCTGTCCTCACAGCAGAGCTGCTGCAGCCCTCTCAGCATCTTGGTGGCCTCCTCTGCACTGGCTCCAACACTTCCATGTCCTTCCTGTGCTGGGGGCTCCAGAACTGCACCCAGGACTGCAGGTGGGGTGTGAGGAGAGCAGAGCCAAGGGGCACAATCCCCTCCCTTGTCCTGCTGCCCACACTGCTCTTGCTGCAGCCCAGCACACAGTTGCTGTCTGGGCTGCATTCTTTACCCCCAATTCTTTACCCACAGATCATTCCTAGGATCCCCCAGCAGTGTGGACTGAGGTGATCTCTTCCAGTGAACAGCAAACTGGAGACCAGGGTCACAGACTCACATGATGTTAGGAGTTGGAAGGGAACTGCAGGGCTCATCAAGCCAACTTCCCTGCCAGAGCAGCATCACCCAGGACAGGGCACACAGAACACATCCAGGTGGGGCTGGAAAGGCTCCACAGAAGGAGACTCCACAGCCTCTCTGGGCAGCCTGCTCCAGGCTCCAGCACCCTCACACTGACAAAGTTTCCCTTCCTGTTCCCCTGGCACCTCCTCTGCTCCAGCTTGCCCCCAGTGCCCCTTGTGCTGCCCTTGGGCACCCCTGGGCAGAGCCTGGCTGCATCCTGCCCACACTGCCCTGCACATCTTTAGCACAGCACTGAGGGCAGCCCTCAGGCTCCTCTGCTGCCTGCTGCCAGCCCCAGCTCCCTCAGCCTGGCCTCACAGGAGATGTTCACTGCCTGCAGCAGCTTGGGGGCTCTGGGCTGGGCTCTCTCAAGCACTTCCCTGAGGTCCTTCTTGACCTGAGTGCCCCAGAACTGGACACAATATTCCAGCTGTGGCCTTAGCAGGGCAGAGTAGAGGGGGAGGAGAACCTCTCTGACCTACTCACCACAGCCCTTCTAATCCACCTTAGGCTGCCCTTGGCCTTCTTGCCACCAGGGCACATTGCTGGCTCATGGGCATCCTTCTGTCCACCAGGACCCCCAGGTCCCTCTCCTCTGTGCTTCTCTCCAACAGGTCAGTGCCCAACCCATAAATGTCCATGGGGTTGCTCTTGGCCAGATGCAGGACTTCACCCTGTCCTTGTTGGATTTTGTTCCATTTCTCCCTGCCCATTCTCCAGCCTGTGCAGCTCTGGCTGGAGCCCAGCCTGAGGGGTGCCAGCCACTGCTCCCAGTTTGGTGTCATCAGCAGACTTGCTGCCAGCTGACTTACCTCATGGATTTCCCATATCCTTTAGTCTGTCAGGGGACAGCTCCTTTTGTACCCTAACCACTGTCTCCCACTGTCCCAGTTTGGCAACAGAGACTGGAATCAGCTGGGTAAGGAAAGAAGAGGAGCCACAGGTGTTGCTCTGGTAGGTGCAGGTGACCAGAGGGCAGCTGGTCCTTTGTGCAGACTTCTTCTTAGGGCTTTACACAGCACTTGCTGTGTGCCAGCTGAAATGGATAACCTAACTGGAAGGAAAAATCTGGTCTGTGAGCAAGCTGGTGAAGCCCATGTGACTGTTCTGCCTACCTTTCCATCTTCAGTTTGTTACTCCTTTTGGCTGCTTTGCCATGGACACCTCTTTTTACCACTTACCTGGAGCCTTGCTGAGGGAGAAGAGGGAAAGGATCAGACTTTTTGGGTGGTCAGCTTTTGCAGTTGACCAGCTGAGCTGCATCATGTGCTGGCAGGGTGAGCTCATGTGTCAGCAGAGCTCCACAGCCCACTCTGCTGCAGGCTGCTTCAGCGACTACCTTAGACTAGATTTACAGAGATCTATTTTGGATGTGGCAGTGCCAGCTTCTGCACAGTTTGTTCTACCATCTCCTCACTGAAGGCAGCTAAGGAACAGAGGCTTTTGTTTTGTTCTTTTTTTTCCCCCCCCCCCCAGGAATCAGTGTATTAAAGCAGTCAAAGCTACTCCCAAGAACTGCTGAGCAAAGGGCTGTGATTTTAGGAGCTGCTGAGCAAAAAGGACCTTTCTCTGCTCCAGGTGCCAAATGCCCTCTCCTGAATTCAGATACCTAAACCTTTTTCACTGCCTCATGCAACATTAGTTCCCCCATACCTGTTAGTTTAATTACATGGCACAATCTGAAGCTCAGGTTTTTTTTTCTGCTGCATCATCTGCCAAAATGAAGCCACTTCAGGCAGTGAAGTATTCTGGCTTGGGGCTTTCAGCCCCTCCAGTCCAAGCTGTCACTGTGAGGGAGCCAGGTGTTTCTGCTGCTGGTAACTGAGCAGCTGGCTAAGGAATCACAGCTTTTCACCTACCTCAGAGCTGTTACCCAGGGGACAAAGCCTTGAGTGCCCTGTGCTAGTGGGAGGTGTCCCTGTCTATGGCAGGGGGTTGGAACTGGCTGATCCTTGAGGTCCCTTCCAGCCTTCCCATTCATATGATTCTATGCCACAGAAATGCTGCATCATTGGAAAGTGGCAGCCTAAAACTTACAGACTTTCTTACTGTCTGCTGATCACAGCTTCTTGTGATGATTCAGTCCTTTGAGTCCTGAATTAAACTAGACCTGTGTATGCATGCCCTCAGCAAGTGCTCTGAATTGCTGGGCTGAGGCAGAGTAGGTGCAGCACCACCTCCTGACAGTGCTCTGGACCTCACCTGGCACACATGGTGGCCAGGTGAGGACTGTAAAGCAGGGCCAGGGTCCTTCTAAATCCTCCTTGTGCAAGAGAGCCTGAGCTTGGCTACATCAGGCATTGGGTAGCTCTGTGTGTGCTTAGTGAACACATTTCACAGAGTCACACATTGTTAGGGGTTGGAACACCTCTGGAGATCATCCAGTCCAAGCTCCCTGCCAGAGCAGCATCACCCAGGGCAGGGCACACAGGAACACATCCAGGTGGGGTTGGAAAGAGAAGGAGACTCCATAGCCTCTCTGGGCAGCCTGCTCCAGGCTTCCAGCACCCTCAGCAAAAAGAAGTTTCCCCTCCTGTTTAGACAAAATGTTCTCTGTTCAAATTTGTGCCTCTTAGCCCTTGTCCTGTCACTGGGCACCACTGAAATATAAACCTTGGCCCCCCTTGTCCTGTCACTGGGCACCACTGAAATATAAACCTTGGCCCCACCACCCTGATACCCACCCTTTAAGTGTTTATAAGCACTGAGAAGATCCCTCCTTAGCCTTCTCTTTTCCAGTCTAAAAAGCTCCAGGTCCCTCAATCTTTCTTCATAAAAGAGATGTTCCAGTCCCCTATTCATCTTTGTAGCCCTTTCCTGCACCCTCTCAAACACTTCTTTGTCCTCCTTGAACTGGGGAGCCCAGAACTGGACACGAAACTCCAGATGAGGCCTCAGCAGGGCAGACAAGAGGAAAAGACCCTCTCTTCACCAGCTTTCCACACTCTGGCTGTACCTCAGAATGCCAGTGGCCTTCTTGGCCAGGAGGGCACATTGCAGGCTCATGGTCATTGCCTTCCAGGTTCTGCTCTGCAGAGCTGCTTCCCAGCAGGTCCTCCCTCACCTGTACTGCTGCAAGGAGTTGTTCTCCCCAGGAGCAGGACCCTACGCTGGCCCTCGTTGAGCTTCTGGAGGTCACCTAAGAAGGGCACCAGGCTAAAAGCAACCAGCAGAGCTACAGACACCTGAACAGCAGTAACACAGGCCTCGTTCAGGGTATGTAAGAAGAACTTTAGGGGTGCACTAATCTGCTTTTCTTTGTTGCTTCCAAAGGAACCTCACATTGGAGGAGAAGGCATGAGGGGAGCAGGACTGCCTCTTGCTCAGCTGAAGCTGCTGCAGCGATTCGACCCTTCTGCTGCCACGCTGCAAGGATTGGAGCTCGCCTCTTTGCAGGATTGCAGGGAAGCTGAGCTGATTTCCCTGGCAAACAAGGACTGCATAGGGTTCTTCATTGCCAGGTTTATCAAATGGAGCAGGCAGGCAGACGCTGGCAGCCCAGCCCCGTGAGCCCCAGCACAGCGCCGACACGAGGTGTGCTCTGCTGCCGCGCTGTTGCCGGGCCGACGGCTGACGGCAGCGTTGCTATGGCAGCCCTAAAACCTGCCAGCTGTGCTGCTGGGAACCAGCCACAGGTTGCAGGAAGAAAGTCTGGCTGGGGGAAGGGAAGGATCGTTTTCAAGACTCCATTTGCTTTTGTATTTGCAGCAGGTCAGAGCATGACAGATGCTAACAGGCACTTAGTCATAGGTTGCACTGGGTTGGAAAGGACCCTCGAAGGTCATCTGCACTCAGCAAGGACACTTCCAACTAGAGGTGCATAGGAACACAGCAAGTCTGACCCTGAATGTCTCCAGGGATGGGACCTCACCCACCTCCCTGGGCAGCCTGTTCCACTGTTTCACCACTGTCACTGTGCAGAACTTCCTTCTGATGTCCAGCCTAAATCTCCACTTTGAAAACACTGCCCCTTGCCCTGTCACCACAGGCTTTTACTCTTCTGTCTGTCCCCTCTTTGCCCAGGTGAGTCTGACCCTGAATGTCTTCAGGGATGGGACCTCACCCACCTACCTGGGCAGCCTGTTCCACTATTTCACCAGCTTCATTGTGCAGAACTTCCTCCTGATGTCCAACCTAAGTCATACAATCATGGAATGGGAAGGTTGGAAGGGACCTCAAGGATCAACCAGTTCCACCCCCCTGCCATAGGCAGGGACACCTCCCACTAGCACAGGTCACTCAAGACCTCATCCAACCTGGCCTTGAACACCTCCAGGGAGGTTGTGAAGCTTCTGTGCTCCACAACCTCCCTGGGCAACCTGTGCCAGTGTCTCACCACCCTCACTGCAAACAACTTCCTCCTAACATCCACTTTCAATCTCCCCTCTGACACTTCAAACCCATTCCCCTTGTCCTGGCATTGCAAGACCTCATCCATAGTCCCTCCCCAGCCTTCCTGGAGCCCTCTTCAGATCCTGCAAGGCCACTCCAAGCTCTCCTGGAAGCCTTCTCCTCTCCAGGCTGCAGAGCCCCAACTCTCTCAGCCTGTCCTCACAGCAGAGCTGCTGCAGCCCTCTCAGCATCTTGGTGGCCTCCTCTGCACTGGCTCCAACACTTCCATGTCCTTCCTGTGCTGAGGGCTCCAGAACTGTACACAGGAGTCCACTTTCAAACCACTGCTTCTTGTCCTGTCAGCACAGGCCTTTACCCTTTTTCCTGTCCTCTCTTTCCCCAGCTGAATCTCTTACTTATGCAGCAAGCACAGCAGCAGAGTTTCTCTGGGGTGGGGAAATCAGCAACTCCCTGGAATGCAAACCTAAATGGATGGGAGTTTTGGAAATAAATGGTGGGGTTGTGTTGTTTTTTTTTTTTCCCTTATGGAGGTTTTAGCTCTGCTTTACTGTTTGGTTTAATTAGTGCTCCACAAACCACTTCAAGGTTTTACAAAGAACTGTTTTATAAATGGATACTTAGAACCTCAGGTCTCTTTTTATTTTAATACAAGCAAGATTCTCTGTACACAGTAGTATATACACACACACACACAAAAAAAAAAATTAAAATAAAATATGAGTAGGCTTTTGTAGCATGTTTTATAGCAGCATGAATATATTAAACCATCTCACTCTGGGAATGGCAATAAATAATTGGTTCAACAGCAAACTTCCCATGCATAAACTGTATTGGTTCCAATAGAGCCTCTGCTGCATTGGCTGCTGACAGGGAAAAAAAAAAAAACCAAACAAAAAACCAAACCAACATTTGCAGCAGAAAGGGCTACAGTTGTGATGAGCAGATCAAAAGACAAGGGGAAAAAAAACCAAACCAAACCCAAAAAACCCAGCGTGGAGTACCAGCTGAAATGTTGCAAATTCCTTTTCCAACAACCTAAAGGGTGTGAAAGTCTTTATGGGTTAGAAAAGCAGAGTGTGGAAATCAGAGCTGGGGGAGCAGGCTGCTGAGCACTGCCTTCATACACTGCCCACCCCTCCCCTACCTCCAGGCTGAATGTCTCAGCAGCTGTGCTTCCAGAGACAGCCTCTGTTGGAACAGCTCTCTCAGTGCTGCTGCAACTGGCAGCAGCAAGCTCTAGGCTGAGTGGTTGGGCTTGAGCTCAAAGGTCTTTTCCAACCTCAGCACATCTGTGATGCAAGGAGATGGGAGGGAGGAGAGAAGAACAATCCAAACCCACAAACTGCCTTCTCTCTGTGTCTGCTTTTTTTTTTTCCCCCTGTGCTCATCAGTTCCCAGCTTCTCAGAGCACTCTCCCAGCACTGTCTGTCTCCTCACACTGACTTGCTGGCTGGATTGCAGCTTGCCTCTGTGCTGTCAGAGCTGCTCACAACCCAAACAGCTCACACAGTTTTGTTTCTCGGCAGCCTGGTTGGTTACTGCTGTTTGCTGTAAATGTTTTGATACTGAGCTTTCATAGCATCACAGAATGGGAAGGTTGGAAGGGACCTCAAGGATCAGCCAGTTCCAACTCCCTGCCATAGGCAGGGACACCTCCCACTAGTACAGGTCACTCAAGGACTTATCCAACCTGGCCTTGAGCACCTTCAGGGAGGTTGTGGAGCACAGAAGACCTGCAGGGAGGTTGTGGAGCACAGAAGACCTCCAGGGAGGTTGTGGAGCACAGAATCACCCAACGTGATCAAAGATCAAAGATCACGTTGGGTGATTCTGTGCTCCACAACCTCCCTGGGCAACCTGTGCCAGTGTCTCACCACCCTCACTGCAAACAACTTCCTCCTAACATCCACTTTCAATCTCCCCTATGCCACTTCAAACCCACTGCCCCTTGGCCTGGCATTGCAAAACCTTGCCAATAGTCCCTCCCCACCCTTCCTGTAGGCCCCATCAGATCCTGCAAGGCCACTCTAAGGTCTCCTGGAAGCCTTCTCTTCTGCAGGCTGCAGAGCCCCAACTCTCTCAGCCTGTCCTCAGAGCAGAGCTGCTGCAATAAGGTCTCCTGGAAGCCTTCTCTTCTCCAGGCTGAAGAGCCTTAACTCTTGTAGCTTTGCTGCTGCTCTTAACTAAACTCTGCCTTCTGCTCCCTGCCAGCACTGCCTGCCACAGCCTCTCTGAGGCCTGGCCTAGCAGGACAGCAGGGTGGCATTTCTGCCCACTACTTGTCTGCTTTTAGTGGCGAGTCCCTGCCATTAACAGCACATGTGAAGAGTTAGAGTCCCTTTGTTTCATCAGGAGTAGGTGAGACACCTGATTTAGACTCTGTTATTTAGAATCAGAACACACTCATTCCACAAATGAGTCTTTTTAGTCTCAACACTGCTAAAAAGGTGGTAACAAAAGGGCTCAGCCTTGTATGTTAAGTGTAGGTTGAATTCTTTAACTCAGTGCCAGCAAAAAGGCTTTTTTTTTTCTTTCCTTTTTTTGCAGAACATCTAAATTCTGTAAACATGAAGCAGCAGCTGCAGACTGCACTGAAACCTGCACATGCACAGGAAGTAAGGAGCACAGCCTCCAGCAGCCAGGAGCAGGATCTGTGCAGCATCAGAAAGAATGAAGCCTGTTGACACTGCAGTGGCCACTAAAGATGTGGTGAGACTTCTTCCCCAGGTGTGTGTAGTTTGGGGATAAGCAAGAAAGGTGAATTCACTTTTAGAGGAGAAGTTTATTAGAGGTGTGTGTGTGGGGAGTACCCAAGAAGTCATCACTGGCTTGTGTTTGACAGCAGTGTGATTGCAGCCCAGACTTCAGCTGCATAGAAGTGGCAGGAGCTGAACTTCCTCTGCACGAGGCAACTGTTAGACTGCATTCACTCAGCATATCAAGGGAATAAGCCTCAGCTGTTTTCCCCAGGCCCCTCTGCTGGTATCTGGGGAGCAGGGAGGGGAGAGCCTTGATCAGGCAACTGATCTGATGCTCCAAATCATCCCTGGGTGGAGCCAGCATCCTTCTTTTGACTGCAGGCTTGGCTAACTTGGATGGATGCTCTTTTTCTATCCTTTTCCAGTCTTACTGTGACTTCAGAAGTGAAGGACTACTTCCCAATTGCCACAGTGTTGATGTATGGTGTATTTTTAAATACATAAAAAGATTCCTTTCCTGACAGGAATGCTTTACACACTGAACCATTAAGCTTCAGTGTTTGGTGCTGAAGCACAACTTTTTTTATATATATATATATATAATTATATATATTATAGGAAATATTTATATATTAACTGTTTAAAAAAAAGGTATTGTTATTATAATGAAAATTAACCTTACAAACCAGACAGATTAAGCATGCAGTCAGAGCCTGCCTTTAAGAAAGTCTCCAAAGTAGTTTTCTCTGCCTGCAGCAAGAGTGATTAGCAGCAGTGCCAAATCTGAGTATTTCTGGTGGTCAGTACAAAGGTATTAATTAACACAGGCAGCCTGGTGCAGGGCAAAATTATCCCACAGCCTTCTGCTGCTGCAGTGCCATGGAGCTCACCAGCGTTTAGCTCCTAAGAGTTTCATCTGCTTTGCAGGGGAAAAGGAATAGCTTAGTAAGAAGCAGGCTGGTGATAGTGGTCAGTAAGCAGATCACTGTGGAGTGGGTATCAAAATATAAAGAGCTTTCTTTTTTTTAATGATTAATTAGTCATGGTTGGATGAGGCCTTGAGCAGCCTGAGCTAAGCAGGAGGTGCCCATGGCAGGGGGGGTTGGAACTAGATGATCTGTAAGGTCCCTTCTAACCCAAACCCTTCTGTGATAGATGAGCAAACCCAATTCTGTACTGCTGGAATTCACTGCAAGAGTAGGTGAGCATGACAGATAAAAGTGGAAAGAATAAAATAAGAGGGCTGAGTTAGAAGAATCAGCTTCATCTCTATTCTATCTGATCTGAATCTTTTTTGGGGCTGCGTAGGAACACATCTCTAGGGTGGTTCAGTTATAAAAAGAAGCTGTCTGTAAGACTATTGTAAGCTCCTCTGCAACAGTTTGTTATGTAAAAGCGAGGAAAATAAATTGGGAGCCCAATTGCTAAGCCATAAATGTGACTGAACAGCATCTGATCCAAAGTGTTCCCAACAAAAGAAGGGCAGCCCCAGACTTCATAGCTGAGGGAAGAAGGAGCAGGTGGGTGAAAGACCTGCAGTGAAGTGACAAAGAGAAGTGACACCAGAAATGTTAGATTACATGCTGAGAAACAATGTCTCTGTCCCTCCTCTAGACTATGTAACCAAGCTTTTCTGCACTGTGCTTTCTTTTCATGGATGGAATGGAATCCAAGCCCAAAGCATTTGGGAGACAGCTTTCAGAGGGGCAGATATTAACCTAAACATGAGCCAGCAGTGTGCCCAGGTGGCCAAGAAGGCCAATGGCATCCTGGCCTGCATCAGCAAGAGTGTGGCCAGCAGGAGCAGGGAGCTCATTCTCCCCCTGGACTCTGCACTGCATAGGCCACACCTTGAGTGCTGTGTCCAGTTCTGGGCCCCTCCATTGAAGAAGGACATTGAGGTGCTTGAGTGTGTCCAGAGAAGGGCACTGAGGCTGGGGAGAGGCCTGGAGCACAGCCCTATGGAGAGAGGCTGAGGGAGCTGGGATTGGTTAGCCTGGAGAAGAGGAGGCTCAGGGGAGACCTTCTTGCTGTCTCCAGCTACCTGCAGGGTGCTTGTAGCCAGGAGGAGGTTGCTTTCTTCTCTCAGGCAAGCAGCAGCAGAACAAGAGGACACAGTCTGAAGCTGTGCCAGGGGAAGTTTAGGCTGGAGGTGAGGAGAAAGTTGTTGCCTGAGAGAGTCATTGACTGCTGGAATGGGCTGCCCAGGGAGGTGGTGGAGTCAGCGTCCCTGGAGGTGTTCAAGGCAGGTTTGGACGTGGCACTTGGTGCCATGGTCTGGTCTTGAGGGCTGTGGGAATGGCTTGGACTGGATGAGCTTTGAGGTCTCTTCCAAGCCTGGTGATACTGTGAGACTGTGAAAACAGGTCTTGGAGAGGATTTAGTTACTGACTCAGGGGGTACTTTACACCAACCTTTGTACCTTGGGCAGACACTGATCAAAGGCAGGCAGACCACTCACTGCACTCCAGCTAAGGGACTGGTAATGGAGCACTCTGACAGCTCTGCAGGTGTCACACAATGTGAAGATTTGCAAGCCAGTGGAGCTTAAAAATGGTCACTGCTGCCCAAGCCAGCACAGGCAGCAGTTGGTAAGGGGCAGGGATCAGTAGCCATGGGAAAGGAGTCTCTACTTTTGCTCAGACTGGGATCTCATTTCCTTGTCCCTCACTGATCAGAAGGGCTGCAGGTGAAGAGTTTCCAGGTCGCTGTCCAAACAGGTTCGCTGTGGCTTTAAGACTTCATTAACTAAGAGCCAAACCCTCAGGAGAAGCTATTTACCTTGAGACTTTAAGGAGCAGAAAACACTTCCCAAGTGCTGAACTCCTGCTGCCAGACACAGAAGATGAACTCTGGAAGAATTCTCTCATTTCTAGGCAGCCATTTCTGGATCATTTTTATAACCCTGACCTGCTACCGGCAGTGCCTTTGTGCACAAACTTTGCTTCTTCATCCCTTAAGGGGGCTGGAGGCTGCTCCTCTGCAGGCCCTGCTGGGGGATTGTGCTACCTGTGTGCCACTGAACAACTGATGCAGGACAGAGTCGGGCTGCTGAAGAGCGCTGATGTGTATTCATTTGCAGAGATATACAAGCACAAGGCTAGTATCTGACAGGCATTAAAAGACATCCCATTCTTTAGAAAAACAGAGAGCTGATGAGCCCTGTGCAGCACTCCACTGCTTTATCTCCCTACCTTCTCTCTCACTGCTTCTGCACTCCTTTTTTAGCTTGTTTCAACAGAAATTTCACAGGTTGTTCTGTACCACACCATACAGGAGACTCTGGAGCTCACTGGGCCCTCTACCATTCCTCAGCTTCAAAGCTCCTGAAAGCAGACCCAGAAATAGGAACTCGTTAGTATCCTGCTGCAAACAATAACATGAAACCTCTTCTGACACACTTCTGGCATTTCATGACCACAACCTTTGATATGTCCTCCAGCTGGAGTAGTTCCAAAGCTTCTTTTTTTGGAAGTAATTCTAAAGTGCTTTTTCCAAGTGGTGCTCTGCAGGCAGGTGGTGGTGCACAGACTCTGTAGTGCCAGCTCAGGGTACAAAAGATTTGTCACTCTCAAAACAAGAACTGAAGGGAAATGTCTCAGCAATGCTAATCAAAACCTGCTGAGTGAGTCTCCCTAGGAAACCCTCTTAGTTTGCTGTCTGCACATCACTAGCAGCACCGTGCAAAACAAGATGCCCTCATTAGCTGGGCTGAGATGTGCCAAGGATGTGCCACAAAGCAGTGGTCCACACCTCAATACCAGGGCTTGGCCCAGGCTCTTTCTCAGTTTTCTCTCTCTACCTGGGCTCCCTGTGCTGTGAAATTCTGCCCTAAATTCCTTTACAAACACTGTAAGAAAGGTGGAAAAGAAACATACCAAAAGCTAGGAAGAATCATAGAATGGTTAAGGTTGGAAGGGACCTCAAGGATCATCTAGTTCCAACCCCCTGCCATAGGCAGGGACACCTCCCACTAGAAGAAAGGCATTGGAAGGGTTGGAATGCACAGATCACTTTCCAGAGGACACAGCTGGCATGAACAGTTGTAGGGAGCAGTAGCATTTCCTGAAGCTGGTACAACAGCTGCAGCCAGGCTGCATGGGGCAAGCCAACCTCACTTCTCTGCCCATTTACACAGGATCTGCTGGGAGCCACAATGACAGAGTCCTTCAGTGTTGTTTTGCACTGATCCCTCTTGCATCAAAAGCAGCTACTCATCTATATCCAGCTAGCAACACAACAGCTCTACTTACCTATGCTTCCTTTGACTACAAAGTCACTCTCTGGTGCTTAGAAGGAAAAAAAGTTGAGAATGTGCTCTAGAGAAAGACCTTTTTCCTCCTCTTCCACACAGCTCCTGCTTGCAGGTACTGTCCTGGATTAACCACAGCAGCCAGCAGCACTGGCAGGAGTGACCAGAGACACCTGCCAGCAGAGCTCTGCGCTCTTGTGGTGCTGTGAAAAAAATCCTAGCACCATCAGGGAGAGGGGTGGAGGAGGGAGGACAGGGTTGCATCCCCAGCAGTCAAACTGAGTGCTGGAATAGGAGGCTGGAGACAACCTGCACCTGCTGCCACACCACTGAGCTGAGAATTCAAAAATCAGGCAGTGCTGATATTCCCAGAATTAATATGTGAGCTTCCAGCTGGATTCATTCCTAGCCCACTACATCCTGTGCTATTTACAGTCAAATACAAGAAGTATTTCCTGCTTAGGGTTACCAAAGACTCTGATGCACAACAGCTTCTGTGCTTGGCAAGGGTGCAGGAGCTGCAGTCACAACTGGCAGTGGAGAGACTCAGCATGAGGCAGCCCTGCAGTGCAGAACCAGCTCTGGTCAGTCCTTTGCTTTCAGTGCACTTCCTCTAGCAAGCTCCTCACAGAGCTTGGCAAGGGTGCAGGAGCTGCAGTCACAGCTGGCAGTGGAGAGACTCAGCATGAGGCAGCCCTGCAGTGCAGAACCAGCTCTGGTCAGTCCTTTGCTTTCAGTGCACTTCCTCTAGCAAGCTCCTCACAGAGCTTGGCAAGGGTGCAGGAGCTGCAGTCACAGCTGGCAGTGGAGAGACTCAGCATGAGGCAGCCCTGCAGTGCAGAACCAGCTCTGGTCAGTCCTTTGCTTTCAGTGCACTTCCTCTAGCAAGCTCCTCAGAGAGTGTTTCTGTCACAGATACTTTTCCTCTAGGCTCCTTCCAGCAGCACACTGGTTGAGGTGAAGGAAAAAGCAGTGAGCTGGCTGCAGAGTGAGGATGCAAAGGAACTGGCAAGTGGAGGGGGGGGGTGGGGGGGCAGGA
>VWZE01023676.1:4375-17970 GCA_013396675.1 Eubucco bourcierii | reverse complement strand
TAAGATGGGCACAGGGGGTTGAATCTGACTAAATTGTGATCAGGAACAGAATAAGATGGGCACAGGGGGTGAATCTGACTAAATTGTGATCAGGAACAGAGTAAGATGGGCACAGGGGGTTGAATCTGACTAAATTGTGATCAGGAACAGAGTAAGATGGGCACAGGGGGTTGAATCTGACTAAATTGTGATCAGGAACAGAGTAAGATGGGCACAGGGGGTTGAATCTGACTAAATTGTGATCAGGAACAGAGTAAGATGGGCACAGGGGGTTGAATCTGACTAAATTGTGATCAGGAACAGAGTAAGATGGGCACAGGGGGTTGAATCTGACTAAATTGTGATCAGGAACAGAGTAAGATGGGCACAGGGGGTTGAATCTGACTAAATTGTGATCAGGAACAGAGTAAGATGGGCACAGGGGGTTGAATCTGACTAAATTGTGATCAGGAACAGAGTAAGATGGGCACAGGGGGTTGAATCTGACTAAATTGTGATCAGGAACAGAGTAAGATGGGCACAGGGGGTTGAATCTGACTAAATTGTGATCAGGAACAGAGTAAGATGGGCACAGGGGGTTGAATCTGACTAAATTGTGATCAGGAACAGAGTAAGATGGGCACAGGGGGTTGAATCTGACTAAATTGTGATCAGGAACAGAGTAAGATGGGCACAGGGGGTTGAATCTGACTAAATTGTGATCAGGAACAGAGTAAGATGGGCACAGGGGGTTGAATCTGACTAAATTGTGATCAGGAACAGAGTAAGATGGGCACAGGGGGTTGAATCTGACTAAATTGTGATCAGGAACAGAGTAAGATGGGCACAGGGGGTTGAATCTGACTAAATTGTGATCAGGAACAGAGTAAGATGGGCACAGGGGGTTGAATCTGACTAAATTGTGATCAGGAACAGAGTAAGATGGGCACAGGGGGTTGAATCTGACTAAATTGTGATCAGGAACAGAGTAAGATGGGCACAGGGGGTTGAATCTGACTAAATTGTGATCAGGAACAGAGTAAGATGGGCACAGGGGGTTGAATCTGACTAAATTGTGATCAGGAACAGAGTAAGATGGGCACAGGGGGTTGAATCTGACTAAATTGTGATCAGGAACAGAGTAAGATGGGCACAGGGGGTTGAATCTGACTAAATTGTGATCAGGAACAGAGTAAGATGGGCACAGGGGGTTGAATCTGACTAAATTGTGATCAGGAACAGAGTAAGATGGGCACAGGGGGTTGAATCTGACTAAATTGTGATCAGGAACAGAGTAAGATGGGCACAGGGGGTTGAATCTGACTAAATTGTGATCAGGAACAGAGTAAGATGGGCANCAGCCTGGAGAAGAGAAGGCTTCGAGGGGACCTGATAGTAGCCTTCCAGTATCTGAAGGGGGCCTACAGGAAGGCTGGGGAAGGATTATTTACAAGGTACTGCAATGACAGGACAAGGGGCAATGGGTTTAAACTGGCAGAGGGGAGATTTAGACTGGATGTCAGGAGGAAGTTCTTTACAGTGAGGGTGGTGAGGCACTGGCACAGGTTGCCCAGGGAGGTTGTGGCTGCTCCCTCCCTGGATGTGTTCAAGGCCAGGTTGGATGAGGCCTTGAGTAACCTGTACTAGTGGGAGGTGTCCCTGCCTATGGCAGGGGGTTGGAACTAGATAATCCTTGAGGTCCCTTCCAACCTTACCATTCTGTGATTCTATGATTCTGTGATAAATTGTGATCAGGAACAGAATAAGATGGGGACAGGAGGTTGAATCTGACTAAATGGTGATGAGGAACAGAGTGAGATGTGCACAGGCGTTTGAATCTGACTAAACTGTGGTCAGGGCAGAGTAAGATGGGCACAGCCTGGGGAGGAGCTCACACCTGGGGAGCCTTCAGTTAAGGATAATTATTTAAGGCTGTTAGTCAGCAGCAAATTGCTGTGACTTAGCCAAGGAGACAATCAGCCTGCTGGAGCTTGGGCTGGCAGACTCTGTGCTCAGCCACTGGCAGGGTTAGGATGCTTGGGTAAGAAAATGTGTTGGAGCTGAGGTGAATAATCTGGTTTTTGGTCTTGTATAATGAGTGGCTTCAACAGGGCTTTTCTTTTTTTTTTTTTTGCTGTTGCAGTGCTGAGCTGTCTGTGGCTACTTTTAAACCCAGTGTAAATATTTATCAAGTCTTGCCTCTGAGAGCTGATTAGCAGAAACCAGTGGAGCTTATTAGGAGAAGTTAGTGATGGCTCTGATTTTTTTTTTTGTTTTTTGTTTAGTTTCTCCATGTTTTATTAATGAGGCAGACCCACTTCCATTGGCTAGCAAGACTGTTTTTGTGCCCTGGTGGCATTTCAGAGCAGTGAAGCCTCTGTTGTGCTGAACGTGCACACAGGAGCTGGTGCAGGTCACTTGTAACAGCTGCCATTGGGTTCAGGGATCCATGGAATGGGTTGGAAGAGATCTTAAAGTTCATCTAGTGCCAGCTCCCTGCCATGGACAGGGACATCTCCCATTAACACAGGTTGCTCAAGGCTTTATCCAACCTGCCCTGGAACACCTCCAGGGAGGGCACATCCACAGCTTCCCTGGGCAACCTGTGCCAGTGTCTGCCCACCCTCACTGTACAGAATTTCTTCCTAATCTCCAATCTCAATCTGCTCTCTTCTACCTTCAATCCACTCCCTCTCCTGTCACTCCAAACCTTTGTCAGAAGTCCCTCCCCAGCTCTCCTGAAGCCCCTCAGGACTGGAAGTCTGCTCTAAGAACCTTCTCTTCTCCAAGCTGAGCAACCTCAACTCTCAGCCTATCTCCATAGGTTCTCCTGCCCTCTGATCATAGAATCAAGCAGGTTGGAAGAGACCTCCAAGCTCATCCAGCCCAACCTATCACACAGCCCTAGCCAATCAACCAGGATTTCAGTCTGCTCTCCAGTCTAAGTCTTCCCTCTCATCCTGTCACTCCAAACCCCTGTCAAAAGCTCCTCCCTGGCTTTCCTGCAGACCCCTTTGAGGTACTGCCCTAAGGCAATGGTGTGTGGATTTTTATTGTAAATAAACCATGCTGGATTGAGCTGGCCCAACAGAACCCCTCCTCTGTGGGCACCGCAGGGCACAGCTGGCAAAAAGGCTGAACAAAGGAGGTGGAAGCTGCTCAGAGCTCAACCTTTGGTGTTGTAGAGGGCAGCTGGTTCCATCATTCCTGTAATAGAGAGGTGAGGATAGAGCCATCAACAAGCTCTTTGTTGGGAGGGGGGGAAGAGAAGAAAACCCAACCAACAAGAAATTCAGTCTTGTATCTGCTGTCAGGAGAGGGGTTGCAGTAGATGTAGGTAACCATGAAGGGAGCAGCTCTCTTCTTCAGCTGTGGAGCATGTGAATGCTTGCAAATTAATTAGCCTTTGGAGTGCTGGCAGCTTGCAGATGGCATTATGAAAGTGGGCACCCCTGTTGGCAACATCAGGTGAGGGTTTGCTGTCTGTTTAGCTATAGAAAAAAGGGGGACACACACACACTGTGATTTCACCTCTAATTGCCCCACTGGGAAATGCTCCCCAGTGCTTGCAGCAGGAGCTTTGGCTGCATGAGTGTGAATCTGAATCGACAGAAACCTGGCAGCTGAGCTGTTTGTCTTCTGGGAGCTGGGTTAGCTCTGTTCAGGGAGATGTTGGAGCCTGTGGCAGGAAGGGGATGTGTGGATGGATCTACATCTCCATCAGCAGCCTTGGGACTTGCTCAGGGCTGGCTGGAGTGGGGTTTGTCTGAAATGCACAGGTTCAGCTCTGCTTTTCTCTACACACCCTGATAGCAAAGTCTCTCTGCAGCCTTTCTGCAGGATCCCTTCAGGCACTGGCAGGCAGCTCTGAGGTCCTCCTGGAGTCTTCTCCAGGCTGCCCACCCCCAGCTCCCTCAGCCTGTGCTCACAGCTGCTCCAGCTCTTGGCTCATCTTTCTGGCCTCATTCCAGCAGCTCAGTGTCCTCTTTATGCTGGGGACAGCAGAACTGGAGGCAGGATTGGAGGTGAGGTCTCAACAGAGCCAAGGGGCAGAATCCCCTCTCTTGCCCTGCTGCCCATGCTCCTCATAGCAGCCCTTGGCTCATCATCTTGGCCTCCTCTGGATGGTACCCAGGCCCTAAAGCTTGCTCCACAATACCTGCTAGGATACCAAAAGCTTCTCTTTCCCCTTCAAGCCTTCAGTGCACATCCTGAGACATTCTCCACCTGGGAAAGCTGAGGGCAGGTTTGATTTCATAGTGCCCTGTGCCCAAGGAATGCTCCTGTGGCACACAGCAGTGGTGTGCAGCATGCAGCAGATGCCTCCCAGCCCCAGGCAGCAGCTTCCCAGGCTGTGGGGGGAAATCCAGGAGGTCTGCCAGTTCTCAGACCACTCTGTGAGGAAAGGAGGCAAAAATGTGCAAGTGTCAGGCATTTTCCAGCTGCAGACCCAAGTCCTCTTGGCTATCTAACTGTGCTGTCTAGGTGTTAATCAGTGGGCAGGGAAGGAGTGAGATGCCAGGGATTAAAACCATGACTGCTGAAGTGTAGTCAGAAACAATTTCTGACTGAAGAAAAGTTAACTCATCTGTGTAATCCCTTGGAAAATGATTGCCAGCAGTGGTTAAGCTCAGTTTTGAATGTTCTGGGGGATAAAAAAAAAGAAAAGAAATGAAAAAAAATTAACATTTACCTCTTGGAAAAATGATTGCCAGCAGTGGTTAAGCTCAGTTTTGAATGTTCTGGGGGGGGGAAAAAGAAAAGGAAAAAATGAACATTTACCTGTGAGATCAGCTCTGCATTTTTAAACAGCACTGTCCCAAATGCATTGGTTTCTGTCTCAGCAATCCCAGTTCACATCAAAGAGGCAAGGAGCTTCCCAGCTAGGAGAACTCTCCCAGGCAGAATGTGAAGGAAGAGAGTTTGCTGGGCAAAGAAAAGGTTCTGATACCTAACAGCTAAGCACAGGATATTCCAAAATGCTTACACCTCAGTTCTGAAGAAAGAGACTTAGGGGTTGTTGTTGGCTGAGAAGCTCCTCAGGAGCCAGCAGTGCCCTCCTGCAGCCCAGCAGGCAGCTGTGTGCTGGGCTGTGGGCAGCAGGACAGGAGAGGGGATCCTGCCCCTTGGCTCTGCTTTGCTGAGACCTCACCTCCGATCCTGCCCCCAGTTGTGGTCTAGTTGAGAGGTGTCCCTGGCTGTGGTGGGGAGGTTGGCTCAGGTTGGAAGGGACCTCAGAGATCATCTGCTCCATTCCCTGAGCACTCAGGGTAAGTGCATAGCAAAGATCTGAGGAGTCCCAGCCTGGCTCCTGATGCTTTGCTGTGTGCCTGTGCTGTGTGCCCATGCAGAGAGGAGCTCTCTGCAGCAGGGAACAGGACCCCAAAGTCCTGGTGGTGGAAATACTTGAAGGGAAGGAGTCCTCTTGAAGGGAACTGCCTTGCTTGAGCATAAAGGTGGTTGCTGGAGGAGGGGAAAAAAACTATGTAGGCAGGAGCAACAGTTGTGCAAAGGCAGTTTCAGTGTTAGGAAGTGGGTGGGAGTGGCTGCTAATCCCTGAGTGGGCTGCACTGTGCCACTATTAGCATCCTAAGCAGTTAGTAATCGTTACCCTGGCTGCCTGCGGTGACTCAGTGGCACTGTCTGGGCTTTGCCTGGTGATCCTGACCTAATCTTGTGCAGGGAAGCAGTGAGGAAAGGGAGGAGGCTGCTGTGTGTGAGCAGTGTCCCTCTCTGCCTGCCCATCTGCCTGAGCTGAGTTGGCTTCAGAGCTGAACTGGTGGATTCTTAGGGGCTGCACTGCCTCAAAAAAATCTGCAGTTGGAAGGATTTGGTTGGGGAAATTGATGGAACTTCGAGCTAAAGAGTAATCTGTGTGCTTCAGAAAGAGGACTTTTGGACCCTGAGGTTGCAAGTTTGAGTTCTAAAAGTGTACTTTGGTTTAAAAAGGAGAGGGAAGAACTCTGGGCTCTGGTTGTTTCCTCACCAAGTGTGAATGTGTTGAGGATCCTTTCAGTGAGACCTTCAGTGGGAGGTGAGCAGCATCAGTGCCTGCCTCATTCCAAGCTCTGGCTTAGGAATCCACAGGAACTACCTTTGAGGCTGGATAACTGCACTTTTTTGGCTGCATGTTCTTCAGAGCAGATTAATAAGTTTCACAGATACATAGAATGGGTTGGGTTGGAAGGGATCTTAAAGCTCATCCAGTGCCAATCCCCTGCCATGGGCAGGGTCAGCTCCACCAGCCCAGGTTGCCCCAGGCCTCATCCAACCTGAGCAGAGTAATAAAGTTCAGAGATTCATAGAATGGGTTGCAAGGGATCTTAAAGCTCATCCAGTTCCAACCCACCTGCCATGGGCAGGGACAGCTCCACCAGCACAGGTTGCCCCAGGCCAGTGTGGATGTGTTGAGGCTCTCTGTTCAGTGAGACCTTCAGTTGGAGGTGAGCAGCATCAGTGCCTGCCTCATTCCAAGCTCTGGCTGGCCCCTTAGGAATCCACAGGAACTACTTTTGAGGCTGGATAACTGCACTTTTTTTGCTGCATGTTCTTCAGAGCAGATTAATAAGTTTCACAGATACATAGAATGGATTGGGTTGGAAGGGATCTTAAAGCTCATCCAGTGCCAATCCCCTGCCATGGGCAGGGACAGCTCCCCCAGCACAGGTTGCTCAAGGCCTCATCCAGCCTGGCCTGGCACACCTGCAGGGAGGGAGCAGCCACAGCCTCCCTGGGCAGCCTGTGCCAGTCTCTCACCACCCTCACTGTAGAACTTTTTCCTGAGGTCCAGTCTGAATCTTCCCTGGCCAGGTACCAGCTTTCCCAAGCCAAACTTCTGGTTCTAGGTGCCAATGTCTACCCACCCTGACAAGAATTTCTTCCTAATCTCCACTCTCAGTCTGCCCTCCTCAAGGTTCATTCCCTCTCATCCCAGCACTCCCAACCCCTGTCCAAAGTCCCTCCCCAGCTCTCCTGCAGCCCCTTCAGGCTTCCCTAAGACCTCTCTGGAACCTTCTCCAGGTTGAACACCCCCAACTCTCTCAGCCTCCCACAGGGGACATTCTCCAGCCTCCTGATTAACTTCATAGCCTCCTCTGGACCTGCTCCAGCAGTTCCATGTCCCTCTTTTTATGCTGGGGACACCAGAGCTGGATGCAGTGCTTCAGCTCTTGATGGACAGGAGTTTAAACTCAAGCTTTAAACTTCAGCAATTTTAAACCTTTTATTTAGAATGTGTTGGGTTTTTTTTTTTTTTTCCCATAACTAGAGGTAGTTCTTTAAGAACCATTTTAACTTTGTGAGGTTTCTAAATCCAGCTCAAAGATTCATTTATGGCACAGTCTGATATTTTTTTTTTGTTGTTGTTGTTGTTCTTGGTGGGTTTTTTTTTTAAGGTTCTGAACACTGTGTTTTGTTTTCTGCTGCAGTGCAAACCAGGAGCTGAAACTCTTTTGGTTCTGAATGCCTTTGTGTGTGAGTTCTCTGAGAGTTTAGCCTTGTTCCTTGTATTGTTGGCCAGACAAAGGGCAGGGAACTTTGCAGGAGGAAAGGAAATGACTTGGTTCTGTCCACTGGAATGACCATATTAGGTATAAATTTAGGAGTGTAATCCAGGAGTGAAGTCATATCTGAGTGTTTTCAGAGCTAATGAGATCACTCAGAGCTACTGGAGCAGCTTCAGAGGGTTTTTGGCTCTCTTCAAGCAAGGCTTTTGTGGTTAGTGTGTGATGAGCTGATCTTTGGAGAGCTGCTTGTCTGGAACAGAGGAAATAAGTTGGTGGGGGTGTTTTTTGTGTGTGTGTGGGTTGGGTTTTTTTTTTTCCTCATTATTATTTTAGGTGGTTTTGTCCAAAGATAAAATCAAAGCAAGTGGAAGTATGTTTCTGTTGTCTTTTCAAGTGATGTCTGAGACAGGCTGTGCTGGAGCCTAAGGAGATAAGGCAAAGTCATGTCCCCCAGGGGGAAGTTCCACTCTGCAGCCTGGATACCATCTCCCAAGGGATGTGGAGTGCAGCTGGGGAGCTGCTGTGCTGAGTGGTGCTGCTGATGTGCTTCAGGGATGGGATCTCATCCACAAGGACGTGGACAAGCTGGGGATGGTCTCATCCAGCCTGGCCTTCAACACCCCCAGGCAGGAGGCAGCCACAGCCTCCCTGGTCAGCCTGTGCCAGAGCCTTGCCACCCTCCTACTGAAGAACTTCTTCCTCAGCTGCAGTCTAACCCTGCTCTGCCTCAGCTCCAAACCATTCCCCCTTGGCCTGTCTTTAGACACCCTCAGCAAAAGTCTCTCTGTAGTTCTCTTGCAGGATCCCTTCAGGCACTGGCAGCAGCTCTGAGATCCCTCTGGAACCTTCTCTTCAGGCTGCACCCCCCCAACTCCCTCAGCCTGTGCTCACAGCAGAGCTGCTCCAGCCCTTGGCTCATCTTTGTGGCCTCCTCTGGCCTCACTCCAGCAGTTCTGTGTCCTCTTTATGCTGGGAACGGCAGACCTGGAGGCAGGGTTGGAGGTGAGGTCTCAGCAGAGCACAGGGGCAGAATCCCCTCTCCTGCCCTGCTGCCCACGCTCCTGGATCCAGCTCAAGTTCCCCTTTCCTACTGGAACATGACCAGAATGTGTCAAGCTGTTAGCCAGCAAAGTTTGTCCCTCTTTGCTTCCCAAGGTTTGCTACAAGTGAGTCACTAAAGCTTTTGCTGCCAGAGTCAGAGGGCCAGAGGAGTAGAGGTGCCAGGTTTGTGCTGTTGGTGGAGTTTCATTTCCCTCTGCCAGGCTGGCAGATGGTGATGTGTGTGGCCTTTCCAGAGCAATGCCAAGGTTTGGGTTTCACATCCTGAAGCTGATTTCTCCCCTGAAGAAACTGACAGTGTTCAGTGAAGGTTTGAGTTGTGCCTCTCCAGCCCCAGAGGATGATCCTGGGCTCCTTTCTGCTCCCCAAAGAACCAGAAATGTTTAATTCATTCTTGCTGGATTGTGAAGTTATTTTAATGCCTGGTGAAGTTTCCAGAGTTTTTTTTCCAAAAGCTTTGCATTGAGAGTTGGGAAGAGGTGAACAAAAGCTGCAGGGAAATGGGGAACAGCACAGAGGAGAGGGACCTGGCTGGGGGTCCTGGTGGCCAGGAGGATGCTCATGAGGGAACAGTGTGCCCTTGTAGTCCAGAAGACCAAGGGCACCCTGAGCTGGGTTAGAAGGGCTGTGGTTACTGGGTTCATGAGAGGTTCTTCTCCCCCCTCTACTCTGCCCAGGTGAGACCACTTCTGGAATATTGTGTCCAGTTCTGAGCCTCTCAGCTCAAGAAGGACCTCAGGAAACTGCTTGAGAGAGTCCAGCCCAGAGCCCCAAAGCTGCTGCAGGCAGTGGAACATCCCCAGGCTGAGGGAGCTGGGGCTGGGAGCTGGCAACAGAGGAGCCTGAGGGCTGCCCTCAGTGCTGTGCTAAAGGTGTGCAGGGCAGGAACCAGGCTCTGCCCAGGGGTGTCCAAGGTCAAGGCAAGGGGCACTGGGGGCAAGCTGGAGCAGAGGAGGTTCCATGGGAACAGAAGGGAAAACTTTGTCCCTGTGAGGGTGCTGGAGCCTGGAACAGGCTGCCCAGAGAGGTTGTGGAGTCTCCTTTGGAAACTTTCTGAGCCCACCTGGATGTGTTCTTGTGTGACCTGCCCTGGGTGCCCCTGCTCTGGCAGGGAGGGGTTGGACTGTGGATGATCTTTTGTGGTCCCTCTCAACCCCTAACACTGCCTCTGTGTAATGTACAAGGCTGCTGCTTAGTTAGGGAGAGCATCAGAGAGTCCAAAATAGCATCACCTTAGAATGGGCAGTGGCTGCCATGGGGGCAGCTTATCAGCAAGGGAAGGACTTAAGAGGCTGCTTGAATGAGCTGGCAAACATTCCTGGCCCTCCTGGGACAGCCACAGCTCTGGGCAGTGCCTGTTGTAGAAGGTTTTTTGCAGGAGGTGCTCCAGACTCTCCAGCTGGGTTCATGGAGGACAGCTCAACCTGCCTGCCTCTGGCTGCTCTCCTCCTGCTGCAGTGTTGTGTAGCAGGTGGTTTCCAGGCCTCTCTTCATTCCTCTTTCACCTGGCTGTGCTGACAGCAGCTCTCACTGCCTAATGATTAAAGCAAGCAGATGCTGCTGCAGTGCTGCTCAAGCATTCAGTGCTTGAGCAACCTCCTTGGTGTCTCTGGGAGGAAGAAGGAGCAGACCTGCTGGGCTGTGTTGTTGGGCTTGAGCAGCCTCCTTGGTGTCTCTGGGAGGAGGAAGGAGCAGACCTGCTGGGCTGTGTTGTTGGGCTTGAGCAGCCTCCTTGGTGTCTCTGGGAGGAGAAAGCAGCAGACCTGCTGGGCTGTGTTGTTGGGCTTGAGCAGCCTCCTTGGTGTCTCTGGGAGGAGAAAGCAGCAGACCTGCTGGGCTGTGTTGTTGGGCTTGAGCAGCCTCCTTGGTGTCAGTGGAGGAGGAAGGAGCAGACCTGCTGGGCTGTGTTGTTGGGCTTGAGCAGCCTCCTTGGTGTCTCTGGGAGGAGAAAGCAGCAGACCTGCTGGGCTGTGTTGTTGGGCTTGAGCAGCCTCCTTGGTGTCTCTGGGAGGAGAAAGCAGCAGACCTGCTGGGCTGTGTTGTTGGGCTTGAGCAGCCTCCTTGGTGTCTCTGGGAGGAGAAAGCAGCAGACCTGCTGGGCTGTGTTGTTGGGCTTGAGCAGCCTCCTTGGTGTCTCTGGGAGGAGAAAGCAGCAGACCTGCTGGGCTGTGTTGTTGGGCTTGAGCAGCCTCCTTGGTGTCTCTGGGAGGAGAAAGCAGCAGACCTGCTGGGCTGTGTTGTTGGGCTTGAGCAGCCTCCTTGGTGTCTCTGGGAGGAGAAAGCAGCAGACCTGCTGGGCTGTGTTGTTGGGCTTGAGCAGCCTCCTTGGTGTCTCTGGGAGGAGAAAGCAGCAGACCTGCTGGGCTGTGTTGTTGGGCTTGAGCAGCCTCCTTGGTGTCTCTGGGAGGAGAAAGCAGCAGACCTGCTGGGCTGTGTTGGTCCAGGGTTGGTGCTGGCTTAGCTGGTTTGTGCCCAGGGACATCCTGGGCTGCATCAGAAGTAGCAGATGGACAGAGGTGTTTCTGTCCCTCTGCTCTGCTGGGGCCAGGCTGAAATTGCTTCCCACTGTGAAAGGTTCTTAGTGGTTTGTTTCTCCTGGTTCTGAGCAGGTTGAGGAGACTCTGGCACAGGCTACCTAGGGAGGCTGTGACTGCCTCCTGCCTGGGGGTGTTGAAGGCCAGGTTGGATGAAGGCTTGAGCCTAGCTGAGAGATGTCCCTGTCCTTGGTGGGGAGGTTGGAGCAGAGGAGCTCTGAGCCATTCTGTGAAGGCAGAAAAAGGGCCTCTTGGGCAAGCAGTTACATAGCAGAATTCCTTTGGCTCCAGAGCACTGAAGCCAAAAGTTTCTTGGCATTCTGAGTGCATTCCTTCCCCAGTGTGTGCTTGGAATAACCAGAGACTTTCTGGAGCAGAAGTGGGACAAATGCTTGAATGTAGACACAAAGTTCAGCTGCAGCTTCTAAAGTGCTTTAGGTTCTCCTGGAGGCACTGGGGGCTGAGTAGGCTTTAACCCTTTCAGGTGCTGCAGACATCTTCCTGCCTACCTTCAACACAAACAGCTGCTGGTGGTTGTTTGCTCAGCTGGAAGGTGATGCTTGTGCTGGGGGAGGAAAAAAAAAAGGTTGGGTACAAGTTGGCATTGAAACTAGAATGCATTTGAGCTTTTTCTGCTCCTCAGGAGGGTTGGATTGGGATGATTTCCATGCTGGGATCTTCCAGTTTGCTGCTGTAGTGTTCCAGCAAGCCAACTGCAAGCAGGGGTTAGGCCTCTTCATTGTTTTGCAGGTGCTGTAAGGCAAGACATAGCTGTGAGTGCATCCAGACTTCACTGCCACTAAACTCACATCCCAAAGCCACTTTTCTATAGGCAATTTATCAATAAGGCTTTGTCCTGCCACAACAAAGCTCCAATAGATAGCAAGAGTAAGGCAGTGATGGCATCCATCTCATGATTGCCCTGACAGTGATGTGTGGCTGAGCTGCAGGAGCTGAGGTTTTAATGGGCTGCAATTAGAGACAGGAAACTTTGAATCTTGTGACCAGATTCAGTCCCCTGAGAAGTGCTTCAGGGGTGAAATCAGTCAGAGCTGGCAGATTGTCTTGGCACTGTAGCTTTGGTTGGGAGGATTGTCCCTTGGGTTGGGGCAGTCCTAGATACCAGCCCAGGCTGAGAACAGGCCTACAGGATGTGGGGGTGCTGGGGGGTGAGAAGCTGGACAGCAGTGGGCAGCCCAGAAGGTCAGTACCAGCCTGGACTGCATCCAAAGCAGCGTGGACAGAGATGGAGAGAAGGGATCCTGCCTCCTCTTCTTCCTCAGCTCCAGTCCAACCCTGCTCTGCCTCAGCTCCAAACCATTCTCCCTTGGCCTGTCTCAGACACCCTCATGCAAAGTCTCTCTGCAGCCTTCCTGCAGGATCCCTTCAGGCACTGGCAGCAGTTCTGAGGTCCCCCTGGAGCCTTCTCTTCAGGCTGCACCCCCTCAGCTCCCTCAGCCTGTGCTCACAGCAGAGCTGCTCCAGCCCTTGGAGCATCCTCGTGGCCTCCTCTGGCCTCACTCCAGCAGCTCTGTGCCCTCCTCCTGCTGGGGCCAGCAGAGCTGGAGGCAGTGTCAGTGAGGGGAGGGCTGCACAGGCAATAACCTCTGCAGCTTGATCCCTCAGTCTGTCTTCATTTAAAGCTCTGGAAGTACCTGGGGCTGGCCCAGCCCTACCTTCTGATGCTGGGAAGAAGTTCTTCACCACGAGGGTGGTGAGACACTGGCACAGGTTGCCCAGGGAGGTGGGAGAAGCCCCAAACCTTGAAGCCTTTAAGACCAGGCTGGATGTGGCTCTGAGCAACCTCCTCTAGCGCCAAAGTGCCCATGGCAGGGAGGTCAGAGCTGAATGATCCTTGAGGTCCCTTCCAGCCCTGCCAGTTCTGTGACTCAGTGCTGTGCTCTCTCCTGCAGGCTGGCAGTGATGGTGAGAGCATAGGGAACTGTCCCTTCTCTCAGAGGCTCTTCATGATCCTTTGGCTGAAGGGAGTCGTGTTCAGCGTCACTACAGTCGACCTGAAGAGGTAAGAAAGGCTTTGGGCTGTGCCAGGCCAGGAACATTGCACTGAAGTGTTCCTTTG
This sequence comes from Eubucco bourcierii, assembly GCA_013396675.1. Lineage (NCBI taxonomy): Eukaryota > Metazoa > Chordata > Aves > Piciformes > Ramphastidae > Eubucco > Eubucco bourcierii. The sequence continues at coordinate 4,813 of VWZE01023676.1, read as the reverse complement.
GGCCTTCAAAAGGTCACTTCTGAGCTGGCAAAGAGGATCTGTCCTGAGAGACAACCAAGGGTGAGCTCAGGGCCAGCAGAGCACCCAGGGGTGGCTACTGAGAGAGTCTCTGCAGTGACTGAGCTGAGAGAGCCTCTGGAGGTTCAGCGATGCCATCTGGGTGCCATGGGCACCTCCTGGGGCTGGGTGCTCAACCTGCTCTGGGCTTTGGGCATCTTTGCTGCTCCTTGGGGAGGGATTTTGTGGTTTTTTTCTTTTTTTCCCCCTTTGATTTTTTTTTTTTCCTTGGATTTTTGGGCTTTTTTTGTTTGTTTGTGGGGGGTTGCTTGGATTTGGGGTTTTTTTTGTTTGGGCTTGGATTTTTAGGGGGTCTGGCTTGGAATTTTTGGGGGGGCTTGGCTTGGGTTTTTTTGGGGGTTTGTTTTTTTCCTTGTTTTT
>VWZE01023673.1:98427-125848 GCA_013396675.1 Eubucco bourcierii | reverse complement strand
AACAGCACTGGTCCCAGCACTGACCCCTGAGGGACACCACTTGTCACTGGTCTCCAGGTGGACATTGTGCCGTTGATCGCCACTCTCTGGGTTCGACCATCCAGCCAATTCCTTATCCAGCGAGTGGTCCATCCATCCAGTCCATGCTTTTCCAGTTTGGTGACCAGGATGTCATGTGGGACAGAGTCAAATGCTTTACTCAGGTCCAGGTAGATGACATCAGCTGCCTTTCCCTTGTCCACTGTCGCTGTGACTTCATCATAGAAAGCCACTAAATTTGTCAGGCAAGATCTGCCCTTGGTGAAGCCATGCTGGTTCCCACCAATCACCTCTGCTTTGTTTTCCATTTGCCTTAGCAGGACTTTCAGCAGGATCTGCTCCATGATCTTGCCAGGCACAGAGGTGAGGCTGACTGGTCTGTAGTTTCCAGGGTCATCACAATACTTTGGTGGGAAGAAATTAATTCCTCATGTCCAACCTAAACCAACCCCCGATGCAACCTGAGGCCATTTTCTTGTCTCCCATTCCTTGGGAGAAGAGACAAACCCACCTGGCTGCAAGCTCCTTACGGGGAGCTGTAGAGAGCAGTGAGGTCTCCCCACAGCCTCCTGTCCTCCGGGCTGCACAGCCCCGGGTGCCTCCACCAACCCTGTTCTCCAGACCCAGCAGCAGGCTGATGCTGCTTGGTGCTGAGATGCTTCTTGCATCACCCACGTCCACTGCAGGGCTGCCGGGCAGGCCTAGGTGCATCCCCACCAAGCAGTCAAGACATCCAGCAGGGGGGTAAATCCCAGTCTCCAAAGCCAGGGATTTTATAACCATTTCTGGGTTTTCCAGTTTGCTTTTTTTTTTTTCCACCTGCAGTCACCCATAGGTTGGTTGGCTTGCTTTGGGGGAGGGGTGTCTTTCCCCCTTCAGAAGATGGAGTGAGAAGAATGTCCTGAACAAAGCAGCTGTCCCAGTGCCTCATGCAGACAGCCTGGGCCATGCCGAGGTGATGAAGGTGCCCAGCTCCTATTCATCCACCTGCCATGGCTGGCATGGAGCAGGGAAAGCAAGGGAGAAGCAAACACTGGGAATTCATTAGCAAGGCTTGGGGGATAACAGCAGCTCCTGCTCCTGCCCGATAAGGTGCAGGCAATTCCTGCACAGCAGAAATCTGGCACCAAGATCCCAGCTTCATTCCTGGGAGAAGTTCACAGCCTGGGGAAGTTTCCCATTGTCTTGGCCCGTTTCAGTGTTGCGGAGCAGAGATGCTCCCACAGCTCTGCTCTGCGCCACGCAGCACAGAGCCCTGCAGGCTTCCCACACAGGCTCGGCCTCGCTGCCAAACTCTTGCGAGTGCCTCCAGCTCCAGCCTGCTCCCTCTCCCGCGGCGTTCCGCAGGCACAGGCTCCATCCACTGAACCCCGACCCTGCCTCAGCGCCGGCAGAGGCTTCGCCGGGGAGCCAGGACCTCGGCTGCATGCTGCAGGCAGGACATGGGCTGCAGTGTGTGGGCTGCAGCATGTGGGTCTCTGTGTGCCGTGGGGCCAGGCTGCAGCAGGGCCATGTGGGGAGCATAACCCCCTGGAGAGGCAGGCTGGGGCTGCTCAGCCTCTGATTCCGGCTGGGCTCACATCATCTGGGCACCAGGCAGGACGCAGGCAGCAATCTGCCCTGCCAGGGCTGCCCCTCAACACCCACACCTGGCCCTTGCTGCTTGCAGCAACAGAATAGGTCCTGTCTGGGGCCATCCCCCTGCCCCCCAGCAGCAGGCACCAGATCCTACCAGTTCAAAGGACTTCAGCTCTGCCCGTGCTTCCACTGCTGCTCACCTTTGTGGCCTGGGGTCAGGCAGTTCAGCAGGCCCCTCTGAGCATTCCCTGCCCCACGTACAGAGAAGAGATTATCCTGATCCACCTTTTCAAGGCTGTTAGAGAGAGATGGATGAAACCCAGTTCAGCAACCGTCAGGATTAGCCTCAGCCACAAAGTCACGTCCTGCCCTCAGTTCTAGCTGCCAGCTTGCACTTAAAACTTTAAACATGGTCTGAGATAGCATCGCAGAAAGCAGAGCTGGGACTCGGAGGCTCATCCGGGCCCAGGCAGGATCAGCCACTCCTGACAGCTGTTAGGCTAACCACTTCCAGCACTCTGCAGCAGGCATAAACAACTGGCATGCAGGTTCAGTGAGATACCCTTTGGCTGTGCAGGGGAACACCTGCACCCTTGGCCTGCCACGCTAAAAGCTCATCAGTCACAGAGATTTAACACTCAGATCCCCATCACCCAGCCTGGCTGTGCGGGAGAAGCAGAGGATGATAAACAATGTGCTGAGTTAACCTGGATTTCATACCATAGGTGGTAATATCGAACATCCAGAGCCCAGCTGCCACTCTGCCTCTCCCACAGCACGGAAAGATTGAGTGCCTGAGATGGAACTTGATAAATTTCCCCCTCTTGGCTCTCCCGAGATAGAAGAGGGCTGCAGTCTCCCCTCGACGGCTGCTCCTGCTCACGGTTNCTCCCTCTCTCATTGTTTTGCCTGTGCAGCTTTATCAGATTGAATTCCAGGGCGCAAGCTGGACCCTGCTTCTGTTCTCCAGCTCCCCGGGTCCAGCAGGGTTTGCGTAACAAAAGCCTCTCCACACCACAGCGTTTGTGTTTGCCGAGATGCTTCTGGAATTTCTCACCCACTCAGGGCTCGCGTTTTGGGGTGTGGGTGGATGCGGACGGCTGCTGAGTGCATGACCCAGCAGACAATGTAAATCTTGACTGCATTAAGGCATTGGCAGGGGGAGGCTTGAGGCCGGTGCCAGGTTTCCTTCTTCCCCAGCGCAGGAGATTGCCATGCACTTGACACGGGGATGAGCTCACACCGCAGGCATTATTTATGTCTCCTGCCGTCTTCACCTTGAGCACATATGGGGCCATGTGGGAACAACTGGAGCTCACTGGAAAGCTGCGATGGGATCTCCTGAGACAGCAGCTCCATCTCCCCCAGCCCTCCAGACGTGTCGGGGAAAAGTTTCTGCTAACAGAGCTGGAGTTTGCTCTGCTGCAAAGGGAGAGTCACTGCAAGACGGCGCTGGGGTGCTCACAGCTGCGCCTGCTGCAGACAGCTCCTCACTGAGCAACCTGCAGCTCCTCACAGCAGATGCAGCCGCGAGGTTGCAGGGAGGAGGTTGTGTTTACTTATGGCTTGTTTGTTATCCTCCAGGTCCTCTGGAATTGCTCTGGCAGACGAGATCCAGCTACTTCCCCGCTCTTCCTTAGAGGCTCCAGAGGAAGGTGTGAGGTTGAGCAGCTTACACAAGAGCAGACAGCGAGAGATTGCGACTTAATCGACAAGTGAGCTGCCATGGCTTTGCCTGAGGACACAAAGATTTCCATCTCTCACACTTCCTACTTAATGTTCCTGTTGACGTTCCCATTATCCTCACAGAAGAATATCCTGGGAAGTCCACAGAGCCCCAATGCTATTTTGAACTCAGCTCCAAATTGTGCTTGCGCTTGGGAGAGGTTCTCCGGTTTCACTTGGAATTTGTCACCATTTCTTCCACTGAAGAAATTCTGGAGTGCAGAGGGCAGAGAGAGGCTGGAGCTGGTCCAGAGAAGGGCAACGAAGCTGGGGAAGGGTCTGGAGAACAGGGATGGTGAGGAGCAGCTGAGGGAGCTGGGGGTGTTCAACCTGGAGAAGAGGAGGCTGAGGGCAGAGCTCATTGCTCTCCAAAGCTCCCTGAGAGGAGGCTGGAGCCAGGTGGGGCTTGGGTTCTTCTCCCAGGAAACAAGTGATAGGACAAGAGGAAATGGCCTCAAGTTGCCCCAGGGGATGTTTAGGTTGGACACGAGGAGCAATTTCTGCCCCAAAATGGTTGTCCAGACACGAAACAGGCTGCTCAGGGCAGTGGTGGAGTCCCCATCCCTGGAGGGGTTCCAAAGCCATGGAGATGTGCTGAGGGCAGTGGTTCAGTGGTGAGCTGGCAGTGCTGGGTTACTGCTGGGACTCAGTGCCCTGAAAGGTCTTCTCCAGCCTCAACGATTCCAGGATTCCATGCACTGCCCTCTGTACACCACTCAGCAAAGCAGCTTACAGCCATCCAGGGCACTCGGTTCTGCTCTCCTCTCCACCAGTCCCCTGTCATCCTTCCAGGTGAGTTTCTTGCTGCCTGCTCACAGGAAGTCTTCTCATTTCTCCAGCTCCTATCTGCTGCTGCTCTGAAAGCCTTTGGCAGCCACACAGAGGATTCTGTTAGGGTTATTTTTCCCAGAATCAAGGCTTGGCTCCAGGCCACCCTGAAGCAAGAAGCCTTCCCGTGCTGCAGAGGTGATGTGGGGCTGGTGGAGCGGCAGCCACTTCATGTCCTTCCAAAGACAACACTGGGATGGCAGCAGGACGCTGTGGGCAAGGCAGCACCAAGCAGTGAGGCACCAGTAGGGACCCTGCACTTGACTGGAACAAACAGGGAACCAGGAAATGCTTTCTCAGCACTCAGAGATTAGACCCTGGCAAATGAAGCAGCAGGTCAGAGAAGCCTGTCCCAGAGCAGGATGACTCCTTGCAGCAAATCCAGCTTCAAGGGTGGCTCTGTGCCAATGAACCATGGAGTGGGTTTGCCTGGAGAAGCCCTTTCAGAGCATCTTCATGGCTTTGAAAGCCCTCCAGGGATGGGGACTCCACCACTGCCCTGGGCAGGCTGTGCCAGTTTTTGAGAACCCTTTCAGTGAAGAAGTTTCTTCTAATGTCCAACCTAAACCTCCCCTGGGGCAACTTGAGGCCATTTCCTCTTGTCCTATCACTTCTGCTTGGGAGCAGAGCCCAAACCCACCTGACTCCAGCCTCCTCTCAGGGAGCTGTAGAGAGCAATGAGCTCTGCCCTCAGCCTCCTCTTCTCCAGCCTGCACACCCCCAGCTCCCTCAGCTGTTCCTCTCCAGCCCTGTTCTCCAGACCCTTCCCCAGCTTTGTTGCTCTTCCCTGGACCTGCTTCTCGGAGTGAGGTCCCAAAGCTGAACCCAGTGCTCAAGGTGTGGCCTCAGCTCCCGGGCAAAACCTGTGCTTGCAGGAGAACATCTTTGCTCATCCAGGGACTAACCAGACCCCCTGCCATGGGGGATGCTCCCATTTCCTTCCTGAGAAACAGCAAGGCCACACTTTTGGCACAGGGAAGCTTTCATCTTGCCAGAGCCCAGGAAGCAGGCAGCAGTCAGGTCCTGTCCTGCAGACTGCACCTCAGGGCAAATTTCTCTCTTGCAAAGCTCAGTGAAATTCAAACATTCCTCCTAAATCCAGCTGTAAACCACTGTCCTTGGGACACCGAGGATCCATCCTGCCGGGGAGCAAAGCTGCCTCAGCAAGGAGGATCACATGTTGGAACCAGCCCCCAGGCCTCGGAGAGTGGAAGAAAGGAGACTCATTTGGAGCTAAGGATTGCAAACTTTGCAGGGAGCTGCAGATGGCAGCCTGACTGCCAGCAGCAGATGCCACCCGGAGAAGCTTTGTTAGTGCCTTCCCAAAGCACCGTGGCCAGAAGAGAGACACAAAACTGTGCCCCTCAGCTGCAAAAGGCTCAGTCCTGCTCTAGGTGCTGCAGTGCTCCTGGCGTGCAGGGACTTCAAAGGCCTCACTGCAGCGAGAGCCGCGGAGCCAGCAGCAGCCTGGCTGGCAGCCTGCACAAACAAGCAACCAACATCTTCGGGGTTTAAGAACCGTATAAACCGCTTCAGTTAATTACGGGACAGGGGCCTGGGTGTGAAATAGCAACTGCAAAGCCTCGGGGACCGAGCCAAGAACCTTTGATTTGCTCTCTACAGCTCCTAAAAGCTCCTGGAAAACTTTCTGCAGCCACAGCTTTTCTGCTTTCCAGCGCAAGCTGCTCTCGGCGCTCCGGCGCTGCCCTCCGGCAGGCCCCCGCCGGCACTCCTGACTCCATCGCTGCCCTTTGCCTGCCCATCTGAGGCTGGTTTCAGGGTGCGGAGCTGAGGCAGCAGCAGCTGTTTCCAAGCAGAAAGCACATTTCGCGTTCGCGGTGTGGAGCCGTCGGAATCCTGCCCGCCCTGCAAATAAAAATTTGAAACTTCCCTGTGAAACTCCCTCCAGTTGAAATATTCAACTGAAAAGTGCCAGACTTGGGTTACTGAAGCTCAGTTATTGGGTTTGGAAGCAGAGAGCAGAGCTCTGGCGCCCGTGGGCTGATGCTGCGCCTGCTCACCGTTCAAAAGCAGAGTGGAATCGGAGCTCCCTTGCAGGCAGAGCTGTCTGAGCTGCATGCTCCCAGGTGAAAGCCCTGGGAGGAGGATGCTGCTCTGCAGCTCCACTCCCGACACGCCAGCAGAGCCAGACCAGGCTCCATTTGTTCAGCCACATTCACTTTTCCTGGTCCTTAAGTCCCCAGTGCTGAAATCTCATTCATTTATGCAAGCAAAGGGAAGATTTATTGTAAATAAAGTTCCACACATTACACAACTGGCTAAAAATCATAATTAGAGCTGCACTGGGAAACATGTTTTATTTATTCTGACAGTAGTCTGGCTTCAATAATCCCAGCATGATAAATGTCCCTCAAGTTTGGAGAGTTTCAGCAACTGCAGCCCTTATCAGAGACGCACAAGTGGAAACGTCTGACTCGGTTTGATGTGACTCAAAGAGGTCCAGAGCAGCTCTGCTGTGCAGCACCGGCGGCAATCAGCACCGAGGCACCGGGAGCTGGGCAGTGCCTTCCCCCCTCTTCCACCCCCATCCGACTGCCAGAGCCAGGCGGGAGCCTTGGGACACGTCTGCACACATCAGCAAGGCTCCAGCAGAGGGAGAAGCGACAGAGGGGTCGCGGAGCTGGCAGAGCCTCTGGAGAGGGGTCGGGGGCAGCGGTAATGGGATGCAGACAGCCGCGGCCCCCAGCCACGCTGCGCCCTGCCAAGCCTTGTGCTGCCTGCTTGCTTCAGAGTTTTAAGCACAATTTCAGGCCCATAAAACATCAGAGAAGACAGAAGCTATTATCCTGGCCCCGACAGGAGTCCCTAATGGGACCTGCACACTCCGCAGTACCCAGGGCTAATGACGCTGAGCTTTTACTGCTCCCCATCTGTCCAAGGGCATTTCCAAATGTACCAAATCAGCTTTACCCCCATCACGGTTATGGCTGCTCCGAGACTAATAAATGCCTTCGAGCTCAATCAAACATTTATCTGGCTTTGCTCATTCCTGAAGCAGAGGAGCCCATTCCCTTTGCTTTTCACCTGGGGCATCCTGTAAAAGAGCTTCCCACAGCCCAGCCAGGCAGTGGAACTGCCTGGATCTGTCCTATCCTCTCAGTCAGCAGCAAGGTTGCTGCTGGAAGGCAAAAGAATCAACCCCATTGATCTGCAGAGTGATGCACAGAACAGCCCAGAGCCACAACTGCATCCTTCACAGGGGTGAACCAAACTTTATTATGCATATGGATCTGTCCACAAACATTTTAGCCAGGCTCTGCTAAATTTAGAACAGGCAGAGTACTTCCAGCCAAGGGTATGAAAAATAGTTCCTCAGGTTGTTATAAAAAGAACATTCCAGTAACAAAGAGAGGGGATGCACAGCACTGCCCAGGGAAAGGAGCTGGAAACCTTGCCCAGCTCCCCTTGGCAGCACCAGGGAATGGGAATGCAGGTACCAGGCAGGCAACAGCTGCTCTGGTGAGCAGAGTCCCAGCATGGCTTTGTGTCTGCTCCTCTGCACAGCCCCCACCCTGAGTGTGCACAGAGGGGAAGTTCTGCTGGGCTGACAGAAGTGACACCCAGGAGGCCTTCTTAGCTCTTCAGGGATCACTCTCCCCCCACCCCCACACACTCACCTACCTCAGGAGCTGCAAGTGACAGAGCACAGTTCCCCACGCAGAGATGCCAGCCATGGTCATGGCACAGCTCCTTCAGCTGGGGCTGGTCAGCACCATGGCTGCAGGCTTGGCACACCCAAATCAGCTGCTGCCATCCAAATGCTTTTGGGAGGAAAGAGTAAACTAAACAGGGAGGAATAGTGAGGCCTGAGGATGACAGACTGCTGATGCCTGACACACTGCTGATGCCTGACACTCAGCTGAGGCACATCTGGAGTGCTGGATCCACTTCTGGGCTCCCCAGTTCAAGAGATCAGGGAACTACTGGAGAGGGTCCAGTGGAGGCTGAGAAGCTGCTGAGGGGCCTGGAGCAGCTCTGTGAGGAGCAAAGGCTCAGAGCACTGTGGCTGAGAGCCTGCAGAAGAGCAGCCCCAGAAGGGATTTGATCAGTGCTCAGCAAGACCTAAAGGCTGGGGGGCAAGAGGAAGGGGCCAGACTCTGCTCAGTGGTGCTCAGGGACAGCATAAGGGGCAATGGGCACAAGCTGGAAGCCAGGAGGCTCCATCTTGTCAAGAGGAAAAACTTCTTTGGTGTGAGGCTGCTGGAGGCCTGGAGCAGGCTGCCCAGAGAGGTTGTAGAGTCTCCTTCTCTGCAGAGCTTCCAACCCTCCCTGGCCATTGTGCTCCTGGGCAAGCTGCTGTGAGTGCCCTGCTGGGTTGGACTGGCTGAGCTCCAGAGGTACCTTCCAACCTCCACCATGCTGGGATTCTGGGACTAAGAGGATTAATCATATCCCAACAAACAGGGAAGCAAGGAACCTCCCATTTGTTACTAACCCTTCCCATAAACATATGGAAGCATTAAAAGAAGCAAATCCACTCCTCTGCACCTTTGAAGCTTGCACTGAATTGCTTTTCTCCCTTTCAAAGTGTGCTCGTTATCTGCCAGGGCTGCTCCACAGCCTCCCAGCTTCTCTGCCAGACCAAATGAACAGAGAATGGAGAAAATTAACTGCCTGCAAGCCAGGCAGTGGAGCTGGGCGCTGCCTGCAGCCCTCTGCAACAAGTAGTGCCTGGCATTAATTTATTCTCAGCACAGAGATGGGAGCAGCTGAAACTGGGGACCACTGCCTCTGAAATAGAGAACTCAGAGCTCCACCGAGCAGCCTGTGCCCTCCCCTGCCACAGCCAGAGCTGCTCTGATGTCACTGCTAGAGCAAAATGTCTTGAAGTGGGTCTGAGGTGTGGGGTTCCTGCTTGACACAGCCCTGCTGGATGGCTCCTCAGCAGGGCAGAGGCTGGGTGTTGTCCTTCAAAGTCACAGCCCAGCGTTTATTTAACAGCAGGATGCAAGTTGCTCTAGGAAGTAGACCACAGATGTCACAATCGAACTGATACAGGTACAAAACAAAGCCCTTGGAACAGAATTCCTGATTAAAGGAGGACATTGCAATTCATTAACCAGTCAAATTAATTAGAAAGCATGGCTTGGAGGAAAGGGAAGTTCAGGGAGTAGCAGTGTCCCCTGCTGTAAACATGGATTTGACCGAAATGATAAAGTCCCCTTGAGATCAATCTCTGCATTTAAAATCCCCTCCTGCAACAGCAACAACCTCCCCCCAGGTGCACAGAACCTCCCTGCAGGTCATGGCACCAAGTCTCTTATTTACAAGCCAGGTGAGAAAACCTTTTGAAACAATCCAGGAGCAGCCTTCAGTCCCTCTGCTGCCCCAGCTGCTGTTGGTGCAGGGATGGCAAAGGCAAAGCCCCAGAAGGGTTCTGACCCCAGAGCCTGCAGGTGCCAGAGTGGCTCAGCCCAGCAGAGCTCTTATTGCCAGTGAAGCCAAGCAGGGATTGGCACTTAAACAATTCCTATGGAATCAAGCTCTCCAGATGGCTTTAGTGTGGCAAACTCTGGATGCCCCAGGGCAGGGAGAACTCCTGGCCTAGAGCATGGCTGCTCCCCGGAGGGGTGAAGATGGGAGCTGGGCCTGCGGTGCAGGGCAGGCAACAAGAGACCAACAGGGTGCAGGGATAAATGCTCCCTTTCTAGGAGGGGTTGAAAAAGGGAAGCCACCTTGGAGAAGCAGGAATCTGCTCTCAGAATCCGAGCACCTGAGTTCTGGTAGCTCCCAGTGTCCCTTTATTGCTTCTGAGGTCAGGCTGTTGGTCAGAGGGGGCCTGGGCTTGCTGTGTGCTAAAACAACCCAGTGACAGACAACGGTTCCTGGAGTCAGCTCTGACCTGCTTTGGACATCCCACAGCACCTGGGGACTCCTGAGCTGACAATGCCTGCAACGTGTGACACAAAGATGGGAAGCCAGCAAGGGGAACCCCTCAGAGAGGGCAGGAAAGAGAGGCAAGGAAGGGGGTGAGGAAGGAAGGGGGCGAGGCAAGCAGAGCTTGTTCCAGCTGTGACATCTGTGCAGCCTAACTGGCTGAGAAGTGCTGCTGGGCAGCCAGGCTTGCCAGGACACGGTGTGAGAGAGGAGGGACTCCATGGAGGAGGCAGCAGCAGCTCTTCCTCTGCTTCCCTCGCCCACAAAATGCTCAGGACCGTTTGCAGACTGTGATGGAGGAGGAGGGTAGCCTGGTCAGAGGCAGCAGGAGGCAATGCCTGGTCACCTCTGGGTGGTTACCTGGGGCAGGATGACAGGGGCACAGGCGATGCCAGCAAAGGACTCTGGGAAGTGCAGGTCCCTCTCCCACTCGTCGGTCTCTGTGTTGTACACCTGCACAATGCTGGTGACGTTGTTCAGGTGCCAGTTGTATCCCCCCACGATGTAAATCTTCTTCTCTAGCAAACAGCAGCCAGCCTCTGACTGCCCTGCACGCATGGGGCTCACTGTTGTCCACTGGTCTGTCTCAGGCAGGTAGTACTCCACGGCCAGCACATCAAAGCAGCGATCCACATGGTCCATGCGGCCTCCCAGGGCGTAGATGCGGCTGTTGGCACTCACCATGGCATGCAGGACCCTGGGCTCGTTCATGGGGGTTTTGAACTCCCACTGGTCCACACTGGGGTCGTAGCAGTGCAGAGCCTTCTTGTCCTCCACCGAAATGCCGTAGCCTCCCGAGATGTAGAGCCTGTCCCCCACCGTGGCACCGGCGTGCCCCCACGTCCTGCGCTTCAGCGAGCAGACGTAGCTCCACTCGTTGTCCTTGGGGCAATACTTCTCCACCGAGGCCAGGCTGCCCGAGCGGTTCCTGCCCCCCGTGGCATAGACCATGCCGTGCAGCACGTTGAGCTGGAACTGGATCCTGCTCTCCTGCATGGCCTGGATGCGCAGCCACTGGTTGAGGTGGGGGTCGTAGCGGTAGCAGACGTCCACGGCCCCCTCGCCGCTGCGGTACTGCAGCTGCTGCCCGCCCACGATGTAGACGAAGTTGTCCAGCACGGCCACGCAGGAGTGGCTGCTGCCCACCTCCATCTGGGTGAGCTCGCGGAACTGGCGCGCGCCGGCGTGGGGCAGGCAGTAGGCCTTGCAGCTGACCGTGCGGTCGTTGTCCGTGTAGGGGGTGCCGCCGAAGGTGACGAGGGACAGCAGGTCGGAGCGGATGGCCGTGCGCGGGGACTGCATCTCGTGCTGCCGGAAGGGCAGGATCTGGTAGTTGAAGGCTTCCAGCAAGTACTGCCGGCACAAGACGTCCTCCACCATGATGTCCAAAGTCTGGACGCTGTCCACCAGCTCCGAGGACTTCATCAAGGGGAAGCGGATGTGGCAGAGGACCTGGCTGGCGCTGGTGCGACGCGCAGGGTCGTGCTGCAGCCAGCGCACGGCGGCGCGGAAGAGGTCGATCTCGCGGCAGCTCCGCAGCCTGTTGCTCTGCAGGAAGAACACGAGGCGCTCCAGGGGCAGCTGCAGGAAGTCCTCCTCCTCTGAAATCTGCAGGAAGTGCCTGAAGGTGAAGGCATCCACCGACTCCTTCAAGGAGGCGAGGCTGAAGGTGGTGGCCATCTGCCCGATGTTGAGGCAGGTCTCCACACTCATGGCAGACTTCAGGAACTCCTCGCAGAGCTCCACCACGGGCACCATCTGCAGGAAGACAGCGGCTCCCAGCACGTCCTGGATGCAGTCGAGGTCCAGGGTCACCTCAGCACTGTAGGCGAAGTCGATGATGTGCTTGAGCCCCTTGGCAGAGACTCCCTTCAGCTCGATCACGTCCTGGCTGGCTTCTCGCATGCCGCCCGTGAACATCGCCCTGGAAGTCACAACACAAACAGGAGTTTTGCCTCTTTTCAGTAGATGGCCAACGATGGAGCACCTCAGCAGCTTTGCTGGCACACCCATTCTCAGAGGGAGGAAGGGCAAGGAGGGGAATAAATTGAGGTTGAATCTCTCAAAGCCAGGAGGAACTGGAGTGTTACAGTCACCTGCGGCAGGCCTGCACAAGCAGCGTGCTCGGGAGCGACGCTCAGCAAGCAGAGTGCGAGGCTCTGCAGCCCTGCTGGCAGCAGTACTCTGACCAAAGGACAAAGATGTGAGAAGGAGGCAGATCTGGCAGTGCACTAAGAACCAACAAACCTGTGACACTCAGCAACTAAAGGGTACAGCAGGATCTGCACCAGCAGAGATGGGAACTGTACCCTGAGGGGTCTGAGCGCACAGGGTGAGCACAAAGCAAGAAGCTGCTCCAGCAGTCCAGGGAGCCTCTGAGCTCGCCAGCGGCACTGCCTTGAGGCAAGGGCTTCAGTGAGCTCACTGCAGCCTCAGCCTGCTACACATTTCCTGGACAGCTCTGCTGATCCCAACAGAGCCTCCTCTCCAGGGTGCACTCCCAATGACTGTGAACATGCAGAGCTGCAGCATGAGGCTGCAGGCTCTGTGGTGTTGCAGTGTGATGGCAGGGGCTAAAGCAGGCAACTAAAGCCCAAAGACTCCAGGTTTGGTTAGAGCACAGCAGAGCACATCAGTGGACCAAGCTCTAGCTCAGCAACTTGGGAGCCTTCTAAACTCCACAGGAAGCACGGAGAATGCCCAGGGCTGCAGACAGACATCTCACAAACCACTCCTGGGAAGCTGTGCTGCACTCCCCAGCTGTGGGGGTGTTGCCTTTATGTTCCATTCCTGCAGGGTTTGGTGTGCATAGGCAGCTCGGGGGCAAGAGGCTGTGCTCTGTGCTTCAACAAGCAGTAGCAGAGGCAAAGTCAAAGCAGGGTGCTGGGAGAAACGAGGTGGATGTTCACCATCCACAGCAAGCTGCAGGCTGTCACACAAAGACCTAACCCAGGTAAGCTGCTCACCCCCATCAGGTGAGGGCACAGCATTGGCAGAACTGCCTCACGGAGCTGCAGTGACTGCACGGTGCAAGTTAGACAGCAGGAACAGACCCTGCTGCACTGACCCGGGAATAAGGAACATCCTAGGAATGCTGTCAAGAAGCACAGGTTCCAAGTTTCCTATCCAGGCCAGGCTAGAAAATCTGCTGCCATCCAGCACGAACCCAGGAAAGCCTAAGGAAGGAAATACCTGCGTGTGGAGGCAGCTCCCTGCAGCCAGTGACCAGCAGCACTGTTTGCAATTATCTGGCCATCACTCTGCTGGGAGCCCCTGGCCTCTCCCGTGCCACGGGGCTGTGCTCCTGCCTCAGCTCCGTGCAGCTGAACATGCAGGGGGGAACAAAAGCAGGATTGTGGCCACGTTGAGGACAAATCATCAAGCAGAATGCAGCTCCTTCGCTAAGAGCTCTGCCTCTGAAATGCTGATTCTAGGAACGCTGCCGTTTCACTGCCTTCCCTCCCCCGCTACCGCAGCAGCCCGGAGTGTTTGCAGAGGCTTCCTTATGCTGCCGTTGTTCTCCAGGACCCCTCCTCAGCTCCGCAGAACTTCTAACAAGAAACCTACTCAGCAATTATGTGTCAGCAGCGAGCAGAGCCTGGCAGTGGCACTGCCACAGCGTCTCTGCATAGCAAATAGTGCCATCAGCATCTGGTGGGGGAGCAGCTCCCTCCTTAACTGCTCTGCGAGGGAGAGCAACAAGCTTAGGAAGTTTGCTAGCAAAGGCAGAGAGAAGGGAACAGCCTGCAGCAGCCAGGCATTGGCAGAGCAGCTGAAGAGATGGGTGACAAGATGCCACAGGCATGCCAAGGGACACTGAAGTCCCTTCCTCTTGGTTACTTGCTCAATAAACCAGCCTGCTCCGGTCAGGAAGGGACCTGCACGGCAAGGGCCTGCAAACCTGCTCTTCTCCAGCTCTGCCTGCTGCAGCCCAGCACAGCACCCAGCTGCATGCTGTGCCCTGAACCTTCCCTACAACCCTGCCTGCAGCAGGCCCCTCCCATGCTACTGCTAGGAAAGATCCCTCAGAAGAGAAGTCAGAGAAGTTACAAAGGAGCTGGGCAGATGCAGGAACTAGACCAGTTGAAGGGAAGAGATTTTATGTGAGGAGAGTGGTGATCCCCTGGCCCAGGCTGCCCAGAGAGGTGCCCATCCCTGGAACCACTGCAGATCAGGTCATCTGGGGTTGTGTGCAACCGGCTCTGGTTGCAGCTGTCCCTGCTGACTGCAGGGGGGTTGTACTGGTCGAGCTTCAAAGGTCCCTTCCCCCCCAACCCAGCCTGGGAGTGTCTGGAGCTGGATGGATCCACACCTTCACTCAGACTGACTCCTGCTCTGTCTCACTTCACTAATGTGCCTGAGAAATCTCATCTCTGTGTTCCATGTCCCACAGCAAATGGGACAACTCTCCCCTGTCTCACTAGGCTCTGGGGAGTGCTCCGAAATGCTTCAGGCTCTTCAGCCTGTGCACAGCAAGAACTGGAGGCAGATCAGTGGTGTTTACAGAGAGCAGGAGTGGTTTGACACAGGGCACTCAGGGATGACTCACTTCAGAGCCCTCCTGCCACTTGGCAGCAGCTCCAGCAGCTCCAGGGCAAGAGCCTGTTCCCTTCAGCAGGCACAGCACCTACCAGGGTTGCCAGGTGGGGTCAAGACCTGGGCTTGAACTTGAGTCTGGGCCAAACAAACCTCAGCTACGTGCAGAGGGCCTGACTCCAACCCCACCAACTCCCTGGGCCAACCCCTACCTGCAGAGGGGTGTGGTGGGAAGGTTGGGGTAGGGAAGGATGGGGAAACAGTAGACCAAGGGGAGAGGTAAAAATGCCTGCTTTCCTATTGGATTCTCACCTGAAATAGTCACTGCAGGCAGCCAAGACAACTTTATGAACCTGAAACACTTCATTATTTATAGTGAGGATGACATCAAGCAGCTGAGCCTGAGCTCGGAGCGAGGCCAGTCCCTGCAGCAGCGTGGTGCTGTGGCCAGGAGCAGAGAACGTGCATTTCAGGGTGCTGTTCTTGTCAGCCATGCTAAAAACAGAACAAGAGAGACAGGCTGGGTTGAAATTAAAACAGTATGTGGGATCCCTCCAGAGCATGCTGGGGAGGAGGTGGAACAAGAGGCAGTGTGAACACCAATCCCCAGCGCGGCAGCCACACCATGACATCAGAGCTTGGTTGTGTTCCCTTCTCCCAGCACAGCAGACACTGCCAAACCCTCACCTTACTGAAGCCCCTCAGGCTG
The DNA here is from genome assembly GCA_013396675.1 of Eubucco bourcierii. Taxonomy (NCBI): domain Eukaryota; kingdom Metazoa; phylum Chordata; class Aves; order Piciformes; family Ramphastidae; genus Eubucco; species Eubucco bourcierii. Next base: position 110,535 of record VWZE01023673.1, on the reverse strand, counting down.
CAGCACCCAGGGCCCATCCAAACCCCAGCTGCTGGGGCCAAAATCTCCAGCCTACGCTGCTGTCCCCACACTGCAGCTTCTCCAGGGTCCACCCTGACCTTGGCTTCAAGCACCAGACGGGACCACAGTTTCTCACTTCTCACCACCTCTCCTGACTGCAGCTGTCAGATCCTCTGGACGGTCCAAGCATGGCCCAGCCAGCCCCATTTGATCTTTTCCTTATGCCTGACCCTCCTGAGAAGAGCAAAAGCAAAACACTGCACAGCCCAGGCCCTCTCGCTAACGTCAGCTGTTTGAACTGCACTTGTAAACAGTCCCCTCCCAGTGTAAATATTTCCTTGCTTTTCCCAGTGCCTCTCACATGTTCCCCACGCCGAGAGAATCGCTCTTGGAGTCACTCGGCCTCAGATGCACTTGTCAGGGAGAAGGCTGCAGTTGGAGGTGAACACCAGCACTGCCTGGAGAGGCTGGGAGATGCTCTGTGCCTCTATGCAAACAGCCACACAGGCTGCAGGCTCCCTGTGCTGGCAGCGTGCCCTGCCCTGCCCTGCCCTGCCCACCCAGCGGGCTCGGTGCATGCTAGCAGCAGCGAGGGAACCGAAATTCATCTGCAGATTTAATCCCACTCTGAACTACTTTTCAGGATCAAGATCTGTGCAAGGATCTTCTTTCTGGGAAAAGAACATGCAGGAGCAGCAGGGGTTGTGTTTTTCAGAAGCATCTTCTGGTTGGGCTCAGCTTTTTAAAGGAATATTTTATGGCAGCATGGCATGAAGGAGAGTGAGGCTAGCAGGATGAGGGAGCTTCTGCTCCTCTGCTCTGCCCTGCTGAGGTCACAGCTGGAGGACTGGGGCCAGTTTTGGGCTCCCCAGTTCAAGAAAGACAGGGAACTACTGCAGAGGGTCCAGCAGAGGCCACAAAGATGCTCTGAGAGCAGCCCCAGAGGGGATCCGATCAATGTTCAGCAAGAACTAAAAGGAGGGGGGCAAGAGGATGGAGCCAGATTCTGCTCAGTGGTGCCCAGGGACAAGGCAAGGGGCAGTGGGCACAAAACTGGAACCTGGGAGGTTCCACCTGAACAGGAGGAAAAACATTGCGCCTGGGCAAGCTGCTGTGGGTGCCCTGCTGGATTACGGGGATTGGACTGGATGAGCTCCAGAGGTCCTTTCCAAGCCCTCCGTGCTGTGGCACACACAAACGTGGGAAGCTGCAGTGCTCAGTGCCCAGACACAGCAGGCAAATGCTCCCAGCTCTGTTCCTGAAGGGGACAGCAGGGTGGTTGTTGTTAACAATATCGAGGTGGAATAAATCAACAAGGGCAGCAGAGAGCCGAGGTGCAGGGTGCTAGGGGTTGGACCATCTCATGCTTACCAACAACTGCCCCTCAGAGCTCACTGACTGCACAACAACAGAAGCCACACACAACGGAGGAGCCAGGCCGGCAGGGTCAGGGAGGAGGCAGGGAGATGGGATAACAAAAAGGGGACGTAAACAATCCCCAAACAATGAGTAACAATGCACGGGGCCTGCTCCTTGCCGAACTTATCGGGTTGCAATTTCCTGCAGGCTTTACAGAAGAGGAGAGCTGGGGGAAGTCTGTGATGCTCATCAGAGCAGCCAGGGCAGGACTCTGTGAGCAGCTCCACAGCTCCTTGGGATGCTGCAGGATGCAGATATCAGATCTTTGCCGGCTGTCTCGACACACCTCAGGCTTGGGAACCCACCTTAAAATTCATCCCAGTTCCTACTGGGATGATGTTACTGTTCAGCTGTGCTTCTTGTGGCACAGGTCTGAAATTCCTACCTTAAAGTCAAAGAACACCAAAAAGTCTCAGCTGAGAGAGTGGAGTCCAGCTACAACATCCTGCCTGTAATGAGAAGGATTAGCAGAGAGGCAGCTGCTGACAAGACCTTTATCCACTGCTCCGCCAGCCAAGAGCCCTCTCTCCACTCCAGCTCTTCCCATGGCCAAAGAGGAAGGAGCCCGGAGGGAGCAGCCCATGAATATTCATCAAGGCAAGCTCATTTCCCTCTCCCCTCTGGAACAACAGCCTCCAGCCGCTGCTGTCCCGAGGAGGAAACACTGAACGCAGGAGGGATCCTTGCCCCTCAGCTCGGGCCGGTCCCTGAGCAGAGCCTGGCCAAGTGAAGCACAAGTAGGCAGCTCTGCCGGTGGCAGCTCTGCAGGTGGCAGCTCCTGAGGTTAGCAGAACTACCCTAGGCTTAACTTCCTGCAGGAGCCTTCTCAGGGCACTTCCTTTCAGCCTTTTCTTTCAGGGCAGTTTTCTAGAATACTTTTCCCAGCCCTAGGGCTCACCCGCAGGTGATTGCTGTCCCTGCACCCACAGCCCTGCCAGCGCAGGAGCCTCTGCAAACAAGCAAAGGCTTTCCCTGACCAAACATCTCCCTTCCTTTGCTACTCCTCTGCCCACTTTCACAGGCTCTCCAGACTCAGACTCTGCTGTTCAGGTGGATGCAGGACTAAAGCTGGGCTGGGGATGTTGCTGGGTTGGCAGCAGCATGTTTGCAGGTTTCAATAGGTCACTGTGAGCAGCTCCCTGCGCTCCTCCCTTTGCCTGCTTACAGGGGTATAATAAAAGGATCCAATAATTACACAACCCTGCAGGCAAGGGAAGAGAAACACAAACCAAACCAAACGTGACCAGACACTGACCAGGGCTGGGCTTCTGGGTCTGGGAATAAAAGAAGTTTTAGAAGCAGCACACAAGGTGGGAGCAAACCAAGCACCACACAAAGCATCAGACATCAAGTAGGAGACAACAAAGAACTAGGCAGGAGGAGGAGAGGTGATAAAGCAGCATCAAGGAGGGAGGTTAGTAAGACGAGATTAGTGATCAAAGCAGGCTGGGCTCACACCAGGCTGCCCAGCCACAGGGCACAGCAGAGCACAGCGGGCACCGTGCCACCAGGCCTCGCCTTCCACTCCTTGCCTGAGTTAGGAACAGAGGCAAGAGAGAGGCAGCAGCTGGATCTCAGGGACTGGAAAAAGGCACAAAGGGAAGCCTTGAGCACGGGGAGGTGGCTCTGCAGGCTGTATTCACTGCAGGCCTGGCTGTGCCCTGCACTTGTTGCTTGGACTGCAGCAGCCTTGCAGACCAACTGCAGAGCAGCGGTTCCAGATGAAAGCCTTTCACCAGTGACAGTGAGCAGGTCTTGCTTCCACTCCTTCCCCCCTGCCCTTTCTGATAAAGGCAAGGCTGGAGAGCTTCTGGAATTTCCCTTTGGTTTTCATTTTTGTACCCAAAAGGCCAGCACAAAGTGGAGTCCTTCCCCTGGCACAGTTTTGCAGGGCTCCTGTGCCTAGAGCATGTTCGGCAGCAGCTGAGCACTGCTGGGAACAGGGTCAGGTGTGTCTGGCTGCTTCCACTCCCAGTGATCCTTTGGAAGCATGGAGAGCAGCAAACCACCCTCACATGGAGCAGTTCTGCCACTGCAGATCCCACAGGCTTCAGTGCCCTGCCAGGGATCTGAAAGTGTTGGCATGATCCAGCAGTGTCTCTGGTATGGATGGATCAGTGTAATGGTGACTTCTGAGGAGCACAAATCCTGCTCTCCACCTGGAAACAGCTGTGGCCCTGGAAGGCAGCTTTCTGCTCCTGTCACTGCACCCATGGCAGGGAGGCTCAAGCAGTTGGGGCTCCACAGCCACACTGATGTCCAGAGTGAGCCACTTTGGGCAGCAGTCTCCCAGCCACTGCTGGCAGCACTGGCACCCAGTTTTCAAAGAGGGCCTGCAGGGAACAAGTAATGGGATTGAGGATTTGTCTCCAAGCTGCTGCTCACAAGCCAGATTGCTTTCAATCCTCCCCAGTCACTGCAGGACAGAGTTCAGCACAGGCTGTGTGACCGCAGGCTGCAGGCTGGGGAAGATGTTCAGTGGAGGGTTGAGAGAGTGGCTGCAGGCAGGCAGCAAGCAGGGAAGAAAAACAAGGCCAGAAGTGCTCCTGCTGCTGCTGCACCTATGGTAGGAGCTGGGCCACATGCTCATCCTTGCCCTGAGCAGGCTGCCCACATCCTTAGCTGCCTTGTGTCTGAGCAAGGGCTGCTTGAGTTTCAAGTAGGAACAGCTGCAGCCAGGAACCAGCTGGACTCGGCACTGGGCACCCAGGAGACCTGCAGAGCTGCTGGGCTGAGAGAGACTTAAGGGCCCTGCTTCAAGAATCAGTTGAGAGGAGGCACAAAGAACATCCCAAGGAACAATCATCCCCTGTCTCTGCCTCCCCACACCATCACGTGTAACCCAAAATGTGTTCCAGGCTAATGAATCATTTCTACCAAATCTGTGCTGATGATTAAAAACATCAAAGCTGGAATTAAAGGCTTAGCAGGGCCCAGGTCATATTTCAGCGTGGTTGCAACTACTGCACAAGTACAAATGGAGGGAATTATCCCAGAGCAGATTAGAACATTTCAGTGATTTCACTTGAATCAGAGAAAGCTTTTGCTACCCAACTGCCTGTCACCTTCCTCCTCCTCCTGAGTACCAGGATCCTCCCTGGAAGGAGGGACAGTTCAGTGCTAGCCAGACTCACTCTCCAGCCTGGCTCAGCATCCTTGCTGACATCCTCCCACGACTTCCCACTCTCTGGGCAGGTGGTGCTTGTTCATTTTTCATACAGGAGGAAAACTCAGGGGGGTTGGCAGGACTGTGGAGCAGGGCAGCCTTCCAGCAGGCAGCCTCGCCAGCACACACAGGCTCTGGAAGCAGCACCCCGCAGGGCATGGCTGGGGTACAGCAGAGGAGGGAAAAAAGCAGCAGCCTGCCTGCGTTTGCAGCAAGCCTGGGGTGCCAGAGCTGCCCTGTGGGCAAACAAAGGCCTGGGCACTGCAAAGGCACCTTCGGAGCACTCAAGCCTGCAAAGGATCCTGTATGGGGAGAGCAGCAGAACTGAGAGAAAGCTGAAGAGTGACTTTATTTAGAACATCAGGGATGAATATTAAGAAGCCTCTGCGAGAGCCTCTGCAAGGCAGCCTGATGGATGTTTTAACAATGCAAATCATTTAATGCCTTTAGTTTCATGGCCAAGTGAAAAAACACTTTCAGATTCGGATTGTTAAACTACAATTAAGACACTTAAAATCAAAACAAAAGTCAAACTCCCTCAGATAAGTCCCTGGTAGCCATGGTGACTGCAGCATTTCAGATCTGGAGGCTTTCTGTCACATGCCCAAATGATGGAAATCAGCTTCCAGCACCTCACACTAACCTTACGTTGGGGCTGAACCCTTCACTGCAGAGCTGCTGTTCCACAGACTCTTGGCAGGACTTGGGGCTAACACTCCTGTGGCCTTTGCAGCCCCTCCAAAAAGGGTTCCTTGAAGTTTGGGTGTGGGGAAGATCAGAAGCTGCCAGACAATAAGGCTTAAAAATACCTGCCCTGCTGACCTAATTCCACTGCCAGCAGCAGTGAGACCGCAGCAGCACCCCAGCAGAACAACATTTTACCATCCCTCCCCCAGCCAGATTAGCAACAACAATAAGCACTTAATGATCAGCAACTAATTAAATATTAACACGTGGAATGAGTGGGATGTTTTCCAGAGAAGCACAACCACCCTTAGCAAAGATATGGCAGCAAAATCGTTTCATCCCTTCCTTTGTACCTTCTCCACCTCAGCCCCTCCAGTTCTCCGGTTTCTCTCCTCTGCCTCCCCTCGTTCTCCTGTCCTGACACTTCCTCTGTCATCCAAGGCAACAAATAAAAGCAGCAAGCCCTAGACTAATATCTGCATTTAAAAGCAACCAGCAATTGGGAGCACTCAAAGAAAGGGATTAGAAATGGGTGTGAGTTTTACGAGAAGCAGTAATTTGTGTGAGAAAAATGGTCCCTGGGTGCCTGCAGGTGAACAGCAGAGTGGGGAGGGTCTGGAGCCTAAGGGGAAATTCAGGTGGCAAAGCAGCAGTAGGGAAGAGGACAAACCCAACAGACCCAGTTCTGACTTGTACAGAGAGGGAACCAGGGTCTCTGAGGATGGGCTGCCCAATACTGGCATGGCACTGGGTGCCACTGGACAGCCCACGCCAGCTTCAGCTTGGCACTGAGTGGAGGCAGCAGAGACCTCTCACCAAGAGGTATCTTAATGCTGCCTTTTGAAATGCTTTGTGAGTCAGGTCCTGCCTGATTGGTAGCCCTGCTGAGGGGCCTGGAGCAGCTATGTGAGGAGTAAAGGCTGAGAGCCCTGCAGCTGTTGAGCCTGGAGCAGCCCCAGAGGGGATCTGAGCAATGTTCAGCAAGAGCTAAAGGAGCTGTAGGGGCAAGAGGAAGGAGCCAGACTCTACTCAGTGGTGCCTGGGGACAGGACAAGGGGCAAGGGGGGACACACTGGAAGCCAGGAGGTTCCACCTGAACAGAAGAACCTCATTGGTGTGAGGGTGCTGGAGGCCTGCAGCAGGCTGCCCAGAGAGGTTGTGGAGTCTCCTTCTCTGCAGAGCTTCCAAACCCCCCTGACCATTGTGCTCCTGGGCAAACTGCTGTGGGTACCCTGCTAGAGCAGGGGGAGTGGACTGAGTGATCCCCAGAGGTCCCTTCCAACCCCTCCATGCTGGCATTCTGGGCTCCCCTTACTGGCTGAGCTGCATCCTGCTTCTCCCAAGCTGGAAAAGCAAGGAACTCCATTCCCCAAAGGTGAGGCAGCAGCTGAGGCCAGAGGCATTTCAATTTATTTTTCTGAAATATTATTTTTTGTCCCCCTGAGGAGTCCCAGACACATTTCCAAATCTCTGTTTTTCTTTCTTTCTGAGTTGGACTCACACAGGACCCAGCAGACACACACACAAACACACTCTGCTCCCAGGCTTCAATCAGGAGGCTGCTCCAAGCCAAAGGAGGTGGGATTCTGGGTTCTGCTAAAAGCACCAATACAAGGGGATGGCTGCCAAAAGCTGGCCTGGCAAAATGGAGCAGGTAACCAAAAAGCAAAAGGTGAAGTATCTGAACATATTAAATTCTGTGCCACCTCATGGAGCTTCAGTGTGAGGGACTGGTCACTGGGTGCTGTACCTGGATGAATCTGGGGTGAAGGGTAAGAAACAACAGGACTCATAAAAATGTATCTTCATGCTGGTGCAGGGACCAAGGGCAAAAGCTGTTTGGTTCTCTTCATTCAGCCCCCAAAACGACCAATGTGACTCCCAGCTAAGGGCTCTGTGAGCCACAGTTTGGAGACTGGTGGCATTAGGGTCAGGGAGGGGCAAAAAGATACCAGGCTAGGATCACAGACCAGCATCTGCCATCTCTACCTATACCCAGAGCTACCAGAGAGGATGTCAGTCCTGCCCCAAACCTCCTCCAGCAGTAGAGAGCATGAAGCTGGACACACATCACACACTGCCCTTCCATGACCTGAACCTATATTTTCACGACTCCAAAGGGTGAGAACCCAACCCCCAAACTTCAGTGTGGTTCCATTCTTGCCAGCCCCAAACCTAATCCCACGGAGCCAGAACAAAGTGAGCAAACATCAAAATCCCTGGAAGCACATAAATTGCTCTGGCAGGCAGAGGCAGTGTGACAGCAGTGCAGAAGTCAGCTGCTCTCACTGCTCCTCAGCTCAGCCCCCCGCAACGACCCCCAGAAGCGGGATGGCTTTGGCACCACCGAACCCGTGCCTGTGTGCCCTCAGCACAGGGCTGAGGCTCCTCACTCACTGGGTACTGCTGCTGGCAGCGCTTCCACATTGCCTCCACCATGTGCCCTCATGCTCCAACCCTGCCAGCCCTCAGCTCCAGGAAAGGGCAAGCTACAGCCATGCTGGATCAAAAAACCCCCAAAGCCAGAGGCAGGGGCACCCTCTCTCCCCAGGCTCCGCGGCGGACTGGCAGCCAGCAGCGGGTACAGCCCCGCGGCTCTCCAGCAGCGCCGGTGGCAGAGCTGCTGTGCAAAGGCCGAGAGGCACCTAGTGGTGTCGGGGAGCACAGCAGAGCCACCAAGGCCACCCCAAAAGTGACACTCAGCCCAGCTCCAAGCGCTGCTTCGCCTTCTAGATGCCACCTTGAGCTTCCCTCCAGCCCTGCTCTTCCCTCCAGCCCACTCCAGCATCCCATTTTCACCTTTGGAAGCAGAGTGGAGCTGATCTGTGGCACAGCGACTGCTGCTCCAGCCACAAATCCATTGGGATCTTCCCAGCGTGTCACAGTTCAGCAACGCCTGGGTTGTGCTCCCACTGAGCACAGCCCATTTCAGCTCGACCAGCAGCTCTCAACAAGGCACAAAGTTGCTCCCACCACTGTGACTGTCTCCCTCACGACCACACCAGGCCCATTGCTAGCAGCCTGCAAACCTCAGAAGAGCTCCAAAGCTGAGAGGCACTGGAGCGTTGTTTGTCCCAGCCTGCTGCTGAGGCATCAGGTTGCATCCTCTGGGCTGTGAGGCAATACCAAGGACAGAACTAGTTACACCTGGAGTAGCTACTCCAGCGTGTAGTGAATTGGAGCAACCCTCTCCTCCCCCTGCACCTCCACCCTCCAGATTACAGCCTCGGAGCAGCTGGGGAGCTCAAAGGCAAAGCCAACACGAACCGAGTGGAGCAGCAGATGAGAAGCAGAAGCCAGCATCCCTTCAGTGCAAACTGAAGCAATCAGGTTTGCTGGCAGATGTCAGCAGCTGCCCTGGCACTTGGCACAGTAACAGCAACTCCAGCTCAGCCCCAGGGTCAAATCCTCTCATCGCCCTGGCTGCCTGCAGCCTGTTTCCCTCCTTACTCAAAGCCTCAGCACTTACCTACCACCAGGCTTGTGTCCATCCTAAACTTCATTATGCTTCCCAGCTCCTGGGGCAGTTCAGCTCTGCCACCTTCACCATGTCCCCTGGCTAGAACAAGCCAAGGCCACCACAGCTCCCTGATTTGTGTGCAGGTTCAGCATTTCTCTTCCACGTAAACGAGAAACCGGAGGCACCGTCCCGTGCTGCAAGGCTGCTCTGCACAAAGCAGGCAGTGCTACGCAACACTTGGAGGTAAGACAAGAGCCTTTAAAGAACCACTGAAGTTTACTTTTGGCCTAAATAGAAGCTGCAGCTCAGAAGTCTCCCCACGTTGGAAGAGCAAGCTGCAGTTATTTTTGCAGCGACTCAGTCGCGGCGTAAACATTGACACTACGTCTACCAGATCTAACAGCTAAATCTGTTCTCGGATCGCCATGTGGCAGGGTAGAGAACACAGAAACCACAAAAACCAAACTTCCCACAGTTGCAAAAGCAAAACCCCAAAAATCTGATGAAAGCCTGAAGCTGCAGGAGATCATGAGACTCACAGTACCACCTCCCCACCATGGTCCTGCTCTTGCCTCCTCTACCTTTGCTCTCTCTCCCACCACTTTCCACAGAAGACACAAGGTTGGGGGAACTGAGGTCGACTTTCTCTGGATGTGAATGCAGAGGTATGGACCCACAGGCCATTTGTTCTGCTTTTGGGAGGTGGGATTGCTTTCAGCAGGCAATGGCATCAAGAAGAGGTTTCCAAGGTGCTCATCCACCCTGGCTGCCCTCCTTCCTCCAGGGGATTATCCACTGCTGCAGACACTCAGCGTGCCTGGACACCCTGCCTGAAGCCTGCACCACAGCATCCTCCCCAGAATGAGAAGGTGTTTCTCCCAGATCTGTCATCATTCATAACCCTTCCTCACCAAGCAGAGCTCTCAGGTCTTGAGGCCCCATCCCTGGAGGTGTTTAAGGCCAGGCTGGATGAGGCTCTAGCCAGCCTGATATAGGTTAGGGTGTCCCTGCCCATGGCAGGGGGGGTGGAACAAGGTGATCCTTGTGGTCCCTTCCAACCCTGACTGATTCTAGGATTCCATGATTCTAGGATTCCATGATTCTTCTCTTACTGAGAGCATTGATGGATGCACACCAGTCCCAAAGAGCATCTTCAAGAGCAGCATAGAGTTACAGAGGGAATTCTGCAGCCTGGAACTCTCTCTCTGCATAGATTCATAGAATTGGTTTGGTTGGAAAAGTCCTCTAAGATCACTAGGGAGAAGAGCCCAACCCCCACCTGGCTTCGCCTCCTCTCAGGGAGCTGCGGAGTGCAATGAGGTCTGCCCTCAGCCTCCTCTTCTCCAGGCTGAACACCCCCAGCTCCCTCAGCTGCTCCTCCCCAGCCCTGTTCTCCAGACCCTTCCCCAGCTCTGTCACCCTTCTCTGGATCCACTCCAGCCCCTCCATGTCCTTCTGGGAGTGAGGAGCCCACACCTGAACAGTGTCCAAGGTGAGGGCTCACCAGTGCCAAGTACAAAGGGCTGGGAATAAAACAGGAAACCCATTTGTAACTCAGGAAATTCTATCCATAGAGTAAGAAAGGGAAAATGAAAAAAAAAAAAAAAAAAAAAAAAGAAAAGAAAGGGAAAGTTTATTCCAAAAGAGAAGATTTGGGATGTTTGCTTTTCAGCCTCTCTCATGCCATCAGCGTGTTGAAAGCCTTTTGCCCGCAGCAGCCCACACAGTGTGCTCCTTGTTGAAAGCAGGGGCAGGATCCTCAGCAGACAAGTTAATTTTCCTGCTCTGCAGCCTGCTCAGGGTAACCAGCAGCAGCCAGGCAGTAGCAATTCCAAAGATGGAAATTCTGCCTGTGCTGTTTGAGCAAGAGAGTGCCAGCGACATGGCACAGGAGGCCTTGGGCTCTTTTGCCTTAGAGAGGAACTGCTCAGCAAGTGCAAGAAGCCACAAGTGGAAGCATCCTAACAAGGAGTGGCTGCTGATGGGGAATGCCCTCGAAGTTCTGTGGTTCTCTAGAGATCATGTGGCATCTCCGGTGCCCCCCACCTGGTTTCTCCCCAATAAATCCATCCTTGGAAACAGAAGGCTAAAGAGCAATAAGGAGCAGCGTCCAGCCTTCAGGGGGCTTTGCTTTGAAATTAACAAAGAAAATAAACACGCAGCGATAGGGAACAGGCTGGAGCTACAGCTCAGGGAACAGAAGTGCTGCAGCTCCAGCCTGGGTGATTTATCACGGCCCTGAAACAAATTACTTCCATCTCTCACTGCTCCACATCCAGACTCAGAGCCTCCCCAGCGCCCGCCCGACAGCCGTGTGAAAGAGCTGCTGCTGCTGCTGCTGCTCTGAGAGGGCAGGAAAGGAGGTGCAGAGAGGGAGAGTGAAGCGCCCCAAGCAACACAGCACCGAGTTTACACAGGTGGTTATTAGATAGAGAAATTATAGACCTAAGGTGAGAACTGAGAGAGGCTTCTCCAGCGCCAAACGGCTGAAACGGCTGTGAGAGCTTCCCTCGGCAGCAGGGTTACTGCGGGAGTGCCTGCAGCTGGGGACAAACGATGCTCTGAAGCCAAGTGACAGGTTGACAGCACCACATCCGAGACAGACCACACAGCTCTGGACACTCTCCAACACGGCGACTTTCGGCTGACGACGGAGGAAGAGCCCTGGGGACTGAAACTCCTCCACCAACAGGTCCCGGCCACAACCACCTGCCCACCGCCACCCCCTCCCGGGTACCACCGCCAGCTCCGTGCTGCCTTTGACAACTAAGTGACCAAAACCAGAGATCCCAGGAGAGGTTTGCAGTCTGAGGTGGACGGGGCACAAGAGAAGGGACCTCCAACAGCGAAAACTTGGTGCTGCTGTAAACCTGGTGTCTCTACAACCCCACAGAGCAAGGGGGGGTCTAGGTGTGATTCAAATAGTCCCTGTTTGAGAGCCTCCCTCAAACCGCAGCCTTTCTCCTCATAAGCCTCAGGGGGAGAGCGTTATTGTTATCCTCTTATCTTTCAGAAGACCCTCAGCCGCCGAGGCCTGCTCTGGAACACTCCTCCTCCCCCCATACCCCCCGGGCCACCAGGACGGGCTCGCCGCCTCGCCAGGACCCCCGGGGAGCGGCCAGGCCGAAAAGAAAAGCAAAACAAATGAGACCCAGGGCGCTGCTGGGTGCCGCAGGAANGGCATAGGCCGCGCCCGGGCCCCGCTCACCTGCTCGGCCGCTCCGCGGCGAACTCGGCCCCGCCGGACTCCGCCATCTTCGCTGCGCCGGGCCCCGAGCTGGGAGGCGGCGGGAACCGCCGCGTTAAAGGCGCAGGAGCGAGCGGGGCCCGCGGCGGGGACCGGGGGACCCTGGAACCGCGCTGCTCCCGCCGGGGC
>VWZE01023673.1:13887-43483 GCA_013396675.1 Eubucco bourcierii | reverse complement strand
CACCTTCCAGCACCTCAACATCTCTCTTGAATTGAGGGGCCCTGAACTGGACACAGCACTCAAGGTGTGGCCTGAGCAGTGCTGAGCACAGGGGCAGGAGAACCTCCCTGCTCCTGCTGGCCACACTGCTCCTGAGCCAGGCCAGGATGCCATTGGCTCTGCTGCCCACCTGGGCACACTGCTGGCTCCTGTTCAGCTACTCTCTACAAGCACCCCCAGGTCCCTCTCTGCCTAGCTGCTCTCCAGCCACTCTGTGAGATAGTAGCCTATAGTATAGTGCTATAGTAGCCTATAGCACTACTTGGGGTTGTTGTGGCCAAAGTGTAGAACCTTGCCTTTAGCCTTGTTGACTCTCATCCCATTCCTTGCCCTTCACTCAGGAGCTTTCAGTTTTCCCCAACTGTGCAGCTGAGCACAGGTTTCTGCCACCACCTTCACGTTCTCACATGGAAAGCAGCTGTGACATCTCCCAGAGCACATGCAGGGGCTGGCTGAGTACTCCCTTGCTGTGTTTCAGAACCTGTATCTCTCCTCCCAGCCTTGGCTGCTCACTGCCCCATAGCCACCACTCATCCAGAGAGTGAGGAGGTAGATGGAGGCCCTGCAGTGCTTCTTACTTCATCCTTGTCTTGATCAAACCCTCCTGTTCCTCCTCCCCAGGATGTCATTTGACACTGAACTGGAGCTCTTGAACCTTCCATTCTGTGTTTCCTGAGAAGCTTTGTGAGTAGTTTGAATATCTGAGGGCTTGGGCTCTAATCCTGTTCCCCAGCACTTCCAGCTCCACTACTGGAATTTCAGCACCTTCAACCTTGCCTCAGCCTCCTCGGCTCTTTGACTGTTCTCCAGTTAAAAGTAGGTCAGAAACAGCTGTCAGCTGCTGAGATTTCACTGTTCCTGTTCTGAGTTGTAACTCAGTGTTGCTGTGTTTAATCGCTCGCTTTAATGGTAGCAAATTAAATGTCTCCCTGTGCTCTGCACCAGCAGCCTGCCACAGAGCTGGTAGAGCTGCTCCAGAGAACATCTTGGCTCTAGCAGCAGCTTTACCTGGGCTGGGGCTGCAAAGGTGAATTATCTGTTTGTTACCTCCAGTGCCTGGGATGCCAAACTGACAGTTTGTTTTTTTTTTTCCCCAGGGGCTCTATCTGCCTGTAGCCTTAGCAGTTTGTGTGCAGCCTTCTCGCTGCCATTAGGCAGCTTCTGGTGCTGCCTGAGCAGCTTTTGCACCTGATGGGTGAAAGAAAAATAGCTTTAAAACAACAACAACAAAACTAACCCAGCCACAACAAATAATTGGAAGGCAGCAGGCTGCTGGGGAGCACAGGGCAGTGGGGATGATGGAAGTTATTAAAAGGTTTGTTTTGAACTGGGTTTAGTTGTCTGCACCCTTTTGGCACTGGGATAGGGTTGGAGGTCTGAGCCCAAGTGCCTCTGTGTCACTGAAACCCACCTGGTGTAATTGAAGAGGATCCTTACTCCTTTCAGACAGACTTGGAGCTAGCTGGCACTGCTGCAGCACTTGGACATTCTTGCTTTAGTGGGATGTAAATGAATCCTTAGTCTTGAGTGGGGTTGGGAGATTGTGGGTTTAAAATTCTGCCTGAGCTGTCATCTCTCCAAGCTCTGCAGCCTGGCAGGTTGGGTTGCTAAAGCACTCAGCTTCCCCAATTGTGCTGCTTCTGCTCTGTGAACCTCATCTAGGCTCTGAGGTTGGAAGCTCTTGGCTTTGGAGGTACCAGTGCAGTCCTGAGACCTGAGGTCTCCAGTAAATGTTATATGGAGTTGTGCCACTCGAGAGATGCCAGCTGTGTGCCACAGGTGGAGGGGTTTGTGCAGAGGTGAAATGGTTTCTGTAAGTGAGAGACCCAGTCAAATCCTAACTCTAAATCTGGGGCTGAAGCCTTCCCCAGGAGGGTGCTGAGGCATTGGGAGAGGTTGCCCAGAGAAGTGGAGACTCCAAGGCTGGAGGTGTTCAAGGCCAAGCTGGATGAGGCCTTGAGCAACCTGGGTTAGTGGAGGTGTCCCTGCCCATGGCAGAGGGTTGGAACTGGGTATCTTAAAGGTCCCTTCCAACCCAACCCATTCATGGGATGGGAGCTCTGATTCTGTGGAGCAGGGTCTCTGGTTGGCCCTTCCAGGTGCTGTGAGTGTCTGGAGGTGTCTGTGCTGAGCTCCCAGCTCGCTGCTGCTGGCCTAGGCAACTCCTGCTGTGTGCTCCTCCAGGAGGGGAGCAAATCTGAGCCTGTCCTGTGTTTGGTTGGTTGCTGGCTCTAAATCCCTTCAACCAAGCTGCTGGAGCTCACCAGTCGTCAGCTGTGTCCATGCTTTTCAAGCTTGAGCCTGCTGAAGGTGGGAAGGGTCAGGGCTGGAAATGCTGGGGAGTTGCTGTGCTCTTCTTTGGGAAGGCAGAGCAAAAATGGCTCCATCCCCACTCTCCCCAGCCCTGAGTGCATTGTCAAAACAGAGTCAAAGCTTCTCTTGCTTCAGAAAGGCCAAGTGGTGAAAAGTGTCCCTTCTGAGGTGGGTGCTGCAGGGCCAAGGGATTGCCCCAGCCCAAAGCATGTCCCAGCATGCTCACAGCTCTGTGTTTGCCTTTCAAAGCTGCCTCACTTCCAGCAAGCTAGTGAAGAGGTAGAGCAAAGCTTCCTCTTCTTTCAGAGACACAAAGCTTGCATTCAAGGTATCTGGTAGTAGAGGAATGGCTTTTAAAATACTAACCTGAGAAGATCTGAACCCCCTTAATGATTCCTGGCTCCTGGAAGTGGTTAAGCAGAGCCCTCAGGGAGAAGCAGAGCTGCTGGTCACCTTTAGCAGAGTTGGGGATTTGGGATGATTCAGTTTCCTTTCCCCAGTTCGTTGTGTTAGGTTTGGTTTGGGTTGGTTTGTTTTCTTTGGTTTTTTTTCCTCCTCAGTCCTTTCCCAAGACCATCTGATAGCTCCTGCTGCAAAAAACAAGCAGCCTTGCATGCAAGAGCTGAGCACCCAGGGAATTTGAAGCATGGATGGGATCCTTACCAGGCTGAGGGCTCTCTGAGCTGCCTTGCAGTGCAGATGTGTGCAGATGCTGGAGCTGAGGAGGTTCCATGGCAACATAAGAAAAAAACCTTTTCACTGGGAGGGTGCTGGAGACCTGCAGCAGGCTGTCCAGAGAGGTTATGGAGTCTCCTTCTCTGGAGACATTCCAAACCCACCTGGATGTGTTCCTGGGTGCTTCTGCTCTGCCAGGGGTTTGGACTGGGTGATCTCTGGAGGTCACTTCCAACCACTAATATTCTGTGAATGTTTAGGAAGAAGGACATGGAGCTGTTGGAGTGGATCAAGAGGAGATTGTAGAGATTCTCAGAGGGCTGGAGAACTTCCCCTGTGGGGACAGGCTGGGAGAGTTGGGGATGTTTAGCCTGGAGAGCAGAAGGCTCCAAGGAGACCTTAGAGCAGCCTTGTAGTACCTGAAGGGGCTACAGGAGAGCTGGGGAGGGACTTTTGATGAGGACTGGGAGGAACAGGATGAGAAGTGATGGCTTTGAGCTGGGAGAGGGGAGATTGAGACTGGAGGAAGAAATTCTTGCCAGTGAGGGTGAGGAGACACTGGCACAGGTTGCACAGGGAGCCTGTGACTGCTCCCTCCTTGGAGGTGTTCAAGGCCAGGCTGGATGAGACCTTGAGCAAGCTGGGCTGGTGGGAGGTGTCCCTGCCCATGGCAGGGGGTTGGAGCTGGGTGAGCTTTGAGGTCCCTTCCAACCCACTGTGAGGTTCTGTGCTTTCTGCTGATGCTGCTTCCTAACCTTTGGGGGCAGACCAGGAAGTGTCTTTGTGGAATTGTGTTTGTTGTTGCAAACTGCTTCAGAGCAAACCCCACGTGTTCCAAAAGCAAATCCAGGAGTTTGTTTTCCTTTGCCTGCACTTTAGAAATACCAATATTTACCTTCCTTTTTTCTCCCCTATCTTTAACTTCCAGTATCTGAACAGATTGAGCTGTGCTGGGAGATCCTGCTCAGGGGACAGGGCTGGAGTGAGGCCACAGGGAACAAACCCAGTTCGGACTTCACTGGGTTTGTTGCAAACCCTTTCCCCTGGCCCTCTGCTAAGCAAACGTCTGCAGGGTTGCTATTTTGATTGGGCAGGAGACATTGGGATGGATTCATTTCACTTTTCCCCAAACTCCAGACTGCAGCTGCTTGCAAGAACAGAACCAGAAATGATTTTGGAGCTTCTGCTCTGGTTTTCAGTGCCGACTTTGCCAGCGCAGCATTGCCATTCCACCAGTGCTTGGGGGCAGGCTCCTACAGCTTGCTGTCTGCCTTCCTGCATTTGCCTTCTCTTGCTTTTGGTCTGAGTTACATTTGGGGGGGGGGGGGATCCCTTTTGGGGGGGAAAAAAAAAAAAGANTAACTGTGCAGAGTTCTGCTGGGGTTCGATGCACTCTTGGAGCAGGCAGGGAGGTGCTTGAAGCTCTGTGTTGGGGAGAGCTGTCCCTGAGAGAAAGGTTGCTCAGATGTGGACAGTTTTGATTCAGAGGTGCAGCAGTGGCTGACAGAGAGCTTTGGGGGACTTGCTGCTTCTTGCTTTCAGTGAGGGTCTTGTGGCAGTTGGGGCAGGTGGGTGGTAGGCTTTTGACAGTAAAGCTGAGGAGCCCTAGCTGGCTCCCAGTGACACTAGTGGAAGTCTGTAATGCTTGAGCTGCAGATAATCAACCTCTAAGCCTTCTGGCAGGCATCAAGACCTGAGACTTGATGATTATTTCTTCTCTTGCTGGGCTTAATGAGGAGGAGGTGTCCCTGAACTCCCCAGAAAAGCAGAGATGAAAACAGAGGCTGCAGAAAGGAGAGCTGTGCCGTGGGGAGCTGAGCTGGAGTCTCCCAGCTGGGATTCCTAGCTGGATCTGGCTTCTGCAGCAGTGCTGGAGATAGAGAACTGTGTCTGAGTTAATTGGGAGCTGGGGGCCCTCAGTCCCACAAAGCTGTCTTGAATCTCTTTCTGTTTCTCCCAAAATGTGCTCCCTGTGACCTTGGCTGCAGGTGCTTGCCTGTTTGCTCTGGGGCTGCTCAGCTCTCCATCTTTGCCAGGTGGGGAGCAACAGTGATGGGATCCAGTGACCAACTGGACTGAGCTCTGCCTGTGTGCATCCCTCCTTGCAGTGTCTCTCTGTAACCTGTCCCCTAACAGGTGAGCCCTTCTCTGGAGACAGAGTTAACTCCAGCAACTTCTGGAAGTCCCAGATCTGTGGTCTGCAAAAGCAAAGCCTCCTGCTGCTTCAGAGGCAGCCTTCTGCCTCTCCTGCAACCATTCCAGCTGGTGATTTACAGAACAGTTGTGTGTCCGGCTCAAAGCTCCTGGAAGAGAACCTCTAAGTCACTGCATTTGCCTTGCTGGAGATGCATAGGACTGGGAATTGCAGGAAGTGGTTTGGTGGTTCCTGCTTCTGGGGAGGAGCAGCCTGGCAGCTGTGGCCTGCTTCTGCAGATCCAGACAAGGTGTCCTGCTCCATCCACAACAACCAGAGGTGGGCTGGACACCAAGTGACAATAATCATTTCTCTAAGGAATTGAACCTCCTTTTAATTTTCTTCCTGAAAGGCACTGCCTCAGCTGCACACATCTGTGGCTTCCCTTCCTAGTGGAAAACTACTGCAGCTGGTGCTGGCCAAGCCTCCTGGGCTGCCGAGCGCCTGTGGTCTGTGCCGGGGCTCTGCAGCTCCCTTACCCAACCACCTTGCACAAGAGCTGTGGGCTGCTGCTAACTGTGAGCAGAGGGTCAGAGGCATCTGAGCTGTGCCTCTGGAGCCTAAAGGTTTGAGTTTGCAAATACAGCATCAGGAAAAATAGCCCCCTGGGGCTCTGGGAAGGCTCTGAAGCCTCTTTGTGCTTTACTGGAAGCTACCAGTTTGGAGCAGAAACTGCACTGGGCTCAAGCGTGAACCTTTCCTGGAGTCATGGAGTGGGTTGGACTGGAAGGGATCTTGAAGCTCATCCAATTCCAAACCCCTGCCATGGGCAGGGACACCTCTCACCAGCCCAGGTTGCTTAAGGCCTCATCCAGCCTGACCTTGAACACCTCCAGGGAGGGAACAACCACAGCCTCCCTGGGCAACCTGGATCTTAAAACTCCCCTGTGTGCCAACCATCTCTGGAGGGAACTCTGCTGGAGTTCTTTGGTGCTGTGAAGGGTGTCAGAGCTGAGACACACCAAGGAACTTCGTAATTGGGACAAATAAAGAAGAAAGATGAGTTTGAAAAGCTGGTTGATGCCCTCGTAGTGGCATGGTGGAAAATAGAGGTGAGGTGTTGCTGGAAGGCTGACATGGATCAACTTCCGTTGGTGCTGTGGATCTGTAAGGTGCAGGACAGGCAGTAGTGTGGCTCCATATCTCCATCCTTCTCTTGCCTCATTCCTCCTAAAGTTTTCTGATGTGGGCTGGACAGCAGCAGGAAGCAGGGCCCTGGGGGGGCTCTGGCCCGGGGCCCTGGGGGGGCTCTGGCCCGGGGCCCTGGAGGACTCTTCCTTGCCTGTGCTCACTCCTTGTGGTAGTTGGAGGGCTCCTAGGTCTCCCTTAACAAAACCATAGGATTGGATCTTGATCTCTGTAGTTTTTTGGGGTGGTTTTATTTTTTTTTTTTTTTTTTAGGAAATCTGGGATAACCTGGAACTCCTCCAACCACAACACTCATTCAGGTTGGAGTTTCCAGATGAATCTTGCCACAAGGACTGGATCCACAGTTCCTCAGTTGGGTTCAGGAGGATCTTTTTCTCCTGGCTTAGGCGAGCTCGGGAGCTGCAGGCATGCGTGAGAGCAGGCTGCAGGGCTGGCTCAGCTCTCGTGCCTGTGGGGTGACATCTTGATGACAGTGGAGTTTAATTGCTCTCTGCTTTGCTGATCCAAGCTATTGTCCATTGAGGGCCTGGCTTGCTGCTTTCCATTGCAGGCACAAAGCCTTTCAGTCAGGCTGCAGAGGCTTTTTTTAACTTTGTCACGTGGCTTACTCTAAGCTTACTCAAAGGTAGTTTGGGTTTGTTGTTGGTTGGGTTTGTGTGGGGTTGGTTTTTTTTTCCCTTCCCTTCCCTCTGCATTTCTTCCTTTGCAATGGGGCAGCAGCTTTGGTGCTCAGCTCTGCCTGCTCAGTGCTTACGTCACAACCTCCAGGAGCTGGAAGTGGTGAAATTCTGTGACTCAGACACAGTTCAGGATTTGTTTTTTGGGGTTTGGGGTTTTTTTCTTTATTTTTTTTTTTGAGCTGACATTTAAATAAATCTTCAATAAAAGTTGTTTTCTTCCCTTCCTTGGGGGGAAACTCCTGGGTTTTGGCCCTGGAAGTGACGTTTGTGCTCTGCTTGCGGTGCTGCGGTTCCAGGCAAGGCTGTGTGGGTTCTGCAGTTCTACCAATTGAGAACTTGAAGCATTTTACCTGATGACTTAAAAGCTCTTTATGGCTTTCTTGCTGTTCACAGTGTTGTGGCTGGGGTTTGGAGGTGCTTTAATATTGCAGGGGTAATCTGCAGCCATTAATGCACGTTAAGGAAGATGACAGATGAGAGCAGATGCAGGCTGCAGAGCCCTTGGTGACTCTCCAGCTCCTAACCCTTCATCAGAAGCATCTTTTCAGACATGGTCTGTGCTCAAAGCTCAGGCACTTGCTTCTAGCCCAGACAAATCCTGCTTCTCAGTGCTGGGCTGAGGGCAGTGTGGTAGAGCTGGGTCCAGCAGACAGCTGCAGTTTGACAGCACTTTGCTTATCGGAGTTATAAGCAGGGGAAGCTCAGGGAGGAGGAGCAAGGAACCGGGTCCGTGGCTCAGACTGGGGACTGCAGCCCAAGGAGCTTCAGAGAATCCCAGAATGGATTGGGCTGGAAGGTACCTTGAAGATCATCCAGTTCCAATCCCCTGCTATGAACAGGGACACCTCCTGCTAGGCCAGGCTGCTCAGGGTCACATCCAGCCTTGGCCTTGAACACTTCCAGGTTTGGAACCTCCACAGCTCCTCTGGGCAACCTGTTGCAGTGTCTCCCCACCCTCCCTGGCAAGATCTCCTCGCAACCCCCTGCCCCTGTGTGGTTGGCTGCACAGGTGCCCATAGAGGGACTCCCCCAGAAGCATCCCTATGGCTTCATTTCTCACCTTGGCAGCTGAGCACTCCTGCTGTAGCTGCTGGCACCTCTCTTGAGGAGGAAGCTGAACCTTTGCTTCAGGAGTTGGGGATTTGCTGGGGATCTCCAGGACTCTTCCCCTGAGAAGGTTGGATTGGAATAGGCAACTCCAGCAGCTTGTCTCAGAGGCATGTGGAGGGTATAAAAAGGTCTGCAAGGCTTTGCAGTTTAGGTCAACAAAAATTATATAGGATCTGTAATTGCCAAGCCTCAGCAGCCTGGATCCCATCTGCAGCCTCTTTGTGTCCTCAGCTTCAAACGAGGTCCTGGGGAGGGCTGACAGTGCAGATGGAAACTGTCCTGCAGGGACACGAGGCTGTTTTAACTCCTTAAGTTATAGATGTGGCCTAAAAATGAATATTCAGGAGACTTTTTTCACTGCTGTGGTGTTGGGAAGAGGTAAATAGAGCCTTGGAATAGAGGAAGGTCTTGGGAGAAGCCTTTTTTGTCTCTACCTCATACTCAGGGCTTCTCTCCTGGGCCAACTTCAGCTAATTGAGTACCAGCAAACTTCCCAGCGAGTCACTGGGAGTTGTGGGGTTATTCCAAGGTGTGTATTTCCCCTGAGACTTACAGATTTTGGTGCTAATGAACTGTGGGACTTGGAGCAGTCTGTCACAAGGAGTCCCTGGCTGCACTTGCCTCGCTCTGGGCTGCTTTGCAGAGTTTGCTGTGGTGTGTTTGGAATGAACGTGGAAGTGCTCAAGTTCTGCTCAGCACTGCAGGACCTTTCCTCAGACCCCCAGGTCTGTCTGAAGTGAGTTCCTCCCAAGCTGGACCTGACCCTTCTTTTTTCTTATGCTTTACCCAGCTGTTCTGAGAAGCTGGAGGAAGAGGAGGAGGAGGGTTTGTGCCTATATTTGGACCAGGCTGTGTGGGCAAAAGAAGCATAAAGGAGTCATAGGCAAAGAATTCAGGAGGAACTTCGAGGAGTCTCAGAGAATAATTTGGTTGGGAGAGACCTGTAAGAGTCAGATTCACAGAATGGATTGGGCTGGAAGTGAACTTAAAGCTCATCCAGTTCCAACCCCCTGTCATGGGCAGGGACACCTCCACCAGCCCAGCTTGCTTGAGGGCTCATCCAGCCTGGCCTTGAACACCTCCAGGGAGGGGACATGCACTGTCTCCCTGGGCAACCTGTGCCAGTGTCTCCCCACACTCATTCTAAAGAATTTCTTCCTAATCTCCAGTCTCAACCTGCCCCCAAGCTCCATCCCCACTCACCCTAGCACTAAAGGCCTTTGTCAAACATCCCTTCCTGGCTTCCTTGTAGCCCACTTCAGGTACCTTGCTTAAGTCCAGAACCAGCACTGCCAGGTCACCACTGACCCATGTCCCTCATTACCACCCAGCCTGGGCCTCAGCCAGGCTGCAGGTGAGGAATTTTGCACCACTTCTGTCTCCTCTTTGTGTTTGGGGTGCAGCAGCCTCAGATGGGACAGCTGCAGGGGTCCCATTATTGCTGAGTGGGGGTTCCTGGGGTCCTAGAGATTCTGTTTGTTTATTGGAATTGTTGCTGTTGCTTCTAAATGTGTGCAAGAAGCTTTAAATCCCAGAGGGAATTCCCTTGTCCCAACAGAAGCTTTCAGCTGCTTGTTGCTGGGAGTTTGTGGCTCTGAGCACCCAGGAGAGCGCAGAAACAGCAATCCTGAGCAGAGGCCAAACCTTTCCACCCTGCAGAGCCTGCAGTGGGACTTCCAGTAACTGCTCACCAGACCTTCTCCCAGCAGCCTCTTTAACCAGCTCTGATTTCCCTGCAGGACTGGGGAGGCTTCCAGCTGGTGACTTGACCTGCTCCTGTGTAGGACTGTCCCATCCAGCTTCTCCCTGAGTGTTGCTAACCTCTGCCAGGGCACTGCCCACTTTGCACTGCACTCTGCTGGCCTCTCACCCCTGCCTGTTCCCCTGTGCTCTGCTCAGCCTTCCACCTGCCCAGGGCCAGGCTGAGTGAGGCCTTGAGCATCCAAATCTGCCATGGCAGGGGAGTGCAGTGGCTGATCTCTGAGCTCCTGTGGTCGTTTGAGGGATCCTAGGTTCCCCCCCTTTAACAAAGTGGGACAGCTCCCTTCCAACCTGGGCTGCTCTGTGAGCTGCTGGTTTCTTGCTCATGTTTTTGGCCTTATCTTAATCAGCTTCCAGTGGCTATTCTTAAATGTGCTGAGGAGCTGGAGGAGTAAAGCTTGGCTGCCCCAGCTGCACGCTGGGAGGCTGTTGGCTTACTTCTTTCTGAGTCCAGATTGCCTTTTTCTTTTTTTTTTTTAAATTCACATTTCATGTTCTTGTTTGCTCAAGTCTGTCCATGTGAATTCCTGGCCAGGCTGCACAGGACATGCTGACAGGGTGAACACAGAGCTGGCCAGCCCCTGGTGAGCAGCCTGCTGTGGTATGCAGTGGCGTGGCACTCAAGGAATTCACTGATCTCTGCACCGACAGCAAGATGTTGTCGATTGTTTCTTCCTGGAGGTTGTTTTGGGGCTCTGAAACTGCTGCACAGCAGGGAGCAGGAACTGCCAACTCTCAGCCTCTCCTTCCTTGGACCCACTGGTAGCTCCCTGGGCAGGGGCTGGGATGTGCTGCAGATCTGTGCAGCTCCCCTGGATGTGCGCTGAGGAGGATGTCTCGCTAGGAGCTGACTCAGCTGGGCTGCAGGAGCCTTTGCTTGGTGCTAAATCTGCTCTGGTTTGTTGCTGTCAGCCTGGTGTGGCTCAGATCCTTCACTCCTGGGCTGAAAACATGGGGAAAGGCTTTAGAGGAGGTGAAAATAAGCTCCCATGCTGGTAACTCTCGTGCTGCTGGATGCAGGAGGGTGTTTCTGTAGTCCTGGGGCAGTCCCAGTGTGGTAGAGCTTGGAAAGGATCTCTGGAAACCATCCAGCCCAATCCTGCTAGAGCAGGGCACCCACAGCAGCTTGCCCAGGAGGGTTTGGAAGCTCTGCAGAGGAGACTCCACAGCCTCCCTGGGCAGCCTTCTCCAGGCCTCCAGGACCCTCACACCAAACAGCTTTATCCTCCTGATCAGGTAGAGCCTGACAAGAGTCTGACCTCATCCTCTTGCCTCCCTACATGTCCTTTAGCTCTTGCTGAGCACTAAGCAGATCCCTTCTGGGTGTGCTCTTCTGTGAGGGGATTCAGAGCTGCAGGATTTGGGAGTTCTTGGGCCACAAGCACAGGAGCATGGGGCAGAGGCTGCTTGCTGAAATGGGCAGCAGGACAGGAGGGTTTTGCAATGAGGCTGCAGTTTGCTCTGCAGTGATTTGCCAGCATTCTACTGGAAAAATGTGCTTAGGCTGTTCTCAGACCTAGGGCTGGAATAAATTTTTCCTCTCAGATATCCACAGTTTAACTCAAACCTTACATAAGCACCACAGAGACCCAGCTGAGCTCTCTGATGCCTGGAGTGGGGCTGAGGGAGCAAGGCAGAGCTGAGCTGAGTGTGCTCAGAGAGTCTCTTTTGCTGAACCCTTAGAGGGTGACCTGCTGGGGAGCAACTCCAGGGAGAAGGACCTAGGAGTGCTGGTGGACAAGTCCACCATGAGCCAACAATATCCCCTTGCAGTCAAGAAGGCCAAAGGTGTCCTGGGGTGCATGAGGAAGAGTGTGGCCAGCAGGATGAGGGAGGTTCTCTTCCTCCTCTGCTCTGCCATGGCGAGGCCACAGCCGGAGTCCTGAGTCCAGTTCTGGGCTCCCCAGTTCAAGGGATCAGGGAACTACTGGAGAGAGTTCAGTGGAGGCTGGGAAGATGCTGATGGGCCTGGAGCAGCTCTGTGAGGAGCAAAAGCTGAGAGCCATGGGACTGAGTGCCTGGAGAAGAGCAACCCCAGAGGGAATGTGAGCAGTGCTCAGCAAGAGCTAAAGGCTGGGAGGAACCAGAGGCTGGGACCAGACTCTGCTTAGTGGTGCCTAAGCAGGGGGCTTGGACTGGATGATCTCCAGAGGTCCCTTCCAAGCCCTCCCATGCTGTGGAGCTGGTTAACCACTGCTGCTGCTCCAATTTATCTGTTTCAGGAGATTTTCTCTTTCTCTCCATGGAATTCTGTTCATTTCCCTGAGCCTTTTTCCCTTTAAAAGCAAAGCACAGGTGAAGAATCCTGCTGAGTGGCTTTTGGCAGGGAGTGTTGGGGCTTTACATTTCTCTAAGGTAATCTTTTTTTTTTTTTTTTCCTTTTTCTGCTTGTTTTTGCAGGATACTGTGACATCAAAGCCAGTAATCCAGTTTCAAGGAAGCCAAGGGGTGAGTTTCTATGTGGGTTGCTGTGGAAAGTTCTTGACTGGGTTGTACAATTAATCTGAGGTTTGTGCTGTGCTTGACTCCAGTTCAGGGAGGGATGCTCTGAGGTGCATGAAGCTCAGATGTGGCCCAGGGGTGCTCCTTGAGCACGTTGGATTCTTTTGCCATAAAAACTTTCCCCTCCATTCCACACTAAGGTGATGTTTCTCACCCTGCTTGACCCACAGCAGCAGCTCCAGCAGTGTTGCTGCTGGAGAAAGGAAGCTTTCTGAGGCTGTGCTCTTGGGTAGGACAAGGAAGGGGAAAGTTCAGCCATAGCAGAGCTGTGCTGGGTGCCACAAGCCAGGGAAGCCATGCTTGTGTCCTGAGGAAAGGCTTTGCTGAGCCTGGTGAAGCTGATGTGAGGCTGTCTGGGTGGAATTGGCAGTGCCAGTGCTGGGAGGGTGCTCAGAGGGTTTGTAGTCTGAGCAGCTGTGCAGGTACTGAGAGCACCAGAAGTGGTTTCTGTTCAGGAGTTTTACTTCCTCAGCTTGTGTTCCACTGACTGAACTCCTCCAGGGTATTTATAGACACTTGAAGGGCTCTGCCAGTGGCAGGAGAGAGATTTAGTGGGTGATGTTGCTGATAAAGTCATGCAGCTCTTCAGTCAGCCTTGGAGGTGTCACTTGGATCCCTCTTAGCTGTGTTTAACTCTGCATAAGGGAGGGGATTGGAATTAATTTCCCCTCAGGAACTTGCACTCACCTGTAAATAACTCAGGTTTTGTCAGTTTTGGGTTTTTGGTTTTTGTGTTTTCTTAGTTTTGGGGTTTTGGGTTGTTTGGGTTTTGTTTTGGGTTTTTTGGTTTGGTGTTTTGTGGTTTGGTTTTTTGTTAGTTTTGGTGTGTGTGTTTTGTTTTTGTTTTGTGGTGGCACAACAAAACTTTCCAAAAGGCTGGAATGAAGCAGGCAGTGAGGCCCAGCTCATTTCTCCTTGCCCATCCTGCTTCTAGCCTCACAGAAGGCAGCAGCAGAGACCTGATTGTCATTGGTAAAAAGAAAGCTCCAAGCCTGAGTTCCACTGCCTCCTTTGCAGCTGCTTCATTAACTGTGCTGCCAGTGAAGGCCAAAGGTAGAGCTGTGAAGGAAGTGAGCTGCAGCTCAGCTGAGCAGACAGAAAGAGCTCTTTGTCCTTTCACTATGATTGTCACTGGGTATGAGGAGGAGCTGGCAGCTGTGGCACCATCTGGTTTGAAGTGTAGTCCCTGGGCATGTCACAGATGTGGACAGGGCTTGGGGCTGCCCACAGGGCACTGCAGAGTGCTGCCAGTGAGTGCCCAAGGTCTCAGAGTCAGATGATGACATGAAACTGTAGGTAGCTTAAAGGCTCCATAAGACCTTAGGGCAGCTTCCCAGCACCTGAGGGGGGCTGCAGGAGAGCTGGGGAGGGACACAAAGTCCTGACAGGACAAGGGCTGGTGGCTTCAGATTGGAAGAAGCTGGACTGAGATGAGACATGAGGAGGAAATTCTTGCCCAGGAGGGTGCTGAGGCACTGGAACAGGCTGCCCAGAGCAGCTGTGGAGGCTCAAAGTGTGGAAGTGTTCAAAGCCAGATTGGATGGGGCCTGGAGCAACCTGGGCTAGCAGGAGGTGTCCCAGCCCACAGCAGGGAGTTGGAACTGGATGATCTTCAAAGTCCCTTCCAACCCATTCTGAGATTCTGTGACTGGGAGTGTCCCTTAAGAGCAGCATCTCTGTTAGTTCATCACAGCATGGCTGAGGTTGGAAAAGGTCCCTAAGGTCAGGTCCAGCCAGCAGCAGCACCACCACCTACGTGACTGAGAGCTTGCACAGCAAAGCGCCGCAGTCGGTGCTGAGCAGGACTGGCCCAGCAGGGCTGCAGAGGCTGCTTTTGGGTGAAACCTGTGCAGAAATGGAGCTTCAGCAGGGGTGAGTCAGCAGGGGCTTGCTGAGGGAGCAGGGAAAGAGCTGAACTGGGCAGGGGGAAGCCTCTTCGGGTGCTGCGTACCTGGAATTCCATGCAGCTTGCTGTGAGTGCTGGGAACAAAGAGCCTGAGGCTTACGATCAGGACACCTGGCCCTGGGTGCTGCTCGGAGCTTGTGCTGCTGTCACCGGGGGAGGGTGAGGCTGCTGCCCAGGGAGCTGTGCATAGAGAAGTGTTTCTTGAAAGGAAAGCACAACAAACCCCTCAGCAAACCAGCCCAGGGCTCACATCTGTGCTCGAGCTATTTTTAAGTGTCTATGGTTCCTGGTGTCATGCTCAGCACCAAAATTAGGGCTCCCTCAAAGCAGTTACCCTGCTGACTTGGTGGCTTGAGAAACCTTCTGTTTCAGCTAAAAATAATCCCTCGATGAGGGGCACTTTGCCTCTGCTGAGGCTTTCCAGGACGGGCAGCAGCCGCAGTTGGCGCCGCTGCAGCTCCCTTGCTCCTGCCTCAATTTTCCAGCCTGTGAAGGAGCTGCAGGGACTGCCCAGGGAGACCTGGATCAGGGCTTTGAGAAGGATGAGCAAGGAGCTGGAGCTATTTTGGTGTCTGAATCTCTGAGCTGGGGACATCCTCTGGGCTTGGTTTTACCAGCAGCAGTGTCCAGCAGCAGAAGCTGCCTGGTCAGGTTTCCCTTGGTGCCCCATGGGTGAGTGGTGCCAGCTGCAGAATGCCCACAGCCTGCTGCTGACACAGCTTGGTGCAGATTCTCAGCCTGTTCAGGAAGCAGGAGATAATTTTGCTGGGTGGGTGGGGGCAGAGGGTGCTGGGGCAGATTAAGGGCTCAAGGCTGCAGCATGTATTTGGCTGAGGAGATAGCAGGGCAAGGCTGCTGGGTGCCACCCGATCTGCCCTGGGACTTGTTAGATCCAGCCCATGGGGTTGGGTGGGGGATAACTCCTCCTGTACAACTCTGTATGCCTTCAGGGAATGAAGGGGTCAGAAGGGACCTCTGCAGATCCCCCAGCTCCAGCAGGGCACCCACAGCAGCTTGCCCAGGAGCCCAGTGGCAATTGGGGGTTGGAAGCTCTGCAGAGAAGGAGACTCCACAGCCTCTCTGGACAACCTGCTCCAGGCCTCCACCACCCTCACACCAAAGGAGTTTCTCCTCCTGTCCAGGTGGAATCTCCTGAGTTCCAGTTTGTGCCCATTGCCCCTTGTGCTGTCCCTGGGCACCACTGAGAAGATCCAAGCCCCAGCCTCTTGCCCCCCCAGTCCCTTTAGCTCTTACTGAACATTGCTCAGCTCCCCTCTGGAGCTACTCTTCTCCAGGCTCTCAGCCTCTCCTAACAATGATGCTTTGCTCTTGGTTTGTGTGGAGGGAAGAGGCATCTCTGGAGGGTTTCTGGTCCTCATGGTCAGTGACTGAGATCTGCTGCCAGGCTTCAGCTCAGCACAGCTCTCTCAGTCCTTTTCCTGCAACTTCTCAGAGCATCACTGTGGTTTAGCAAGGTGGCCCAGATGTGTTGGGTTTCCAGGCTGCTGCAGACGCCTGCGGTCAAGGGGAAACCACCTAGAAAGCCTCAGTGCCAGCAGAAAGCCTCTGTGCAGCCCAGGCATGTGGCTGCCCCAGGCTGGTTGGCAGGAGGGGGCATTTTGGGCCTAGATGTGGCAGTTTGGGTAAACATAAGTAAGCTGAAAATAGGTCAAAACTGCTGCTGCTTCAGTCTGGTGTTCTTGAAGCCATCTTCATGATCCAACATTGATGTGGGAGTGGAGCTGGGGCTGGGTCCCCAGGGCAGAGGGGAGCAGTCTGCCAACTGCAGGCTTAGGGGTGCAGGGCAGTGGTGTCTGGGAGCACACTTAATGCCTGGGTAAATATTGAATCTAGCAGCAGTGGCAGCCCTGCTGTGAGCCTTGGAATCTCATTGTGGAATTACAACCTCCCAAAAAAGAAGGAACCCTGCTACCTCCTGCCCTGGCAGTGCTGGATCACTAATTCCAAGGAAACCAATCTCCAGTGTTTGGAATTGCATTCAAACAGGGACAGCGGGGCTGGGTTGAGCCTCAGTCACCAGGATTGAAGAAGATGGTTGTGGCCTCTGCTCTGAGAGGCAACAAGCTGCCAGCTCCCATCTCTGCTCTGAGGCAGGCACTGCTGTCTCTGCAGCTGTTGTGCACATCTGGCCCCCTCTGGCGCCTCATCATGGCCCCACATGAGGGTTTGCTGAACTGAACCCTTGGGTAGCTTCTCACTCCTCACGCTCTCTGCTGCAGCAGTCCCAGTGCTGTGGGCTGCAGAATGGCTCAGCCCAGGCTGCCTGCCAGAGCAGTGCACCTGGCATTGGTGTGCCCAAGGCAGCAATCCTCTGCTCCTGCCCACAGCACATCACCATCCCCAGGCCTGACCGACCCACAGAAGTGAGGACCTTCACCTTCTACCTGTCCAACATCGGCAAGGACAGTCCCCAGGGCAGCTTTGACTGCATCCAGCAGTATGTGTCCAGGTGAGTGCTGCAGCAGGAGGCATCCAGCTGGGCCCTGCTTTGTACCTTCTCTTCTGTGGAGTCTGATTTAATATAACTATCTGAGGGCTGGGGGTCAGGAGTGGGGGACAGGCTCTGCTCACTGCTGCCTGGGATAGGACAAGGAGCAGTGGATGGAAGCTGCAGCACAGGAGGTTCCAGCTCAGCACAGGAGGTTCCAGCTCAGCACCAGGGGCAACTTCTTGCCTGGAAGGGTCTCAGAGCACTGGCACAGGCTGCTCAGAGAGGCTGTGGAGTCTCCTTCTTCTGGAGCCTTTCCAGGCCTGTCTGGATGTGTTCCTGTGTGCCCTGAGCTGGATTGTCTGCTCCTGCTCTGGCAGGGGTTGGACTGGATGAGCTCTTTGGGTCCCTTCCAGCCCCTGCCATCCTGGGAGCCTGTGAACCCTCCACAGAACTCCGAATCGTGGAATCGGTTTGGTTGGAAAAGGATCTTAAGATCCACTCCAACCATTCCCTAACTCTGCCAAGGCTGGGGCTAAGCTATGGCCCTCAGCACCACATCCCTGCCTTTTGGAAACCCCTGCAGGGATGGGGATTCAGCCACCTCTCTGGGCAGCCTCTGGCAGGCTTTGAGAACCCTTCCAGTGAAGAAATTTCTTCCCATGTCCAACCTAAACCTCCGCTGGGGCTACTTGAGGCCATTTCCTCTCCTCCTCTCCCTGGTCACTGTGAAGAAGAACCCTTTTCCATTGCTTTTCTTTTGCAGCAATGGCAACATCCACTTGGATTGCCTTGGGAGCATCCAGGACAAGATCACAGTGTGTGCCACAGACGACTCCTACCAGAAGGCGAGGCAGAGCATGGCGCAGGCCGAGGAGGAGACGCGCAGCCGCAGCGCCATCGTCATCAAACCCGGGGGCAGATACATGGGTAAGCAGCACCTGCAGCTCAGGAGGGTCACCTCTGCCTTCTGGAGCCAAAACTAACCTGTGCTTGACCAGGAAAGTCTTCAAGAAGCGTCTGATAGTTCCTTGTGGCTGGCTGATTTGTCAGGGTGCTCCTTCCCTCCTGTTGTGACTTTTCATGGCTTCCATCTTCACCCAGGAGTGTGTGGTGGTGTTGGTGTGCCCCTGAGGACTGTCTGTGTGCAGCCAGATCACTCTGGTCACACTGCTGGCACCTGGGGATGCTGCTGGTCCAGCAGAGGCTTCTGAGAGATGACTCAGGTGTCCCACATCTGGTGTGTGCCTGCGCTGGAGACTGTAACACCAACATCTGGGGTGTGGATAGCAGGGCCCTGGCTTGTGCTGCCTGCACACCAGCTTGTGACACAGGAAGGTGAAACTTGGCAAATATCTTCGGGCTCCAGGAGGAACCTGCAGAGACCTGGCTTTGGGCTCAGGTCCCTGTGTAACCCCAGTCTTGGTCACAAGCTCAGGGTGTAAACATTAACCAGAAAGCAGACTTCTGAGGGTGTCCTTTGGGGCCAGCTGTGTCTGCTCTGCTGCCAGCCCCTGCTCCAGAGGATATCTGGGAGCAGAATAGTGAGTGGCAAAGTGAAGTGTCCCTGAGTCATTGTTTTATAGGCCAAGTGCTCAGAGCTGAGCACTCAGATAGTGATCAGGAAGGAAATGCATTGATTTCCTGTAGGCTGCACTGGGTTAGCTTCTGCCCAGAGCATTACAGTAAGGGGCTGGAGCTGAGGGAGAAGCTGCTCGAAGCAAATTGCTTCCTGGAAAGATGAAGCAGAGCTTGGGATTGCAAAATGCTTCAGCAGAAAGATTCCCAACTCTGGGCTGGGGATGCAGCCCTGGGGTGAGGCTGTGCTGTGCAGGTGAGCAGTCAGGGTTTGAAACACTGACCTAAGAGGGAAAGACCTGGGCAAGGGCAGTTCCCTGGTGGACACTGCAGACTGGCAGTGCCAGCCCCATCAGCTGCTGGCTGCTGGCCTGGGCTGCAGGGAGAGGCCTGGGGCTCAACTTGCCCTCAGAACACCAACTCAGCACTTCAACCTCCCTGGAGCTGTTCTGGGCAGCTCAGATGTGGGAGAATGTCTGTGAAATGTTGAAATTGGAGAGCAGCAGAAGAGGGGAGGTGGCCATCAGCACCTGAGGGTGTCTGTGTGAGGAATGTGTGCTGCTCACAGCCCAGCTCTGGGGCTGGGCAGCTCTTAGATGTTCACACTGCAGTCATTAGAGCACCTCCTGTTCTGGCTTCTCTTCCTCTGGGTTCTGCTTTGTCTGTCACTGCTCATTTGGGCTCCATCTTTAAGCAGAAATGTCCCAGTATGATATTTGCTGTCCATGACCTGTAAGAGAGTTAAAGCAGGTCTAGGAAGCTGACAGATCTTCTCTAGTCCTATTTCTGGCAACCAGATCCAGCTGAGTTCTGACTTTTTGGGATGTTCTAACATCTGAGTTGTTGTTTTGCTGCCTCTTGCCCTAGCTGGGCTGGGCTGGACTCGACTCTTTCACATCAGCATGGAGTGAGGAGCCAGGAAGTGGAGCCTGTTAGCCTGTTGTGCAATCTGCAGGGCAGTGTCAACCATGCAGCCCTCACCAGGGCTTCAGATGACTCAGTTGCAGACATTGCTTTCTAGACTGCAGCTCTGCCCTGCTGGAAGCAGCCTCCAGAGCTCCCAGTGCATGCTGGCTGCTGTTTGCCCTGCTGAAGGACACTTTCTTGATCCAAAGTGATTATTGATTGCTTCTGCATGGTTTAGACCTTGGACCCTACACATTTATTTTTTGTTCAGATGCTGATTTTGCCTTTGGGAGCAGGAACCTGCCCTTGTGCCCTTTCCCTGTCCAAAAGCCTTTGGTTTGTGCTGGCAATGATGTGGGACTTGTGCAGGGTTCTCATCCAAGCTGCTCTTCAGCGGGAGCAGGAAAGATGAATTCTTGTCTAGCGCTGTCAGAAACCAAGAGCCACACTGGGATGGAGTCAAGGAAGCTGCCTCTGAGGGCTTGGGATGAGCTTTGGAGCTAGCTTTGTGCTCTCCTCTGTGTGTAGCTGTGTCTGGAGGGTGCAGCAGTGGCTGCTGCAGGCTGTCAGAGGCTGTTGCCTGGAGCAGGCAGCACACTGGTGAAGAGGCCATGGACCATGCTAGGCCCTGCCTGTAGCGGGGTTGGGGGAAGGGAGGTGGACCCAGCCCCATGAAGTTGCCATTGTTCTAAAAGGAGAAACATCTGCTGGAGGGAAGCTTTTGCTGAGCTCAGCAGCAGGGAGCCTCTCATTGACCACTTCTGGTCTTTCCACTCCGTATTTTGTCTCTTCTCCATAATAATGCAGAGCTTCCCTCTGCCAGGGAGGGACAGGAATGGTTAGCTGAGCTGTGGGGATCCATGGGCTGGGGAGCAGTGAAAAACTGGCAGACAAAGAGGGCTTTATGCAAGCTTGTGGCCAGTAGTGCTCAGGTTTCCAGGGCCTGGTGGTGCTATTTACTTGTTCCAAGGCTGTCAAGAACCATCAGGCTCAAGGGTGCTGGTTCCGGCGGCGCAGCGGAGCGGCTGGGATGTGCTGCTTGTGTTTGTCCTTCCCTGTCATCTCCTGGCACTGCCCATGGTCTGCTGAACTCCCTGTACGTGTTGGCAGCCCTCTGGCCTTTGCAAGGTGACTGCTGCAGTTCACTGTTCTCATCTCATTTTAGGCAAAAAGGTTCAGATGCGTAAGCCTGCACCAGGAGCTTCCGATGCTGTTCCCTCCAGGAAGCGCCCAACGCCAGTCAACCTTGCCAGTGCAATAAAGAGAGGCAATAGTGCCATATCCCAGAGACCCTTCAAAGATAGGGTTGTGCACTTACTGGCACTAAAGCCTTATAAGAAACCTGAGCTTATTCTCAGACTGCAGAAGGATGGACTTTCTCAGCAGGACAAAGATTTGCTGGACAACCTTCTGCAGCAGGTTTGTACTCTGAAGGGCAATGTCCTACCTCCCATGGGGCTGAACCTAACCTGTGTGTGGGCCCAACTGAATGGCTCTGAAGGCTGTGTCCAGCAGCAGTTCAACCTTCACCTTGCTTCTCTGCTAGAGACAGCAGAAGCCTCTGGTGTGGACACCTCGGCTGGGTTTGGGCAGCTGAGCTTCCGTGTGCCAGATTCGGTCCCTTTAGAGGGACACTTCTGGCTGGAATTATCTGAGAGAGGCTCTGCAGCTCTGTAGTGTTGGAGCCTCTGAACCCCTCTCTTGGTTAATGTGGACAGAAGGGGGCATGTGGAGTCACTTCAGAGGAACACTTTCAGTTAGCTGTGAGGAGAATCCTCCAACAGAGGTTCTAGAGGCTCTGCTTGGCTTCGCAGAATTGTTTTGGTTGGAATAGACCTGGAAGGTCCTGGGGTACAACCTGTAAATCTAAACATTTTTATTGACATGGACATAACCTGTTGAGTCACTTTGAGATTCCTTTGAGAGAGGCTCTGCAAGCTGTTGGCTCTGTTCTAACCTCTCTAGTGGGTGTTTGGAAGATGAGGTTTTAATTTGGCAACCTTGTTAGGGCTGTGTTGGGTTATTAACTCCTGGGATGCTTTAACTTGGATGCTGTCAGCCTGGAAACCCTCACTTGTGTCTCATTTCTGGGTGGGCAGTGAGGGAGGGGAGACTGCAGCAGGCTACCTGGGGAGGTTGTGGGTGTCCCTTCCCTGGAGGTGTTCAAGGCCAGGCTGGATGAGGCCTTGAACCAACTTGGCCTAATGGGAGGTGTCTCTGCCCATGACAGGGGGTTGGAACTGGATGATCTTGAAGGTCCCTTCCAACCTGAGCCATTCTGTGAATCTCTTAAATCTCTCCATTTTTGTTGACATGGGCAAGGAAGCAGCAAACACTCAGTGCAGATCCAGGGAATATCTCCTCTGTGAAGGTAAAACCTGTCCCTGCCCACTTAGCTTTCCACCTTGGAGTGCTCTGCCCCATACCCTCCCTGCTTGGAGGTGCAGCTGGGCAGGTGTGAAGGTGAAGCAGCTCCCTGCAGATCCCTCCTGTGTCAGGTGTGAGCTGGCTGCCAGCTGAAGCAGTCCTTGGCACTTGCAGTCACGTTGGAGCTGCCATTTTAGGAGCTGCAGTAAATACCTTTTATTGCTCTCAGGGCAAACACAGCCATGGGGATTTACTGAAATGCTGCAGCTGCATTCTGCTGTCCTGGGGTTTGGGATTTCTTTTTTTTTTCCTTTGCTCCTTTCCACAGCTGAAAAGCAGGCAGTGAGGAGCTGCTTTGCCCACAGGCACAGGGCAGGTCATGCTGAAAATGGAGTTCTTGCTGGCACTGCTTGCTCCTTCCCTAGGTTTTCATCCTGGAACCTTGAATTTTCTGGCACTGCCAGAGTTCCTCTGAGCACCCTGTTGAATGCTATAAATAGATTTGACTCCAGAACTGCTGCTGCTCGTGAGCAGCTCTTTACTGCTGCCTCTCCCCCCTCCCAAAGCGCTAGCAGGCAGGCAGGGGGTTTGGCAGTGGCCATGGGCAGCTGCCTGGGCTGAATGCTGAGTCTTTGACTGTAAATGTGTTGCTCATAAACTTAATCTTCCCTCCAGCCCTAGCAGGGCTCCCATCCACGGGCAGACACAGATAAGCTGAAAATTACAGGCTGTGAGAGAGCTCCGCGGCTAAATGCGTCTAGGTGTGGGTTTCGTTGTACTCTTGCCTCTCTCGCAGGACTCTCTGTTCCTGTTGGCCTTTTTGCCTCATTTTGCAAGGTTTCTATTTTTGGGAAGGTTTGGGGTGGAGCTTTGCAGAGTCCCACACCAGCAAAACAAGGAGGAGGTAGCAGCTCTGGGCCTCTGTGCAGAGCAAACCTCCTCCAGTGGTGGTGCCTGGGCTGGCCCAGCAGAGCATCTCCTGCGGCGGGAGGCAGCAGGAACAGGAGAGCTGCTCAGAGAGGTTCTGGAGAAGAAACCTGCTTCTGCTTTTGTCTCTTGGGGGTGTTTACCAGGATAGCTGAATGTAAAACACAGCTCAAATTCTCCTTACCTTTTGGCTCAGGCTGTTGGAAAGCTGACAGAGCTGGGAGGAAAAACAAAGTGGTGGTGGTGTAAAGTGATACCTGAGCTGCTGCTTCTTGCCTGTCAGGAGAGCTC
Organism: Eubucco bourcierii; assembly: GCA_013396675.1. Lineage (NCBI taxonomy): Eukaryota > Metazoa > Chordata > Aves > Piciformes > Ramphastidae > Eubucco > Eubucco bourcierii. The sequence continues at coordinate 20,636 of VWZE01023673.1, read as the reverse complement.
TGCTCTGTCAGCTCTGCAGCCTTTTGCTTTTAAATCCATAGGGTTTTAGTGTTAGGTTATAGTCTCCCTAAAGCAAAGAAGCTGAGCAGTATCTTCAGTGAGCTCAGGAGTCCTCACTGCTTGCCTTAACCTCTCTGAGGCTCTTAGTGCTGTGTGGAGAACAGGAGCCCATAGGCACAGCAGCTCCTGGAAGGGATCCTCAGTGTCTGCAGGACCTTGTGCAGTGTGGGTGCAATCCAGCAGCCAGGCTGAGCAGCTGAAGCAGGGAATTTGGGCTCTGGCAACTGCTCAACCTGACTGCAGGCACAGCTCTTGGCCCCTTTGCTCCATCTCCCCTGTATGAACACACATTCCAAGTGTTGCTTTCTTTCTAAACCTGCAGAGCTCTGCAGTCACCCAGGAAGGGTTCACCAAGGAGAGGCTGTGAGGCTTTTGGGGTTGTGCTAGCAGCTCCTCAGGTGTGTAACTGGCAGCAAGCAGTTAACTTTTCATCTGGACTGTGGGAAGACTGCTTGAGGTGGGATAACTCTGACCAAGTTGTTTCCATTCTAATCCAACCCTGTCAGACCCAGCAGCATTTCCTACCTGTGCAGGCACCACAAAAAGCTTGGGGTGGGGGGGGAAGCTGCACAGCATGGAATGGGCTCAGCTGCCAGAAAGCTCCTGCAAGAGCTGGCTGCAGCACAGGAGCTGGGTGCAGTGTTACTGTGCAAACCCTGCCTTACAAGCTGCTGATCACAGGCTTGGGGCTTGCCCTCGAGGAGTCCTCGGAGAAGTTCTCCTCTGTGAAGTGCAGCTGCTGCTGGTGGTGCACTGAAGGGCAGGAGGAATCTGCAACCTTCCCTGGGCATTTTCTCCACAGCTCCTTGAGAAAGCCTCTTTCTACTGCCTGCTTTGCTGGCTCCTTACTGAGGAATTATCTCCTGGCAATTGTTAACTAAGCTGTGGCCACAAGAGCTGCCCTGTCAGCTCCAACTGCTCCATCTGAGCTGGGGCACAGGTGTGATAAGGCAGAGCTGCCTGTTCCCATCAGGGTTCATTTCCAGGTATTTCCATGAACTGATCTTGTACCATTCCAGACTATCCAAGCTGAATAATCTGCTTAGCTATGCCTCGTTGCCCAGCAAACTGGACGTGCTTTGGAACCCTCTTCATAAGCTCTTGCAGTGACAAGGCAGAAGGCAAGGCACAGTTTGAGTAAATCATCTAAATAATTAGGAAATGAAGTTTAAAGCCTCTCCCTGTTGTGTTCTCACTCCACTAACTGCTGCTGAGCGCTGAGGTTCTGCCTGCAGCTGAGATCTCCTTCGGTAGGAGGAGTGAGAAAAATCAGCCCTAACAGCTGGCTTTTTGCAAATGACTTTTGTTTCAGGTGGCAAATCTGAGTGCCAAGGACAGCACTTTCACCCTGAAAGATTGTGTCTACAAAGAGGTGCAGAAGGACTGGCCTGGCTACTCAGAGGGGGACCAGCAGCTGCTGAAGAGGATCCTCGTCCGGTAATGATTGCATCTGGAGCTGGGGAGTGCTGGGCCAGGTCGAGCTGCTGTAAATCAGAGTAACAGAGTAATGGGTTTAAACTGGCAGAGGGGAGATTGAGACTGGATGTTAGGAGGAAGTTCTTTACAGTAAGGGTGGTGAGGCACTGGGACAGGTTGCCCAGGGAGGTTGTGGATGCTCCCTCCCTGGAGGTGTTCAAGGCCAAATTGGATGAGGCCTTGAGTGACCTGTGCTAGTGGGAGGTGTCCCTGCCTATGGCAGGGGGTTGGAACTGGATGATCCTTCAGGTCCCTTCCAACCTTCCCATTCTATGAACTCAGGCAGCAGAGCTGTGCTGAGCTGAGCTCTTTGAACACAGAGCAGGTCTGGTTATCATCCAGGCAGCTGCAGAGGTTGACTAAACGTGGCTGTCAAAGTGGATGCACTCTTCAGGTGGTCTTAGGTTGACTTTTTCAAATCGTAGGAACAGGCAGGGGAAGAACCTGGGTGAGGAGCAAAAACTGTTCCAGTTGGGATTTAATGGTACTTTGAGATCCTGGGAGCTGGATGGATGGAGGCAGGCACAGCCTGATCCTCACTGTCCAAGGGATAACTGTGCTCCTGCTCCTGCCTGCAACCAGCCCCTGGAGATCTGAGCTGATGGCTTGGCCTTATGGCTAAAGAGTTTTTTTCTTCCACAGGTATTTCCTTAGGTGAAGCTCTGGTTGGCAGGCAGCAGAGCAGGAGAATGCATCCCCCAGGTTTCCAGAGTAGGATCCTGCTCTAAGTGTACCTGGCCCAGGCTTTGTTCTGCAGCTGCCTTGGGTTTGGGGTTTATTTTGTGGCACTCTGGCGAAGCGGAGCCTGTTCTGTTGGAACAGCTTCCGTGGTTTGAAAGCACAATTGGCTTGGAGATGACTTTGTTAAACCAACAGAAACTTGCACTTACAGCCTTCTAAAGCAAACCCAGCTGGTTGGAATGGCCTTGCTGGTGTGTGTGTGTGGGGAGGGGTCTAATGAAATGGAAAAATACAACTGCCCTGCAGTCTTGGTGGCTTTCACAGCCAGCAGATTTCTCCCTGTGCAGAGCCAGGGGTGCTGCTTTTATTTTTTTTTCTAGAATTGTGGCATTCAGTTATGTGGAGGTCTATAAATAGGCCTTGGAAAGGATGTATTCAACTGTACAAACAAAGCCCTGCTCAGGCCAGTGCAGGTAATGAGGCTACAAAATGGGAAAAACAGGCAGGGGTGAGGGCAGGAGGAGAGGACTCAAAGGGAGCAGGCACCAGGCGCTGGGCTACAGGTCGCTGCCTGTGGTTGTCTGCGTGGTTGCCTGGATCCAGCCAATTGTTCCATGTCCTCTTGGTTTGCAGGTCTGGTTGCCACTTGCTGCTTCACTGGAGGCAGTAATCAGCACATCTGCAAATGTTAGGCCTGTGCCTGGCAGTGCCCATCTCAGGCTAACTCTGTTGTTCCTCTGGTTGTGGCTTCCGTCCTTCCACCGTTCTGGTGAAGTGGTTTGCTGAGAGTTGTCCTCTGTCATTCACTTGCCTGAAATCCAGGGTGAACATTTTGGGAGGTCCTGGTGGGGGTTGGCAGAGACCCCTGCAAACACAGAGCACAGCAGCACAACTTGACATGAGGCAGCTTAAAGCCATTCTTAGAAAGCTCTAAATGTAAACCCTGTGGGGCAGTACTGCTGCTGCCAGTGCCTGTTGGAGTCCTGCTGTTCCTGCCCCCAAAGGTTCCTGGCCAGTGTTGGTTTCATGGTGCTGATGAGTGGGAGAACTCTTTCCTTAACATCTGAGCTTGGGCTTCAGCCCCTCTGCAGTGTGCTTGCATCCTGAACTGTCTCCTGAAGTCTATCCTTGCTGAGGCAAACTCAGCAGAAAGCTCTTTCAGCAGTGCCCTGCTTATTGAGCTGCATTTCAGCCAGCAGCAAGGGGATGGACATAAATATGAATCCTCTGAACACCTTACAGTGCACTGCACTGTGGATTGCTTTCCTGAGGCCTTCTTCCCTCTGATGCAGTGTTCATGGCAGCAGCTCAAGAGAAAAGAGGTAAAACTGTCCGAAAGTTCCATCCTCAGTAGGGAATCCTCCTCTCCTGCCTCAGCTCCAAGCTCCAGCAAAGTCACTCCAAGGTGCTACCTCCACTCACAGGTTACAGAGATCCTGGGGAGGCAGAGGACAGGCAGGCAGCTGTCATGGTCTGGTGGTTGATGATTTCCTGTAGTAGTTTCTCCTTCCTGTATTTTGTCAGAGATTGAAACTGTCAGTGCCTGAACCAGCTGCTTTCAAGGCATCTTCAAGAAGTCAGGATGGGAGCCCAAAAGGCTCTTCTGGTCTGCAGGAAGGCTTGGAATGGCAGCACTTGGCTTGTCAGGCACAGATCTGAGCAGCTCTGAACTCTTGTCTTGCAGGAAGCTCTGCCAGCCCCAGAACAGCAGCAGTTTCCAAGGAGAAACTCCTTCCCTGAGCCCACCAAAAGACAACCTGAACTCCAGCTCTCCTCCTCAGGTGAGTGAGCCCTTCCCAAGGTGGTTGGAGAGGGAACAATCAGGTCCTCTCTGGGGCTGCTCTTCTGCAGGTTCTCAGCCTTTGCTCTTCACAGAGCTGCTCCAGGCCCCTCAGCAGCTTCCCAGCCTCCACTGGACTCCCTCCAGCAGTTCCCTGTCTCTCCTGAACTGGGGAGCCCAGAACTGAACCCAGTCCTGCAAACTGGCCTCACTGGGGCAGAGCAGAGGAGGAGGAAGAACCTCCCTTGCCTTGCTGACCACACTCCATGCATCCACCTGGCTCCCTGTTGGAGTTGCAGGGCAGGGAGCTGGAGCTTTACTCACTCCTAATAGCTGAGTGGCAGGAGGCAGTAATAAGCAGCTCCCAAACATGGTTGAGTTATTAAAAACCTTGACCTTTTGCAGCCTAATTGCTGTGACAGATCAAGGGCAGGTTGGGCTGCTCTTTGATTTGTTGGATGCCAGCTCATGGAGCTGTCAGGGGGGCCATGTGGACTGGTTCTCCATGGCAGTGCCCTGGGCAGGAGCAACGCTGCTGACGTGGGGCAGCGTCGGTCCTGCTGCCGCTGCTATCTCTCGGTGCAGCCTGCCCTTGCCAGGGTTGTGCAATGCCAACTCCCCTCCTGCTGTGGGGCAGCCCAGACAAGTTGAGGATTTATTCTGCTCCTGCCAGAGGAATGTGTAATGCCTGCTTGTCTGGGCAGACACACCGAGGATTAGTGGCATGGAGTATGAGCAGGTAACAGCGGTTAGGAGCTCTCTGGCAGCGAGGAGCAGGCAGAACTCCTGTGGAGAACCAGAACCATGCAGCTTGTCTGCCAGGTAGCTAAATTCCAAACCTCCTGCCCAGCTGTGGGCATGTTCCTGGTGAATGAAGAATGAGCCCTGTTGTTGCAGTTCACTCAGGCACAATGCTGCTGAGAGACTGCTCTGGGGGATTCTTAACCTAACGCTGATGCAGACCAGGCTGGAAAACCACCTTGCTTCTGGCTGGATGTGTTTTTGAAAGACACAAAGGTCTGGGAGAGTTGTTTCTGATCTCTTGAGATGATCCAGTTGAAACTTTGTCTGGTTGATTTAGATCTAGAAAAGGATGAGTGAAACAGGGGTAGCCAAACCTGATGGAAAATGGTTCCAGCCCAGTGCCAGCCAACAAAGCACAACCAGCTGTGATAGGCAGCAGGCAGCTCTGGGGTACTCTGCAGATTAGCTTCTGTCTGGAAAGAGGATGGTGCTGATGGGTGCAGTCCCAGCAAAGGACTGGCACTTGGCAGACTGGGATTTGGTAGTCTGGAATGTAAAACATTTGGGGGGAAAATTCAGTTGTGGAATGAAGGCAAAGGTCAGCCTGGTGGTTCTGAGGAGCATGGCAGAGCTGCTGCCACCTCACAAACCAAGAGGTGAAGCTGATGAAGCTGGATTTTTGGGTTGTCTAAGATTAGAGGGGATGGTAGAAGGTGGCACTTCTTAGCTGTGTTCCTGTCCTGGCCCCTCCTCCCTGTGGAGGGCAGGTGGGGGTGTTGCAGAGCAGGTTGAGCTGCCCTTGGCCAGCTCCTCTTTAGAATTGCACTGGCATGTGGAAAGGTTTTGTGCCACAGTGTCCTTGAGGACACACCACACACCCCCACCCTCCCCAAAAATGAGCAAAGAGAAATGAAAACTGGGGAGAAAGAGCAAACTTGACAGCTCCTTGGCAAAGCAGCTGAGCACCCAGCAGCCCTTCTGTGCCAGGCCAGCTTCCAGTGGGCAGCACATGGCAGTTCTGCCTGAGACACAAAGAAAACAACCAAACACCCAAAGCAAACAGCCAGGGCTGCCCTTTGTTTTCCTCTGGGCACTCAGTAACCTTTCCTCAGAGTTCCTGCAGCCCTGTGCTGCCAGGGCAGGCACTCAGCACTACACTGAGGGCTGCCCAAGGGCAGCTTGGCTCAGCTGAGCCCAGCAGCCATGGCTCTGGCTCCTGGAGCTCCTCTTTCTGCTGCCTGGCAGATGGATCCTTCATGGTGCCCAAGCCTCACCTGCACTCCACAGGCCAGCTGCTTGCTGGGAGCTGTGGGCACACCAGAGCTGCTCCAAGTGCCCTGCCACAGGGAAAGGGTTTACTGAAGCTCCTGAAGTTCACAGGCTTACACAATGTCAGGGGTTGGAAGGGACCCAAAGAGATGGTCCAGTCCAACCCTGCTGCCAGAGCAGGACCAGACAATCTAGCTCAGGGCACACAGGAACACATCCAGACAGAGAAGGAGACTCCACAACCTCTCTGGGCAGCCTGCGCCAGTGCTCTGGGACCCTTCCAGGCAAGAAGCTCCCCTTTGTGTTGAGCTGGAAGCTCCTGTGCTGCAGCTTCCATCCATTGCTCCTTGTCCTATCCCAGGCAACAATGAGCAGAGCCTGTCCCCCTCCTCCTGACCCCCAGCCCTCAGATAGTTATAAACATTGATTAAATCCCCTTTCAGTCTTCTCCAGCAGCCCCAGGTCCCTCAACCACTCCTCACCAGGCAGTGCTCAGTCCCCTCAGCATCCTCATAGCCCTCCCTTGGACTCTCAAGCAGATCCCTGTCCCTCTTAAACCTCTTCAACCCTGCCATGCGATGCTGGGCATCCATAGCTCTGGCACAGAACCATGGCTCTAGAGCAGCTGTTGGAGCTTGCCAGGGAGCAGCTTAGGCTAGATCAGCCTCTGCAGGACCTGCTGCTGCTGGAGGGCAGGGGGCAGGCTGGAGGGGAGGCAGGCTGGGCAGGGGGCAGGCTT
>VWZE01023672.1:1012367-1031295 GCA_013396675.1 Eubucco bourcierii | reverse complement strand
CCCTTCCAACCTTACCATTCTATGATTCTAAGAGATGTCCCTTCTCATTGCATAGGGGTCAGACTAGATGACCATGAAATGTCCCTTCCAACCCAAACCAGTCTATCATTCTATGATTCTAAGAGTTTCCATGTTTAACTGTTTTCCATCAGTTTCCAGCTCATGCTTAACAGGTAAAAATGGGACCATGGTGATTTGAGATGTTCTTCAAGGCTCATCTACATTGTTTTAGTCCTCACAAGGTCTTTATACTGCTTTATTAAACATTCTTATTAACAGAAGAACTTGGTACTCATCCCAAAGTATCTCCCACAAGCTTCAGCAATGTGCTTGAGTGGCAAAAAATAGAATTATGGGCATATATTCATATTTACTTGGCTATAGCATTTATTATTTTCATGCCTTCTGACTGATTCATTCCACCACAAAGTACAATACAGCATGGAAAATTCAAGCTGAGAGGTCAGGCCTGCCTGACAGCCAACCAAGAGCGGTCAAGAAAAATCCAACTGCTGAGAAGTAGATTGGCTGATGACACTGTTGTGATCTCTAATCACTTCAACATTCACAGAGCTGCCAAGAAGGATGTTCTGGAGTTAAACAGAAGGGATAGATTAAGCCAGCAGGGTTGTAGCAGTTGATTGTTATCTGAACATCAGCTCCAGGATGATTTTTATAGTGACAATGTGACATCGCTCCACACACTGGCAAAGGATTTTAAAGTAGCAATAAGCAATTCTTTTTCAGTAAAATAGATTTAAAAGCTGTGATGCTTAGCATTAAAAGTTCAATGTGTTGTTTTACATCAGCCCAGACCTGTGAATAATGCTAGGCACAAAGTTCATGAATTGCAGAAGAGCACATCTGGAGTATTAGGTCCAGTTCTGGGCTCCCCAGTTCGAGAGAGACAAGGAACTACTGGAGAGAATCTAGCAGAGGACACAAAGATGCTGATGGAACTGCAGCATCTCTGTGAGGAGGAAAGGCTGGGTCCTGGGGCTGTTTAGCCTGGAGAAGAGCAGGCTTAGAGGGGATCAATGGTCAGCAAGAGTTAGAGAGGGGATGGGGGGAGGCAAGAGGATGGGGGCAGACTGTTTGCAGTGGGGCCCAGAAACAGGACAAGGGGTGATAGGCACAAACTGGGACCCAGGAGGGTTCCACCTGAATATGAGGAGAAAATTCCTGGCTATGAGGGTGCCAGAACCTTGGAGCAGACTGCCCAGAGAAGTGATGGAATCTCCTTCTCTGGAGAGATTCCAAACCCTCCTGGACTTTGTGGTCCTGTGCTACCTGCTCTGGGTGACCCTGTCTTAGCAGAGGGCTTGGTCTAAATGGTCTCTAGAGGTCCCTTCCAACCCCTAACAGTCTGAGGTTCTGTGGCAATTGACACCACTCATGCTCAAAATGTACATCAATGCTTTAGAGAGTTTACAAATTCATGTTTTGTAGCTCAGCCTTTGCCCTCCCATTTGCACTAAAGCACATTTAAAAGAAAACCCAGTAGCTCATGAAGATAAGTACTCATAAAAATAAGGACTGCTTGTTTGCTTAGGTCTGGGAGCCTTTCAGAAATGTGTAATGGCTAGAATGGTGACATTTACTTTAAAGGGCTCATTAATTATGGGAAGGGAGAAAGTAACAGTTGGACTTCAGCTAAAGCTAAGCACAAAGGAAACTTCAAAGACATGTTACATGACTTTGAGCTCCTGTTTAGTTTCTGTGTTCGCTCTCTGGAAGTATTTTCCTCCCCAGGAAGCTTACACTTGCAATGCATGGCCTCAGTTTGCACCAGAGGAGGTTTAGCTTGGATCTTGGAAGGAACTTTTTCATTGGAAGGGTTTTCAAACACTGGAACAGGCTCCTCAGGAAAATACAGGGAGAGCTTCTTGTTGCCTTTCATTACTTAAAGGGGCCAATGAGAAAGACAGGGGCAGATATTGTAGCAGGGCCTGTTGGGACAGGACAAGGCTTGATGGTTTTAAACAAAAGAGAGAGATTCAGACCAGAGAGAAGGAAGAAGATTTTTACAGTGAGGGTGATGAGATCCTGGCTCGGGTTGCCCAGAGAGGTGGTGGATGTCCCATCCCTAGAATTATTCCAGGTCAGGTTGTTTGGGGCTCTGAGGAACCTGATCTAGTTGCAGACATAGAATTACAGAATCAGAGAGCCATAAAGTGGTAAGGTTGGAAGGGACCTCAAAGCTCATCCAGTTCCAACCCTCTGCCATAGACAGGGACACATCCCACTAGAACAGGTCACTTAAGGCCTCATCCAACCTGGCCCTGAACACCTCCAGGGAGGTTGTGGATGACACAGGCACAGAATGTGATCTTTGATTCTGTGTCATCACATTCTGTGCTTCTGTCATCCACAGCCTCCCTGGGCAACCTGTGCCAGTGTCTCACCACCCTCACTGCAAACAACTTCCTNGCAACCTGTGCCAGTGCCTCACCACCCTCACTGTAAAGAGCTTCCTCCTAACATCCAGTCTAAATCTGCCAGTTCAAACCCATTGCCCCTTGTCCTGGCATTGCAAGACCTTGTCAATAGTCCCTCCCCAACCTTCCTGTAGCCCCCTTCAGATACTGGAAGGCTACTCCAAGGTCTCCTGGAAGCCTTCTCTTCTCCAGGCTGCAGAGCCCCAACTCTTGTAGCCTGTCCTCGTAGCAGAGGTGCTCCTACCCCCGATCATTTCCGTGGCCCTCCTCTGGACCCGCTCCATCAGCTCCATGTCCCTCTAGAGCTGGACACATTACTCCAGGTGAGGTCTCAGCAGAGCAGAGTGGCAGAATCCCCTCTCTGGATCTGCTGGCCACGCTGCTCTTGCTGCAGCCCAGGATGCCATTGGCTTTCTGGGCTGCAAGCTCACACTGTCTGCTCGTGTCTAGATTCTCAGCTATCAGCACCTCCAAGTCTTTTTCCAAGAATGCTTTTTGTCACCTCACCCCCCAGTCTGACAGCAAGGATTGTTCCAGCCCAGCTCTAACAATAAAAATATGTTGGAAATACTTAAGGTGTTAAACTGCCTTCTCACAACCATCTTTTGGCTGCTGTAGACCACGTCTGGATGGCTTTTGCATTGTCTGTGCTCACTGAAAATTTCACCCAACACACTGCCATGATCTGCTCGTGTCCTTAAGCCTTCAGCTTCCAGAGCCAGCTTATCCTGCTTCCTCTTAATGTATGTGAAAAGAGTTCTTTTCCAATTCATTTGGGGGAGAAAAAAAAAAAAAAAGATTAACAGAAGAAACTCTTGTTTAGTGTTAAACATTTGAGAATCCCTGCTGCCCTTTAGGAACAGCCTTCTTAGGAGAATGAAGACAAAATAAAGTCTCTTTCAGATGTTGACAGGCACATTGAAACCATGCAGTGCATCAGGCCCATGTTGGAGTGATGTGATTAGCCAGTGTGGAGGAGAGGTCTGGGTCATGTCCCCAGAGGTCACCCTTGCCAGCAGGCAATACCTACAGAGTATGCTCCCTGCACTCCCCTGACTCAAAGAGAGTGATTGTGAGAGCCCTCCACATTGAAACACACAAACAGAAAGAGATTCTTCTTCCATCCCCACGCTCAGCCAACAGAGGGGTCACAATGTGACCATTGTCATAGGCAAGGGACTTCCCTAACACTCATGAAAAGGTTGTGCAAGAGAAAGCTGAAGAACTCAAGGTGGAAAGCATTTTTAAAGGTTGGCAGGTAGCCCTGGCATGCAAATCATAGAATCATAGAATGGGAAGGTTGGAAGGAACCTCAAGGATCATCTAGTTCCAACCTCCTGCCATAGGCAGGGACACCTCCCACTAGCACAGCTCACTCAAGGCCTCCTCCAACCTGGCCTTGAACACCTCCAGGGAGGGAGCAGCCACAACCTCCCTGGGCAACCTGTGCCAGTGTCTCACCACCCTCACTGCAAACAACTTCCTCCTAACACCCAGTTTCAATCTCCCCTCTGCCACTTCAAACCCATTGCCCCTTGACCTCATCAATAATCTCTCCCCAGCCTTCCTGTAGCCCCCTTCAGATACTGGAAGGCTACTCTATGGTCTTGAAGGGTCTGGAGAACATATCTTGTGAGGGACAGCTGAGGGAAATGGGGTTGTTTAGCCTGGAGAGAAGGCAACTGAGGGGAAACCTACTCAATCTCTACACCTCCCTAAAGGAGGTTGGAGTGAGGTGGGGATTAGTCTTTTCTCCAAGGAAACAAATGATAGGACAAGAGGAAATGTCCTGAAGTTGTGCTAGGAGAAGTTTAGGTTGGACATGAAGAAAAACTTCTTCCTCAAAAGTGTTGTGATGCCCTGGAACTGGCTGCCCAGAGCAGTGGTGGAGTCCCCCTCCTTGAAGGGTTATAAATTAGATAGATAGATAGATAGATAGATAGATAGATAGATAGATAGATAGATAGATAGATAAATGGATAGATAGATACATAGATAGATAGATAGATAGATAGATAGGTAGAGATAGATAGATAGATAGATAGATAGTGATAGATAGATAGATAGAGATAGATTATAGATATAGATAGATAGATAGAGATAGATAGAGAGATACATGGATGGATGGATAGATAGATATAGGTAGATAGATAGATAGGTAGATAGATAGATGGATAGACAGACAGACAGATAGATAGATAGATAGATAGATAGATAGATAGATAGATAGATAGATAGATAGATATGGTGCTGAGGGACATGGTTTAGTGGTGACCTGTCAGTGCTGGGTTAATGGTTGGACTGCATTGTCTTAGAGGTCTTCTCCAGCCTAAACAATTCTATGGCTCTGTCTGGTTCCAGATCCTCTGCCATTAGAAATGTGTTCTGCATTTCCCAAGCACTGATGGCTGGACAGGAGTAAGTGGACTGAAGTGATCCTGCTGGGAGAATGATTGCACTATGAAATGGTGGAGCTTAGCTCTGAAACCACCAGGAGAATTTGTTCCTCTCACCTTCTCATTCCTATAAACACAGCTAATGGTAATGGTAGCAAAGCAGGGTCAGGACTTGCTGAATGACATGAAGCATCACACCTTAAAGAGTAAGACATCCTGACTCTGTGAAAACAAGGAGTAAATGGTGGGTTTAATTACAAGATGGCTTTGCTGCTCCTGTTTGGTTTATGGATTCTTTACCACCTATTAGGTGATTAAACTGAAAACAAAAGCCTGATATTAATCAGCCTGTGAGCAGTCATTAGATGTCACTGAACCAGCTTCTTGTGTGGTCTGATGAAGGCTTTGGGGACAGGATAAGAACTGCTTATTGAATTTGGCTTGGCTCCCCTGAAATCAATGTCTGCTGTCAAACCCTGCACAGCACATTTCTGCACAACATACAGGATATCAGCTACAGAGTTAGTAGGTTTTTTTGTTCACTGGTGCATCCTATCAGATCTACAAACCTACCACAAGGCAAAGGCAAAATCACAAAGAGCTGAATCAGTCTCCTTGTGCCCCATAGAAATACCCTGATGTCTCCATGATGGAATCATGATTCTCCTTCCTGGCACTCAGTAACCCTTTCTTCTCTGACCAATATCATAGAATCATGGCATGGTTGGGATAGGAAGGGATCTTTCAAGATCATCTAGTGCAACCACACTGCAGTCAGCAGGGCATCTTCAACTGTACCAAGTTGATCAGAGCCCCACACAACCAGAATTGGAATGGTTCCAGGGATTGGGTTTCTACCACAGAATCACAGAACCTCAGAGGTTGAAAGAGACCTCCAGAGATCATCAAGTCCAATCCAGCTGCCAAAGCAGGATACCCTGGGGTAGTCTGCACAGGAATACATCCAGGCAGGTTTTGAAAGTCTCCAGAGAAGGAGACTCCACAACCTCTCTGGGCAGCCTGTTCCAGTGCTCTGTCATAGAATCACAGAATGGTAAGGTTGGAAGGGACCTCAAGGATCATCCAGTTCCAACCCCCTGCCATAGGCAGGGACACCTCCCACTAGTACAGGTCACTCAAGGCCTCATCCAATCTGGCCTTGAATACCTCCAGGGAGGGAGCATCCACAACCTCCCTGGGCAACCTGTGCCAGTGTCTCACCACCCTCACTGGAAAGAACTTCCTCCTAACATTTAGTCCTCACTGTAAAGAAGTTTCTCCTCATGTTGAGGTGAAACCTTCTCTGTTCCACTTTGTAGCTGCTGCTCTTTGTCTTATTGCTTCTGACCAGGGAAAAGAGATTTGCCTCAGCCACTTGACACCCACCCCTTGGATATTTGTGCACGTTGATCAGATCTCCTCTCAGTCTTCTCTTCTCCAAACTAAACAGCCCCAGGGCTCTCAGTCTCTCTTCATAGGGAAGATGCTCAAGTCCCACAGTCATCCTTGTGGCTCCCTGCTGGACTCTCTCCAGCAGGTCTCTGTCTCTCCTGAACTGGGGAGTACTGGACACACTACTCCAGGTGTGGTCTCACTAGGGTAGAGTAGAGGGGTAGAACAATCTCTCTGGACAGTTTCTGTCAGTGTTTCAGTACCTTGATTGTTAAAAATGTTTTCCTTCTCTTTGGTCTAAATCTGCCTCTTTTGGCATATCTGGTATTAGAGGTGTTCTTTGACAGAACTGGTTGTCCTAGTACACTTTTCCCTTCTTTCCAAGATTCTGTATTTGTGGTTGCTTTATTTTAATTCCATCCTGGGGAAGAAAAAAAAAAAAAAAAAAAGTATTTCAGCAGGTTCAACTGCTAATTTTTTGCTTGATTATTTAAGGGTCATCCTTCTCTCCCAGCATTTCACAGAATCATAGAATGACTTGGGTTGAAAGGGGCCTCTAAGGATCCAGTCCCACCAATCTGCAGTCAGCAGGGACATTTGCAATTAGCTTAGGTTGATCAGAGCCCCAAGCAACCTGACTGGTCCTGGTTCCAGGGATGGAGCATCCACCACAATTCCCATATAATAAATTGAAATCCTTCCTGCATTTCATTCAATCAGCAATGAGTTCCATGGTTACTACTCATCCAACAACTCTGGATTTCAGATTTTCTGTAAGAAGAGTAGAGTAGGCTCACTGGAAACTTCTTTACTTTGGTGGTGCTGGAGCCCTGGAGCAGGCTGCCCAGAGAGGTTGTGGAATCTCCTACTCTGAAGAGATTCCAAACCCACCTGGACATTGCTGGGCAACCTGCTGTGAGTGACCCTATTTGGACTAGGTGATTTCTAGAGGTCCTTTCCAACCACTCCATTTTGTGATGCTGTGGTTTTATTTTTGTAAACACCCTTAGAGACAGTAGAAGAAAAGAGCAAGGCAGAAAGCCTGGAGGCTGAAAAAGGTACAGGGGACATAGGTGGGAAGGTATGGAGAACATCACCTAGGGGTGATGGGCAGCCTGGGCTTGTGGAATTGTTTCTGAGGCAGGCAGGCAGGCAGCTTGCTGAGTCAGTGCTCATTCAGCATCCTTCAAGAATAAATTAGAAGTGGTGAAGAATAGGTTCTGCTTCCTCAGTTAGACATTTTTCCTTTTCTTTTTTTTGTGTTTTTTTCTTTTTGTCCTGAAAGCTTTTGAGCTGGAGGAAATGGAGACAACTGCCATTATCACTCAAAAGCAAGGCCATTTCCTCCAGGACAAAAGCCACAGGTAGATGGGTCAAAACAGCAGCTGGAGGTCTTTTCAAACACGCTGAGCTTTTAATAGGCACAATTCAAAATCGGTGCAGAAGGTTTGAAGTAGACCACATGGAAGCAAGCTTCAGCTTCTTAGGGCTGAAGCAGCTCTGCTTAAAGTTCCTTGTAGCAGGGATTTTACACAGCTTAATTTAATCCAGCCTGAGATAACAAGTCCTCACCTATGAGATCCTCAGGAGAGTTTTGCTCAGCTGATTCCTGAATAAGCTCCATACTTTGTAACTGCCCATTAATTACCCAGGAGCCTTAGATGGAGCTGGTGAAGCTGCTTGTCACAACGGTTGTTGCCATGCCAAGTAGTCTGGTTGGTCTGGTTTGCATTTATTGCTTTTTGGTATGGTGATGTTACAAAATAGCTTTGCTTTTGCCTTTTATTTCTTGCCTTTTTTTTGTTTGTTTGGTTGGTTGGTTGGTTGGTTGGATTTGGGTTTGGTTTTGATTTGTTTTGGTGGTGTTTTGTTTTGTTGCTGTTGCTGTGGGGATAAAAGAAACAACCACCAAACCTCCTGCTTCCAAATATGGTGAAATAAATAAATAAACAAATAAATAAATAAATAGCCTGGGTTTGAGCTTGCTGAAGTGCTGATGGAGCCAAAAATCCAAGAATCAGTCTGGAGAGGTGCTTGAAGAGCAAGAGTCATGGACAAGATACACACTGGGAGGGCAGGAAATGTTCAAATTCCCTGAGCATGACTAAATGAAGGGAGGCAGTGATGCCAGCAGGGAAAAAGCCCTCTCCTCATCCCAGCCTGTGTTTGATGATGTGTGCTCACAGTCCAGAAGTCAATCATGTCCTGGGCTGCAGCCCCAGGGTGGGCAGAAGGTGGAGAGAGGGGATTCAGCCCTTCTGCTCCACACTGCTGGGACTCCCATCTGCAGTGCTGGGTCAGACTCTGTAGTCCTCAGCACGGGAGGGATATGGATGGGGCCACATAAGGCTGCAAAAGTGATGCCAGAGCTGGAACTGCTGAGGCTGAGTTGGGGTTGTTCAGCCTGGAGAAGCCTCCAGGGAGACCTTCTTGTGGCTTTTCATCACTTACAGGGGCCAAGCAAAAAGCTGCAGACAGACTTTAGCAGGGCCAAGGAGTGGGAGTTTGAAACCAAAAGAGTGAGATTTAGATTGGAGAGAAGTAAGAAATTTTCTTATGCTGAGGGTAGTGAGACCCTGCCCAAAGAGGCTGTAGGTGCCCCATCTCTGGCCCCAGTCCAGGTCAGGTTGTGTGGGGCTCTGAGCAGCCTGCTGTAGGTTCAGATGTCCCTGCTGACTGTAGACACATAGGATTAGATGGCCTTTAGAATTTGCTTCAAATCCAAACCACTCTATGACTGCAGCCTGGCAAGAGCATTCTTTCCTACAATTGCTGGTGTGGGAAGTCAGGGAAAAGGGGCCCCAGACACCATTAGAGTGCCAGGAAGTTTTGCCTTTTTCCTTATTTGTGTTCACTATCACCTTTTAAACAAAGAGCACAGCTTTCCACAGCACCGAGCAATTGGCAGGACCTGTTTCCCCTGTCCCCACCAGGTCCCAGCTGAAGGGATGACAATTTCTGGCTGCTTCTCAGGGGTTTTGCTTCTGCTGGTTGAAACCTCTGCTCAGGGAAGCTTTGTAAAATATTAACTCAAGATATTTAAGTCCTGAGAGAATTGTGTTGGTTTTTTGTTGGGCTTTTTTTTTTCCCCTCATTGCTCATGAGGGGAAAAGAGATAGGCTGAGTCCATAAAACATCAGACATGTCTAGATACATAATTCCAGTAATTATGATTTATCTGCCTGAGTGAGGCCCCATTTGGGGGTATAGTGTCCAAGTCTGGGTTCTCCAGTTCACAAGTGACAGAAACAACTGGAGACAGTCCACAAAGATGCAGAAGGGACTGAAGTGAGGAGGAAATGTTGAGGGGCCAGGAACCATTTAGGCTGGAGAAGTGCAGACCAAGAGGGGATCTTCTCAATGCTTAGCAAAAGATAAAGGGTGGGGGTGAGAGAATAGGGCTAGAATAATTTCAGTAGTGGGCAGAAAGAGGACAAGGGGCAACAGGCACAAAATGGAAGCCAGGAGGTTCAATGCAAACATGAGAAGAAACTTCTTTGCTGTGAGGATATTGGAGCCCTGGAGCAGGCTACCAAAAAGGGTCATGGAGTAACAAGAAACAGTATGAGAGGAGATGGCCTCAAGTTGGACCATTTAGATTGGGCATTAGGAACAGTAACTTCTCTAAAATGGATGTCAAGCTCTGGAGCAGGCTACCCAGGGCAGTGGTGGAATCCTCATCCCTGGAGTGGTTTCAAAGCTGTGCAGAGGTGGTGAACTGCTAATACTGGGTTAATGGTTGGGCTTTGTCATCTCAAAAGGTCTCTTCCAACCAAAGTGACTCTGATTTTAATGAAGAAGGCATCACCCAGATGAAGTAAGGCAACCCTTTGATGGTACAAGAAAAAACACATTCAGTTGGTTTATTAAATAGTGTATTGTTTATACATCCACTATGAAAAGGTTGACAGGGATGGAAATACTGAAGAGGAAATATCTCTTTTTCTTTTTCTTTTTTCTTTTTTGGAGGGTGTGTGTGTGTGCAGTAGAAGTGTGGTTTTAAACAAAGGCCTGTTGGCAGGAGGATGCCATAAAGAAAAGGAAGAGAAAGGGAAATTGCTTTTGAATTCATTCAGATAAGTGATGGCCAGCTGCAAGAGTTTGCAGTGGGGCAAGACAGGAATACAAGAGGAAGGAACAAACTTCTTTGTTTTGATTCTATCAGTGTCCTTAATCCCAAACTGAAATTTGATTTTTAGTGAATCATCTTTTTTTTTTTGGTTTTGTTTCAAAAAAATCTATGATCAAAACATTCTGTGCAGCCTTAAAACACAACTTGTATCAGCAACAGTGTGGCCAGGAGTGGCAAAGTGATTGCCTCCCTACTGAGGCTGCACCTCAAATGCTGGGCTCAGTTTTGGGACCCTCACTCCAAGAAAAACAGGACTTGATCCAAAGAAGGGCAATGAAGCTGGTGAAGGGTCTAGAGAATAAATCCTGTGGCGAGCAACTGCGGGAACTGGAGGTTGTTCAGTCTGGAGAAGAGGAGCCTGAAAGGAGACCTCATTGCTCTCTACGACTGCCTGGAAGGAGATCATAGTGAGGAGGGATTTGGTCTCTTCTACAGGTGGCAGAGTGAGAGAACACAGCCTGAATTTGTGCCAGGGGAGGCTTAGGTTGGATGTTAAGAAAGACTTCTTCCCTGAAAGAGTGGTCAGGCATTGGAACAGGGTGTGCAGGGAGGTGATGGAGGTGGACAGTGGTTCCTGGAGGTGTTCAAGAAACATCTGAACACAGCACTTCAGGGCATGGTTTAACAGCCATGGTGGTCTTAGGTTGGTGGTTGGACTCACTGATCTTGGAGGTCTTTTCCAACTGAAACAATTCTATTATAAGGAGTGACTGAGGGAGCTGGGGATGGTTAGTTTGAGGGAGAGAGGCTGAGGGGAAACCTCATTGCGGTCTACAACTGCCTGAAGGGACCTTGTGGAGAGGCTGCTGCTGGTCTCTTCTCACAGGTAATGGGAGACAGAACAAGGGGGTATAAACTCAAGCTGAAACTGGGTAGGTTTAGCTTGGACATTAGGAAAACATTGGCAAAGCCTCTCAGGATCACCAAGTCCAACCTAGAACCCTGCTCTACAAGATTCACCTTAAACCACATCCAAACGACCCTGAAACATACCCAGGGTTGGTGACTCCAACATCTCCCTGGGCTCATTCCAGTCCCTGCCCACTCTCTCTGTGGAACACTTTTTCCTAATGTCCAATTCAAACCTCCCCAGTTGCAGCTTGAGGCCATTCCTCCTTGTTCTGTTTCCAATTACCTGTGAGAAAGAGACCAGCAGCAACCTCTCCACAAGGTCCCTTCAGGTAGCTGTAGACAGCAATGAGGCCTCCCCTCAGCCTCCTCTTCCCCAAACTAACCATCCCCAGCTCCTTCAGTCACTCCTCATCAGAATTATTCTCTAGGCCCTTCCCCAGCTTTGTTGCCCTCCTCTGGACCCCCTCCAGCACCTCCAAACCTCTCTGAACACAATACTCAAGGTGTGGCCTCACCAAAGGCAGAAATAAAAAATATCTTGCTAGATATTTTAATTTTCATCAATCTCTCTCTTTTTTTTTTTTTTCCCCAGGAAATCTCTGCCTCGGTGTCGAAGAATTAACAGGATGCTTTCCAGCGAGTCAGCGTCTCCTCCTGCGTTCAGTCGCTCCAACTCACAAGCCTCCATGGACAGCACTTCCATGGAAGATTTCTGGTGTGAAGTGGAGAGCATCAAGGAGAGCAGTCAAGATGGATCTGAAGAAGCAACACTTTTGGAGTTCAAACCTGCTGACGGTAAGCACACAGAGGCTGCTTTGTCCACACACCTTGATTTTGTTTTGTCTCTTTAGTCGTGTCCTGAGCTTCCTCCCTCTTGTTGCTTGTATGAGCAAAAATACTAGGCTGGATCTAAGGAACTTAGTAGCTCCACTTCTGAACATAGAATCATAGAATCAGCCAGGTTGGAAGAGACATCCAAGCTCAACCACTCCAACCTATCACCCAACCCTATCCAATCAACCAGACCATGGCACTAAGTACCCCATCCAGGCTTTTATTGAACACCTCCAGGGATGGGGACTCCACCACCTCCCTGGGCAGCCCATTCCAATGCCAATCACTCTCTCTGTCAAGAACTTCCTCCTAACATCCAGCCTAGACCTCCCCTGGCACAACTTGAGACTGTGTCCCCTTGTTCTGTTGCTGGTTGCCTGGCAGAAGAGCCCAACCCCACCTGGCTACAACCTCATTTTGGGTAATTGTAGACAGCGATGAGGTCTACCCTGAGCCTCCTCTTCTGCAGGCTGCACACTCCCAGCTCCCTCAACCTCTCCTCACAGGGCTGTGCTCCAGGCCCCTCACCAACCTTGCTGCCCTTCTCTGGACATGTTCCAACACCTCAACATCTCTCTTGAATTGAGGGGCCCAGAACTGGACACAGGACTTAAGGTGTGGTCTGACCAGTGCCGAGTACAGGGGCAGAAGGACCTCCCTTGTCCTAGTGGCCACACTGATCCAGGCCAGGATGCCATTGGCTCTCCTGCCCACCTGTGCACACTGCTGGCTCATGTTCAGATACTCTCTACCAGCACCCCCAGGTCCCTCTCTGCCTGGCTGCTCTCCAACCACTCTGTCCCCAGCCTGTACCACTGCTTGGGGTTGTTGTGGCCAAAGTGTAGAACCCTGCACTTAGCCTTGTTAAATCTCATCCCGTTGGCCTCTGCTCACCCATCCAGCTCGTCCAGGTCTGAAGGTATTAATACCTCCCTCTGTTAATGTTGCCTTCTCTCTTTTTCATGGTGCATTTAGAAAAACACAAGCTTGTTGCAGTGCAGCTTTGTGTTAGAAGCTTTGATAACATCTAGAACATTAGTTCCCATCCTTCCCCCACCCCCAGTTCTGACCCCACTTACATTGTGCAACACAACATACCAGGTGTTACTATAGGGGGAAACCAAATTTCTGTTGGGGTCATGACCCACTGATAGCAGCTGTAACCCTTCTGTGGCCCCTGATCTGTGGCCCTTGATCTGGTAAGTGCTGATCTTAAGATAGGTTTTGAAACAGTGATGTGGCCTTTCCATGGAATTATTAACATGAGTGACTCTGTGATTTACTTACCTTGACATGCAGTGGGATGTCATTGACAGTGTTACCACAAAAAAGAGGGAAAAGAGAGGGGAGGGGAAATATAACTTCATTGTGTAATCAACCATAATGAGTGTCCCATATAGACATATCTAGCTCCAACCATCTACTCTTTCCATGGGGAACACCTCCCACTCAGTAAGTCCCAGTATGGATCTCCTGGAATCAAAATCAGAAGACCTCCAATCACCAGGTATCTTTGTCTGCTATGAGGATTGCAGTGTGTGCATGCAACCCAGACAGCAACTGAGTGCTGGGCTGCAGCAAGAGCAGTGTGACCAGCAGGGCAAAGGAGGGGATTCTGCCCCTTTGCTCTGCTCTCCTCAGACCTCATCTGGAGTCCTGTGTGCAGTTCTGGAGCCCCCAGCACAGGAAGGACATGGAAGTGTTGGAGCAGGTCCAGAGGAGGCCACCAAGATGCTCAGAGGGCTGCAGCAGCTCTGCTGTGAGGACAGGCTGAGAGAGTTGGGGCTCTGCAGCCTGGAGAAGAGAAGGCTTCCAGGACACCTTGGAGTAGCCTTCCAGTATCTGAAGGGGGCTACAGGAGGGTTGGGGAGGGACTATTGACAAGGTCCTGCAACGACAGGACAAGGAGCAATGGGTTTGAACTGGCAGAGGGGAGATTGAAACTGGATGGTAGGAGGAAGTTGTTTGCAGTGAGGGTGGTGAGGCACTGGCACAGGTTGCCCAGGGAGGTTGTGGCTGCTCCCTCCCTGGAGGTGTTCAAGGCCAGATTGGATGAGGCCTTGAGTGACCTGTACTAGTGGGAGGTGTCCCTGCCTATGGCAGGGGATTGGAATTAGGTGATCCTTGAGGTCCCTTCCAACCTTCCCATTCTATGATTCCATGATTATGGTCTGAGAGCCTGAATCCAAGCTGTGTGCTGGCCTGTGGGCTCAGATAAAAGTAGATTGGAGTGTGAAATGGAAACTTCAGGGTTATTTTTGTGGGAACACAGAAATGCAATCAGCCTTAATCAGTTTGACCTTCACAGGGTCACAGAATCAAAAGATGATTGGGTTGGAAAGGACCTCTTCCTAATGCACCCCAAGGTGTGACTTGCTGTCCTGGTAACACAAGCAAATTGTTGGCT
The DNA here is from genome assembly GCA_013396675.1 of Eubucco bourcierii. Classification (NCBI taxonomy): domain Eukaryota; kingdom Metazoa; phylum Chordata; class Aves; order Piciformes; family Ramphastidae; genus Eubucco; species Eubucco bourcierii. Next base: position 1,016,844 of record VWZE01023672.1, on the reverse strand, counting down.
CAAGGTGAACTTGTCCATCAGCACTCCCAGGTCATTCTCCACAAAGCTGCTTTCCAGCAGGTCAGCCTCTAACCTGTACTGGTGTAGAGACCTGTTCCTCCTCAGGTGGAGGGAACTTCATTGGGAAGATTCCTGCCTGATCATAGAATCAGAGTCACAGTGTCATAAAATCATAGCATGTGCTGGCTTGGAAGGGACCTCTAGAGGTCATCTATTCCACTCCTCCCCTGCAGTAAGCAGGGACATCCCCAACTAAATCAGGTTGCTCAGGACCTCACCAAGGCTGACCTTGAATGTCTCCAGGGATAGGGCCTCAACCACATCTGTGGGCAATCTGTTCCAGTGTTCCACCAGCCCCATAGTAAAGAAGTTCTCCTTGATGTCCACTCTAGATCTACCCTTCCCTAGTTTAAAACTATTGCCCCTTGTCCTAGTGCTCTTTGGCTTGGAGATGCCAGGAATAGAATCACAGAATTGCTCCAGGTGGAAAAAACCTCTAAGATCATTGGTTCCAACCATCAAACCAAGACCACCATGGCCATTAAACTATGTCCTGAGGTTCCATGTCCACATGTTTCTTGAACACTTCCAGGGATGTGACTCCACCATCTCCCTGGGCAGCTTGTTCCAATGAGGTGTGAAGCTCTTGATGTCTCCTTCATGCAAATGTCAACATGAACTGGGTGTCCCTGACTTGTCCAAGTGGTTGGGATAAGGTCAGATCTATGTGAGTTAGAATCACAGATTCACAGAATTGTCAGGGCTGGAAGGGACTCCAAGGAACATCAAGTTCCAACCCCTCTGCCATGGGCAGGGACACCTCACACTAGATCAGGTTGCTCAGAGTCCCATCCAGCCTGGCTTCTAAAACTTCCAAATATTAAGATGGTTAAGTTACTATGACAAAGCAGCACAGGAGTCTATTTTCCATGTTCTCAGAAGCTTTTTCTGTCTCTTTCCTCACCACTGATCTAAATCTTCAGCACAGTGCAAACTCTGCAGCAGTCCCATGTTCCCCTTTGTCTGATTACACCTCATTACCTAGAATTGATTTTTTTTCCCCACCTCTGCCCTGAATGAAAAATGAGACTGGAAGTCAGAATGCAACACATCTCCACACTTCATTTACCTCCATGCTGTTCTAGACACGTTTCTATTGCACACACCCCAACACAACCAGGCACTGCTTGTCCCAGTTATTGACTTCAGGAATATACTCAGTCTGGGATTACAAACCTTGGAAAGAAAAGTGAGTTCTATTAAGCCTCTAATAGGCTTGCTGAAGATCAAAGCACTGAATATCAACATGGAACTCCTCAGGGCTAAATAAATACAAATATTCACCATCTTTTCTGAGCTGCTTTTGAGAGGAAGGGCTACAGAATAGCAGCCAGGTCTCACTGGTAGTGGCAAAACCACAATCCCACAATCCCGGCATGGTGAGGGTTGGAAGGGACCTCTGGAGATCATCTAGTCCAACCACCCTGCTAAGGTAGAGTCAGCCACATCAGGTTGCCCATCATTGTAACATCCAGGTGGGTTTGGCATCTCTCCAGAGGAAAAGACTCCATAGCTTCTCTGGGCAGCCTGCTCCAGGGCTCCAGCACCCTCACAGCAAACAACTTCCTCCTAACATCCAGTTTCAATCTCCCCTCTGCCAGTTCAAACCCATTGCCCCTTGTCCTGGCATTGCCAGACCTTGTCAATAGTCCCTCCTCAGCCCTCCTGTAGGCCCCTTCAGATCCTGGAAGGCTACTGTAAGGTGTTCTGGAAACCTTCTTTTCTGCAGGCTGCAGAACCCCAACTCTCTCAGCCTGTCCTCACAGCAGAGCTGCTGCAGCCCTCTGTGCATCTTGATGGCCTCCTCTGGCCCCGCTCCAACACTTCCATGTCCTTCCTGTGCTGGGGGCTCCAGAACTGCACACAGGACTCCAGATGGAGCCTGATGAGAGCAGATCCTGGGCAACCTTACTTGAGTGTATCTGCATTATCAGGGGCTTTGGACTAGATGATCTCCAGAGATTCCTTCCAGCCCTACCATTCTGGAATTGTATGAAAGGATCAGAGCAGAGATAATATGTTTTGTGGGACCCAGGACTGCCATGACCTTGTCTATCACAGAGCAGGAGTTTTAGGTGCAGGTCTATTTTGAAGAACTTTGTCAGAGTGAGCAGGCAACTAACAATGAAGTCAGTGATGGAATATGTGAGATGCTTTCCCTTGTGCCTACAGCCCAGTCCTATATTTTTCTTCTTCTTTGTGTGTGTCTATCTAACTGCCAAAGTATAGCAAACGGATATCAATCAACCTGTCTGCATTCCAATGTCAAGAAGAGGCAATAAAGGGAGAGTGGAAATACCAACTTGACATTAAAACCAGTGCTGGGGCCAGAACAATAAGAGCATTGAGTGGTTGTTTTGCAGCAGATGAATCCATTTCCTGCTTGACATGTTTATCTGTAATACCTCTTCTTCAGTCAAAACTGGAATGCAATCAGTATCTGGTCTCAGGCAGCACATTGCTGATCTAGGAATGTTCACAGAAGTAGAATGAAGAACCTATAAATGAAGACTCTCAAAGTGAAGGACATCAAAACCTCCTATGTAAAGAGAGAATTTTAAAGATTATTAACTTTAAAAGCAGGCAAAAAAGGGGAAAAAAGAAAAAAGCAGTAACAGCAAAATTTGAAGTTAATAAATGATTTAGAGCAGGTAGATTGGGAGCTTCTTCCCATCCTCCAGTGAGAGGGAATATTCAGAATGAGAGAAAATTACCTTATGTTGCACTAGAGGAGGTTTAGGTTGGATATTAGGAAATATTTCTTTCTTGAAAGAGTGGTCAGGCATTGGAACCTGCTTCCCAGGGAGGTGGTGGAGTCACCATCCCTGGAGGTGTTAGAAAAATGTGTAAACATAGCATTTCAGGACATGGTTTAGTGGCCATGGTGGTGCTGGGTTATCCATTGTACTTGATAAACTTAGAGGTCTTTTCCAACCTTCATGATTCTATGATTTAATGTTACAGGTAGCAAGCTAAACATTGGCTTTGATGGCAAGGTTCTTGGAAGGGCTGTGGGTGAGACTCTCTGAGATGATCCCAGAATCTTCCTCCATGTTTGAAAGGGCCAAGAAAGAAAATGACTTTTCACAATCTCACTGTGGAATCAGTTGTGGTGTTGAACCAATGGAGGAGCATGTACTGAATAGAATTCAAGCAGATGTTAGTCACAAATCAAGCTATGAAGAAATGCTGGGGTGCAGAGTGCTGGCCAGTCCTTCATTATTAGAATTCAGGGCCAGAGAATCACACAATCACAGAACTGGTTTGGTTGGAAGAGACTTTTAAGATCCAACCCAGCACTGTCAGGTCACCACCAAACCATGTCCCTCAGCACATCATCTACATGGCTTTTGAATCCCTTCAGGGATGGAGGCTCCACCATCGTTCATTCCAGGCCTTGACAACCCTTTTGGGGAAGAAATTGTTTCTGATGTCCAACTTAAACCTGTCCTGGCACAACTTGAAGCCATTGAACTTGAACCAAGCAAGGTTCAACCCATTGAACCTTGGATGGCTGTGACTGTATCTCCCACCTTGACCTGATCCTTGCTTTTAGTGAGCAGCTCTGGCTCTAAATCACAGTGTTCTAAACAGGCTATTGGACTAGGCAAACACCATGATTCCCTCAGTGTGGCATCTTCACTAGGTGACTGGCCAACTGTCAGTGTGGCACCTCAATCTCCAATACGACACAGTATAAATGGTAGCCAGTGAGATTTATGCTCTGTCATGGAGGGTTAGCATTTTGTGACCTTGCTGTGCCAGTCTAGTTACTCCAATGCCTTCTCCACATTGGTATGTTGATGCAAAGCTTGGAAGTGCCTCTTTTGCTCTTCTCCCAAGCTTCTCCTGTACAGGCACTGCCAAACTCAAAATTGACAAGATCAAATTAGCTTGCACTTGTGGCCTGAGAAAGACTGGGAGTGGAGTCTTCTCGAGGTACAGGCTAAGGCAATGGTCTCCCATGCCACCTCCACTCCCTCAGCCCCCTCTTGCCAGCCCTGCTAACACATTCTCTTCCTCTGCAGAAGGGGAGCTGGAGGCAGAATGGCTGCAAGACGTGGGTTTGTCTACGCTGATCTCGGGAGCTGAAGAGGAGGATGGCCAAGCCCTGCTGTCCACTCTGACCAGAACTCAAGCTGCTGCAGTCCAGAAGAGGTACAACACCTACACTCAGACCTTGAGGAAGAAGAACAAGCACACGGTCCGGGATGTGCGAGACATCTTTGGCCCCAGCGACTCCTCTGTAAGTTGCTAATGCTTTTCTGCTTCATCTTGATGCATTCTGCAAGGAGCTCATCAAAGCTTCTGCCAGACAGGAACTCTTTTCTGCTGGCAGTGTACACACAACCAGCAGCAGTTCCTGACACTAAGTACAGACTTTTAATGATGCATGACTACATAGAATCATAGAATG
>VWZE01023672.1:1000236-1012187 GCA_013396675.1 Eubucco bourcierii | reverse complement strand
GGTGGCCTCCTCTGGACCTGCTCTGACAGTTCCATGTCCTTCCTGTGCTGGAGGTTCCAGAACTGCACACAGGACACCAGATAGGGTCTCATGAGGGCAGAGTAAAGGGAAATGTTGAGAGGAAGAGAAGAAGCCAAATACAATAGATCATAGAATCATGCAATTATAAAGTCATGGAATCATAGAATGGTTTGGGTTGGAAGGAACCTTTAAAGAACATTCAGATCAACTCTCCTGTATAGAGCAGGTGGTGCATGGGGACATGGTTTAGTAGTAGTGAAACCACAAAGCAGTAGTCATGGGATTGTGAGCTGCAGACAAGCAGTTGGACATGATAATCTCAAAGGTCTCTCACAACCTTGATAGTTCTGATCTTCAACTAGCTCAGGTTTCTCAGAGCCCCAGACAACCCAGCCTGGAACAGTTCCAGGAATGGGACAACTACCACTTCTCAGGGCAACCTGGGACAGGGTCTCACTGCCCTCACTCTAATAAATGTCTTCCTTCTGTCTGGTGTAAGTCTTCCTCTTTTAGTTTAAACTCATTAAACCCTGTCCTGTCACAACAGGCCCTGCTAAAAAAATCTGTCCCCAGCATTCTTATAGCCCCCCTTTAAGTACTGAAAGGTCACAAGAAGGTCCCCCTGGAGTCTTCTCCAGGCTGAACAACCCTAAAATAGGTGCAGTTTTGCAGCTAGCCTGTAACATGATCTTGTATCTATTGCCAGACCTCCTCCTGCAATCTCCAATCAGGACAAACATTTACTCCTTTGTTTTGGTTTGGTTTTTCGGTTTTTTTTTTTTTTCAAACTGGTAAATTCGTCTTGGCAGCTCTTCAATTTTTTTTACTGGCTTCTGGGGACTTTTGCTATTTACTCAGCAGCCTCAATGGTGAAGTAAAACTTCTCTAACGAAGCAAATGGGTCAATTAAAAACTCATCAGCACAATTGCAATTAGTGCACTGGCAGTTATTTTTCACTTCCATAGCAAATGAAAATCTATTAACTGTTCATTTGCTTTGTGGCTTCAGAAATTAATCACAGAATTCCAACACGGTCAGGGTTGGAAGAGACCTCTGGAGATCATCTAGTGCAATCTCCCTGCTAATGCAGGGTCACCCCCAGCAGGTTGCACAGGATCAAAATCCTCAGGCAGTTTGGAATCTCTCCAAAGAAGAAGACTCCACAACCTCTTTGGGTAGCCTGCTGCAGGGCTCCAGCGCCCTCAAAGTAAAGGAGTTGCTCTTTAGAGTCAAGTGAAACCTCCTGGGCTCCAGTTTGTGCCTCTTGACACTTGTCCTGTCAGTGTGCACCACTGAAGTGAGTCTTGTCCCATGCTCATGACCTCTGTGTTGAGCATTGAGAAGATCCTCTCTCATGCAGCTGTTCTCCAGGCTAAACAGTCCCACATGTGTCAACCTTTCCTCCTCACAGAGACACTTGTAACCTACATTGAACTCTCTCCAGTGGTTCCCTGTCTCTCTAAATGAGCATTACTTCTGCTGATTTCATCCACTTTTCCTACAGAATGGCTCTAAACTCACCAATTTCTGACTGTACACATTCTGAATTTGCTGAATGCTGTCAACTGTGTGAGCAGCATGCCTGACATCACACATCTCACTCATGGTATCCTGAATAGAAGTCACCCACAAGCTCACAAGCACACCTTTGAATTAGTACTATAGTTCTTAACCACTGAAAAGCTCCAAGAAACCCTTTCTCATGGCCCCACTTTGCTTGGTCCTTTTCTAGTTGTCCTATCAAGGATGCTATCCTTGGCATCCTGGATGAGCTTAAAACCAACAAAGCTGGGAGACAAAATTGTAGCTGGAAATTTATATCAAAATCATTCAGACACAGTGGCTGAGGGATTAATTTATTTAATCCAAATTTAGGTATCTGGGATCTTCTGAACCTCTTGTGTGTCCCACAAACATATCCAGAAGATTCCTGTGGGCAGACTTTCTTTTATTAAGCATGTTTGCATGAACATTAAAATACTGATGACACTTCTTGTTAGATGAGTTCACTTCTGATCCCAACTGCACTTCTTGTTAGAGGAGTTCACTTCTGATCCCAGCTGCACTTCTTGTTAGATGAGTTCACTTCTGATCCCAGCTGCACTTCTTGTTAGATGAGTTCCCTTCTGATCCCAGCTGCACTTCTTGTTAGATGAGTTCACTTCTGATCCCAACTGCACTTCTTGTTAGAGGAGTTCACTTCTGATCCCAACTGCACTTCTTCTTAGATGAGTTCACTTCTCCTGATTCCAACTATCTACACACCTGAATATTGAATGTTTCCAAACATTATAATGTATCTTGAAGGTCCTAACAGTTTTTAATCACCAGATTAATTGTTGCAGCCATTTTTTGGCCTGGTCACATTATTGGTCTGGTTTTGACCTTATTTTTCACCTCTCCTGAAGTGCTTCAGAGATGTTGCCCTTTGTATCCTGACTTTACCTCCTCTGAAATTCACACCACTTACTGGTTGTCCATCATGAAAGTCTGATAGCCTAAATAAGTAATTAAGGCTTCTAACTCTTCTTCCCTCTGCTCTGCAGGGTGCTTACTTAAAGGTAAAAGACAAACACAGCTGCAGAGCACTCTCCCTCCAATGCACTGCAACCAGATGTTCTTTCTCCAAGCTCTCAAGGTTCTGAACACCCTTTTGGCATTCTGACCTCTCCTCTCTCTGCTGCTTCTTGTGGGAATTAAAAACGTTGTCCTGATTATCAGGGATAAACACACTGGGGGGGTGAGTGGGGCTTGTGCAGCCCCTGGCGCTCTACTGGGCAATGAAGGACAAATCCTCTCTAAAGGCTGTTGGAAATCCTGTGGAGGAGTTTTTGCTTTCCCATTCTGCTTTTGAGTTAGGAAGGGGAGAAGTAAACACATTGTAAATAGCAAACCAGCCTTAATTGCCTCACATCGCTCCCTAATCCTCTCCATTAGGAGGATGGATTTACACCTTCTTCCCAGCAAACTAAGCACTGAGGGAGCCTGGAGGGATGGGTCACAGGATGGATTACTCTCTTCTGCGGCTAATGAGGAGAGAAAAGGTGATTAGCTCACTCGGGTCACCTGAGATGAGGTTTAGGAGACCACTCATGAGACATTAATAGTTGTCATCAGGGGGTGGGGAAGGGAGGTTTGCCCTGGTCCTCTTTCTGTCTGGGAAACACCTCTGGAGTTGGTGGTTTGCCTGGTGGCCAACGTCTGTGCTGTGTGGCAACACACCCTTCACCCCCATAATCTCACCTGAAATTTTCAGGTGTGGGTTTGGTTTTGGTTGGGTTTTTTTTTCTTTTTTTCTTTCTTTCTTTTTTTTTTTTTTTTTTTTTTTTTTTTTTTTTTTTTGATATCCTTAAACCTTTTGTGAAAATATGACAGGATTTTATGGTAAAAGCATGCTCCAGTTCTGAAAATAAAATAAATAAATACAGCAAACAAATAGACCAAAAAAAAGAGGTCCTTACAGTCTCCTGGCCAAAGAAATCCATGTGACACAAACCCTGTTTGCTCCAGAGTTCACAGGCTATTGAGTGAATGAGGAAAGATTTTATTCATGTCCCATTTGACTCTGTCACCCACATAGCTCAGAGGATGAGATGGAATAAAACAACTGCAACATTATTTCGGGCTCCCAACTGGAAGAGCAGCCTTGTCTCCCAAATATCTGGCATTTTTCAGCAGCCTGAATGCCCCTCCTGTAGATGCTCCTCAAGTAGGGAGGATAAAATTGCTGCCCTGAGGCATGGCTGCTTGTTGATAAACAGTCGATTTAGCAATTTGAAGAGCAATTTAAAGAGTAATTTGCAGAGCAATTTAAAGAGTGGCCGTAGAGGGCTCAAGGGACCCTCCAGCTGAAGGTTTCAGTGGAAAATTAGGGCTGCTCCTTCAATTCAGGGCGGGGTGAGGTTGCAGGTTTGGGAAAGGGAGTCTGCAAAAGCTCCTACCAGGATGCAAAGTAATGAAGAAAAAAACCAAAACCAAAACCAAGAGTGGTTTGAGCATTGTGGTTGTTTTCACTGAATGCTCTTCAGAGCACTCTTTACAGTAATGTTTTGTTTGTTTGTTTAACTCAAGAACACATAGATAGAATCATAGAATGGTTTGGAAGACATCTAGATTTCCAATCTAAACCATTCTATGATTCTATGTCAGGTTGCTCAGAGCCCCAAACAACTTGACCTGGAATGGTTCCAGGCTTGGGGCTTCTACCACCTCCCTGGACAACCTGGGAGAGTATCTCACCATCTTCAGTGTCCAAAATTTCTTCCTTCTCTTTAGTCTGGATATGCCTCTTTTAGTTTAAACCCTTGTCCTGTCACAACAGGCCTTGCTCAAAAGCCTGTCCTCAGCTTTCTGATAGACCTCTTTTAAGAGCTGGAAGGCCACAAGAAGCTCTCCCTAGAGCCTTCTCTTCTTCAGGCTGAACAACCCCAACTCTCTCAGCATGTCCTCACAGCAGAGATGGGTTCCAGCTCTCCCATCTTTTAGTTCAAACTCCTTGCAGTCACCAGGGATGTCTGCAATTAAAGCAAGTTGCTTAGAGCCCTGTTCAACCTGACATAGAATCATAGAATGGTTTAGATTGGAAAGGACTCAAAACTCATCTAGTTCCAACCCCCTGCCATAGGCAGGGACACCTCCCACTAGAACAGGTCACTCAAGGCCTCATCCAGCCTGGTCCTGAACACCTCCAGGGAGGTTGTGGAGCACAGAATCACAGAATGCAATCAAAGAATGTGATCAAACATTTTGTGATTCTGTGCTCCACAACCTCCCTGGGCAACCTGTGCCAGTGTCTCACCACCCTCACTGCAAAGAAGCTCTTCCTAACATCCAGTTTCAATCTCCCCTCTGCCAGTTTAAACTCATTCCTCTTCGTCCTGTCATTGCAAGCCCTTGTCAATAGTCCCTTCCCAGCCTCCCTACAGCCCACTTCAGATCCTGGAAGGTCACTCCAAGGTCTCCTGGAAACCTTCTCTTCTGCAGGCTGCAGAGCCCCAACTCTCTCAGCCTGTCCTCACAGCAGAGCTGCTGCAGCCCTCTGAGCATCTTGGTGCCCTCCTCTGGACTAGCTCCAACACTTCCATGTCCTTCCTGTGTTGGGAACTCCAGGACTTGGAACATTTCCGGGGATGTGGCATCTACTACCTCTCTGGGCAACCTGGGTCAGCATCTTACCAAACTCAGTGTAAAAATAATCCTTCTGAAATGAGATGCTGCTGACTTGTGTACCCAAGAAAACTCATAATTGTCTTTCCCAGTCCCCAGACTGCAGGGAACAAGGGCAAAACTGCTAGCACAGAGTGGTGACAGTGCTTGAAAGCCACCCTCTTGGTTCCAAGCCCTTTCTCTGCTATGTCACACACACTTCCCTCATTTTCAAACAGTGCAGAACAGTTTCTGGAGCAGAAAGAAATCAATCTGACTGTAGGAAAGGTCTTTTTTTTTAGCCCTAAAACTGGATTTGCAGTTCGGTGTCAGCAGATAGCCTACATACAACCATTGGTAATTTGCCAACAGCCTGATTCCTGACAGGGAGCATTTCTGATGGGACACTGACCACGTGTTTGAGAGTCCTTCAAAGAGATTTGTGGGCCAAAAGGGTTAAAAACTCAGGATGGGTTGTAATTTAAGGAGGACCTTTTGCTTTGCTCTGTGATGTTCAGTTACTCCTTACGTGGCACAGGACTTATTGGTTACAGTAATATGAGTGGTCTCAGCATGATCTACATCAGTGCAGCCTGGGGAAGATGACTTCTCAGGTCAAGCCTGACTGTGAAAAACAGGCTCTGAGGTATCTCCAGAGGTTGTTCAAACTCATAAGCTGAGGTTGAACAATGCTGTTGCTTGAACTGTAGCAGCTGATCTCCACAGACTTTCATCTGCACTGCAGTCTGATTAATTTTCTTTGCCCATCAGCCGACGTTTGAGACAGTTCCAGTGTCACCAGTCCCTTCTAATGGTATCCAGCTCCCTGGGCAGAAGCCAGTTTGGAAATCAGTTAGCTGTGAGTATGCCAACATGTAACCAATGTTCACTTCCTTCGAGGAAAATGCTAGACAGAAAGATCCTTGTGTGGTTTGGAGGTTAGTCCCCTCTTTTGTCTTGCCTTCATTTCTCTGTTGGTGTTGCCAGTTTGTGGTCATGCAGGAACCAAAGTTCCCCATTCACAACCAGTGCCCTTTGGGACACCAGTGGCTAAAAAGTACTGGTGGTTGCAAGTTTGGGAAAGTAAAAATGGACTCTGAACAACATGGAGCAGAACTTGCCCAAAATATGTCAGAAATGTATCTTGCTCTTGCAGATCATGACAAGGAAGATTCATTTCCCCTCTCTTTTATTTCCTTGTTGTCGTTGCCAGTTTATGATCATGCAGGAACCAAAGTGTCCCATTTAAGACCAGTGCCCTTGGGACACCAGTGGCTAAAAAGTACTGGTGGTTGCAAGTTTGGGAAAGTAAAAATGGACTCTGAACAACATGGAGCAGAACTTGCCCAAAATATGTCAGAAATGTATTTTGGTCTTGCAAATCATGATCAGGAAGATTCATTTTCCCACTCTTTTATGTTGCTTTTATTTCCTTGTCATCATTGGCAGTTTATGGTCATGCAGGAACCAAAGTTCCCCATTCATTCACAACCAGTGCCCTTTGGGGCATCAGTGGCTAAAAAGTATTGATGGTTGCAAGTTTGGGAATGTAAAAATGGACTCTGAACAATAAGGAACAGAACTTACCCAAAATATGTCAGAAATGTGTTTTGGTCTTGCAAATCATGACAAGGAAGATTCATTTTCCCTTCTTCTCCAGTACTGCAGAAACCATAGCATTAGAAATTAATAGTTCTTGCTGGTTCTACCTCATTTTTCTGATCTACTAAGGGTGTTATTTTGGACATCTCTGAAAGGCTTTGCCCTGACAGTGATTGGCAGGGAGTCTGGATAGCTGTCAGGAGCCTTCCATGGGCTTGTCCATCTTTAACTGGGAAGATCTTCCCACTACCATTGGTCAGAGCTTAACTAATTAATTCCCAATCTTCCAGACTAGCCCCTTAGATATTTGCCTCTGGATACAACCCCATTTATTTTCCTTGATTGTAAAATCTGCTCTGCTGATATCTCAGCTCTGCAAGCAGTTGAACAGATGGAGAACCAAATCAGACCATGGCCACTCCGTGGCCCCAGATCCAAGGGTGGAAAGAGAGATGGGAAACATCTTAAATAGCTTGGCCATTAGATAACATCTCAGGCCACAGTTCAGAAGCCACTTGGCTTTGTCATACCAGACTTGGAAAAACAAGGGATGCTGCCAAAAAATGTTTTAAGTCCTTGTATCTGTAAAGGCAACAACTCAAAACTCCTGGGCCATGGACATGTTTGGAAGACACACAATGCTTTTTGAGTCAACCTCAGATTTCCATTGCTTTTGAATGCTCTTGGGTCATGTTAGTCAACTCTGCAGGCCTGGTGGGTGAAATTTCACTTCAATTCCAATGAAAATTGTCATTCTGTTCCAATTGTGTCAGTGTGGGAGCTGGACCTGAAGGGAAACCTGAAAGTTGTCCCTGAGATGTGAGAGATGAGCCATGAGAGCTGGAACTCTGTGGGTGTTATCACACTTTGGGCTCCATGACAACAGAGTGTTTCTGAACTTGAGTGTGTTGACTGCAAATATTTTCCTCTTGGCATCCACTAATTTCAGGAGGTCACTAGATTTCAGAGCAGGCCAGGAAGTCCTTTTGCAAAGTCTACCAAAGACTGCAGCAGATTGAGTGTTTTCCAAACTGGAATAGTGTGCATTGTGTCCTGGTGTGGTTCTGCACACCTGAGCTAACAACTCTGAGGAGCTGATCTATGTCAGCACATAAAGATACAGCCACAATGCCTGCTGATTTTCAAGAAGTCAGCCTCAACCTGCAAAACTCTGCCCACAGCATTTTTCTGTCAGGAACTCTTGAGTTGTTCATCAGAGAAATGCCATCACAGTTTGCTGGCCTGGGTACACCAGGATGTATTATTATTAAAACAAACCAAAAAAAAGAACCTTGGTGATTCCCTGATAAACAGGAAATTGCAGCTTGCCTGATTTTCCCACCAAAAGCAACAATTCCAATCATCTAAAACTGAAAGTTGGGGTTTTGTTTTGGAGGGGTGACTTCCTGCAGACAAACCCAGGAACATGCTGTGGTTTGCACTGAAATTCCTCTTTGAAGCACTTCCTTTATGACTTTCTCAAGATTTTTGCCAGCTTGGTTCAGGGTTTGTTTTGATGTCTCTGTGTTAAATGCAAGCATGCCTCCAGCCTTCACATCTAATTTCCCTTGTTTTCAGCTAATAGCTGTCTAGACTGTGGATTAGATAAAGGCAGCCCATCCATAACAGAAGAACTCTCCTATGAGGTCTCCTTCTCAGAATCCATTACAGTCCTTCCAAAAACTCAAGAATGGCCAAAAAACCAGAGGTTCAAAAAGGAAGACTCTGCTTTGCCTGTAAGTTCCTTTTCCACATCTTTCTCAATTGTTTTCTTTAATATATTTCCTGCTTCACATCTCCAGCACATTGCAATCTGGTAAAGTACTTCATCTACACTGAGACCACCCACTGTGCCTGCTTACCACTTGTGATCAACACCCAGAGAGGCACCAAAGGTGATCTCTATGTCCAAGCCTCTTTTTTAGCTTGGAGTCATAGAATCCCAGAATTGTTTTGCTTGGAAGAGACCTTGAAGATCATCAAGTCCAGCCAGCACTACCAGCTAAACCATGTCCTGCATCAACATGGCTCTTCAAACCCTCCAGGGCTGGTGTCCATCACTGCCTTGGGCAGCCTGTTTCAGGGTCTGACAACCCTTTTGAGGAAATAATTTTCCCTAATGTCCAACCTAAATCTCCTCTGGTGCAACTTAAGGTAAATTCCTCTTGTCCTATCACTTGTTCCTTGGGAGAGGAGATCAACTCCTACTTCACTCCTGTAGTAGAAAGCAAGCAGGTCTCCCCTCAGCTGCCTTTTCTCCAGGCTGAACAACCACAGTTCCCTCAGATGCTCCTCACAAGACCTGGTCTCCAGAATCACAGAGTGTTAGAGGTTGGAAGTGACCTCAAAAGCTCATCCAGTCCAACCCCTCTGACATAGCAGGACCACTTATTCCAGATCACACAGGGATGCATGCAAGTGGGTTTGGAATACCTCCAGAGAGGGAGCTTCATTCACTGAGCTCCATTGCCCTTCTCTGGACCTGCTACATCACTTCAATGTCCATCTAGGAGTGAGAGGCCCGTATATGAACACGGTGTTGGAGATGTGCTCAATCATAGAATCATCCATGCTCTGGCAGGGAAGTTGGACTGGGTGAGCTTTCAAGGTCTCTTCCAGCCCCTGACATTCTGTGATTCTGTGACAGAGCACTGGACCAGACTGCTCACAGAGGTTGTAGAGCCTTGGTGTCTGGAGGCTCCAAAACCCACCTGGATGTGCTCCTGGGTGATTTACTTGATCCTGCTGTAGTGGGAGGGTTGGACTAGATGATCTTCAGAGGTCCTTTCAACCCCCACCATTCTGTGATTCTGTGAAACTTACAACTGAGCTTTATCATCATGCTCCCTCACAGTTGGACTGGGGAGTAGTGCTGAAGAGGAGGTATTGACCTCTGTGTCTCTATTGTAACTGAGGCAAATAAGATATGTCCTACTTAAACCTGTGCCCAGTTTCACCAAGAGTTTGCTCTGCTTCTGCTTCTTCCAGAGCATCTGTTGGATGCTGTTGAAGTAGCTAACATTTTTCATCATGGATATGGTTGTAGATTTGGCAGTGTTGGGTTAATGGGTAGACTTGATGACTTCAAAGGTGCTTTGCCATCTAAATGATTCTGTGCAATCTGACTCTGCTTTAGCAAGGGGATTGGACTAAGATGACCTCCAAAGGTCCCTTCCAACCCCCACCATTCTGATTCTGTGATTCTATGGTTAATCATGTGTGGAATGAATCCACACCTGCTTTACATATTGCTGTTCATTTATTTGCTCTCCTGGGAGAGAACAAACTAAAGACCTGAAGGAAAGCCCAGGAGCAAAATCACTTAGTCCTGGTGGTTGGACTCAATGATCTACCTCTGCACTTGATGATCTTAGAGGTCTTTTCCATCCAGAATAATTCCCTTCTGCCAGCTTGACAATTTGCTTTCTCAAGAAGCATTTAGACTTAGAAAGAGGACTCCCAGCAGCTAAGAAATAATTTATTCCAGTACACTTGACCTGGATGACACTTTGTAATTTGGGGGCATGTGAAGATGTCTGCAGTGTCATGGACCAGAGCCAGGAATGTTCTGTCATGACAGAAGCATTTGAAGAGACATTGAAAGGAACAAATATCCATCAGTCCTCAATGTCATTTGTAGGCATGCAAAGAAAAGTTCTGGTGAAAACCACACTTGTCAAAGAACTATGGATCTTGGGTAGTGTAGGTTGGGTTGTTTGCTTGGTTGGGTTTGTTTGTTTTTGTTTTTTTTTAATTTAATTGTAATTTAAACCAGTAATTCTTAGTCAGAGGTATAAATAAATAGTGTTATAAGTCATGTCCTCCCTTTGGGGAGCTGAGTGGAAACCCAGGCTTCACTGATGTTTTGATTCTGGAGGTTTCAGCACAGTTCTCTCTGTTTTAGACAAATGTGGAATGAAAAGGCTTAACTGATCTTTAGATGAAGCCACTCAAGGACATTAAGGGGGGGGAAAAAAGCAAACAACAACAACAAAGAACTAAAGTGGAATCAGATTTCAGAAGGAGGACAAGGGACATCATCTAGCTCAAGCAGGTTAGAACCATAGAATCACAGAATGTCAGGGGATCAAAGGGACCTCAAAAGCTCATCCAGTCCAACCCCTCTGCTAGAGCAGGATCACCTGGACCAGATCACNTGCACATCTTCATAAACATTGATGAAGTCACCTCTCAGTCTCCTCTTCTCCAAGCAGCACAGCCCCAGCTCCCTCAGGCTCTCCTCATAAGAGAGCTGTTCCACTACCTTCATCACCTTTGTGGCTCTGTGCTGGACTCTCTCAAGCAGCTCTACCTCCTTCTCAAACTGTCAGCCTCACCGTGAGAAATGTTTTCCTGTGTTTACATGGAACCTCCTGGGTTCCACTTCTCTCAGGACAGCAAACCAACAGTTCTTTGGCATTACCCATCTACCCTCACATGGCTGCCTAGCACATATCACCTTCTCTTACACACACACACACACACACACACACACACGAATCACTTCCTGTAGTATGTGTGCAAATGAAACGTTTTGTGTGCACCTCTGCTGCAGAAATTCGTTGTTCGGAAGAGCCGCTTTGGCCTGACAGAGGTTGGGGACCTGTCTGCCGAAGACATGAAGAAGATTCGCTACCTCTCCCTGATCGAGCTCACAGCCTTCTACGATGCGCTGGGGGTGGAGCTGAAGAGGAACCGCACCGAGAGGGTGCGGGGACGAGGTACTGCCTTGTGACATCCCGGGGGACATCTGCTGGGGAGACTGCAGCCCAGGGCTGCGAGCATGGTTAGGGGACTGCAGCCTGATGAGGAGAGGCTGAGGGACTGGGCTTTTGTACTCTGGAGAAGACTGAGAGGGGATTTAATACATGCTTAGAAATCATAACATTTATATGTCATGATAAATACATATACATATATATATGTATACATACATATATCTATATCTATATCTATATCTATATCTATATCTATATCTATATCTATATCTATATACATATACATATACATATAATATATATATATAAAATATACCAAAATATATTTAGAAATTAATATAATATATTGTATCATAATGTACATCACATGCTATATTTTATTACATTATATAATATAATATAGTATAATATAATATGATATACTATACTATACTATACTATACTATACTATAACATAATATATT
>VWZE01023672.1:960117-1000191 GCA_013396675.1 Eubucco bourcierii | reverse complement strand
TCATACAAATAATATTTTTAAAATAGATAAATATTTATATACATAAATGTGCATCTTTTTATATATGTATTTATCATAATACATATTTATGTATTATGCTAACCACATATTTATAGATAGGTATATATAATTTTATGTATAATTTATATATTTGAATTAGATGTATAATAACTTATATGTGTGTGAATTATTAAATATTAAATATGTATAATAATTTATATGTATATATATGTGTGTGTGTATGTGTGTGTATATATATATATATGTGTGTGTGTATGTGTGTATATATATATGTATGTATATATAGATATGTATGAGGGCTGGGGGTCAGGAAGGGGGGCACAGGCTCTGCTCACGGTCTGCCTGGGATAGGGCAAAGAGCAATGGATGGAAGCTGCAGCACAGGAGGTTCCAGCTCAACACAAGGAGGAACTTCTTTACTGTAAGGCTCACAGAGCACTGGAACACCATCCCCAGAGAGGTTGTGGAGTCTCCTTCTCTGGAGACTTTTACACCCCATCTGGATGAGTTCTTCTGTGACCTGAGCTAGGTTGTGTTCTCCTGCTCTGTCAGGGGGGTTGGACTCAGTGACCCAACCCCTAGTATCAGCTGAGCACTGCTCAGGGGATGTGTGGGAGGCTGCATTTTCTCTTTCTTGCATTTCTTCCTTTTTATGTTTTAAGAAAATGGTCTCTTTGGGGTCCCACTCACCATACTGCTGGAGAATGACCAGAAGAAGGTTCCTGGAATTAAAGTTCCCCTCATCTTTCAAAAAGTGAGTAAAGCTCAGCTGCAAAGATTCACTTTTCCATCATTTGAATTGACAATCAAAGGAGTCATGGAATCATAGAATTGTGTAGGTTGGAAGAGACCTTTCAGAGCACCGAGTCCAACCATTAACCAGGCACTGCCAGATCACTACTAAACCATGTCCCTCAGCTCCACATCTATGAGTTGCTTAGTAGCCTTCCAGTATCTGATGGGGCCTACAGGAAGGCTGGGGAGGGACTATTGACAAGGGCTTGCAGTGACAAGGGACAATGGGTTTGAACTGGCAGAGGAGAGATTCAGACTGGATGTTAGGAGGAAGTTGTTTGCAGTGAGGGTGGTGAGACACTGGCACAGGTTGCCCAGGGAGGTTGTGGCTGCTCCCTCCCTGGAGGTGTTCAAGGCCAGGTTGGAGGAGGCCTTGAGTGAGTTGTACTAGTGGGAGGTGTCCCTGCCTGTGGCAGGGGGTTGGAACTGGATGATCCTTGAGGTCCCTTCCAACCTTACCATTCTATCGTTCTATCCCTCCAGGGATGGAGACCCTACCACATCCCTGGGCAGCCTTTTCCAGGGCTTGATAACCCTTTGTGAGAAATCATTTTTCCTAATGTCCAACCTAAACCTCCCCTGGTGCAAATCAAGGCCATTTATTCTTGTCCTATTCCTTATTCCTTGAGAGAAGAGGCCAAACTCCATCTTGCTCCAACCTTTTTGCGGGGATTTATAGTGAGAAGATCTCCCCTGAGCTTCCTTTTCTTCAGGCTAAACAACCCCAATTCCCTCAGCTGCTCCTCATGACCCTCATGGGTGAAATCTTTGTGAAATGAGCACCTATTTAGCAGATAAAAGAAGATACAAGCTTTAGATCCTTGATGGTGCCTACAGGTTGTCTGTCCACATGTTACAGTTTGAAAATCTTGTGACAAGGAGGTAGAATTTGCTGCTTTTGAGTGGTTTTATCTATTCTGGGGACATATTTCAATTTTTGTAATGGTATGATACCATGCAGAAAGGTTTGGGATACAGAGGTCTTACTTTCTTTTTCCTTTGTCTCATTAGAGAGGTAGGAAAATTGTGTCAGGGAGGGCTGCAGTAGTGGAATAGATGGATTGTCCCAGGACTTTTTAATTTCACATGAATACAAACCTAACACTTAGCTATCATTGGTGTCTTCTCATTTCAGCTTGCATGGCAAGACAAAGTCATTTATCAAAGCAGTATCATAGACTCAGAGAATGATTTGGGCTGGAAGGGACCTCTAAAGGCCATCTAGTCCAACCCCTTCCCTGCAGTCAGCAGGGACATCTTCAGCTAGATAACTCAAACTGATGGTACAATGACACTGTCTTGGTGACATTTACGCAGGCACAAGCACACAGGCTTGCAGGGACTTGAAACCAAAACAAATTTCCCTATAAATACTGAAAAAATGGGCAGTGCTGTGCAGTGTCAGGGCCAAGAATTGAATATTGACCTGACTTTGCAATCAGCTCCACTGTCAAGAGATCATGGGAAATTGGGAGCATCCAGCACTGAGGGCATGAAGCAGAACTGGAGGCAAAAACCCAGAGCTGTGTGAATGTGTGTTAGGAAATGGTTGTATTTTTTTAAAATCTCATTCTAAGTTATACTAAATGAAAGCATTTTTAAAATATACATAAGGACTTGGAATGGAAAGATATTTCAGAGCAAAATACTCTGGGATCACTTTGCAGTCTGAATTCTCAGGTCCCAGAAATCCTATCTAGAGACCTTTCCAGTGTGCTCCTCAAAGAAAGACTTAAACACTGCTCAGAGGTTAATTCTGCCTCATGACACCATTGTGTTCTGCCCAGGCTGTCTGCCCTGTATCCAAATTACTTGTTCTATAGCAGTGCCAAGCTCAAATCAAGGGCAGAGGAGTCCCCAGCACAAGAAGAGCATAGACCTGTTGGAGCAGGGTCAGAGGAGGCCACAACAACGATGTGAGGGCTGGAACCCCTCTGCCATGAGGCCAGGCTGAGGGAGTTGGAGGTGTTCAGCCTGGAGAAGAGAGATCTCCAGGGAGAACTTCTCATGGTCTTCCACAGGGCCTGCAAGAAATCTGGAGAGGGACATTTCACAGGGACATGTGATGACAGGAGCAGGGGTAATGGTTTTAAACTAAAAAAGGGAGATTTAGACTAAATGCAAGGGGGGAAAAAAATACACTACGGGTGGTGAGATATTGACCCAGGCTGGCCACAGAGGTGGTGGATGCACCCCTCCTGGAACCATTCCAGGGTCTGGATGAGGCTGTGAGCAGTCTGATTTAGTTGAAGATGTCCCTGCTCAGTGCAAGGGTATTCAACTACATGACCTCTCCTTCCCACCCAAACCATTCTGTGCTTCTGTGATTCTATTACATCATCAGTTCTCCATACCCTTCACACTCCATATTTGAGGATCAGGAAGATGGAGAACAGATGAAGAAGGTTGCTTTACATGACCTAGCTCATTTTCACCTGCAAATTTTATGTATACATATCTTTTCCAAATTAGTTTCAAGAACACCTAGGCTGGAAAAAAGTTAATAGTATGTAAGGGGCAGAGATGTGGTGCTGAGGGATGTGGTTTAGCAGGAGATGTGCTAGAGTTAGATAATGACTGAGCTTGATGATCTTAAAAGTCTTCTCCAACCAAAATGATTCTATTTTGGAGTGCCTCTGAGTTTTTCTCTGTGGTTTTGCTTTGTTTTGTTTTTAATTTTGTTTTCTTGTTTTTTTTTTTCCCCCCAGTTGCTGCTGAAGCTTGAAGAAACAGGATTAGAAACTGAAGGGATTCTGCGAGTGCCTGGATCCGCCTCTCGAGTCAAGGTGCATGCTCCTGCCTGCTCTCTGTCTCCTGGGCCATGGGCTCCAAGGCAGATAACCCAGCACACAGCCATTCACACCACACATAAATACTGATGTGTGCAGCCCAGTATTTCTATTCACACAATCACAGAATGTCAGGGGCTGGAAGGGACCTCCAAAGCTCATCCAGTCCTACCCTCCTGCAAGAGCAGGGTCACCTAGACCAGATCACACAGGGACACATCCAGGCAGGTTTGGAATACCTCCAGAGAGGGAGACTCCACAACCTCCCTGGGCAGCCTGTTTCAGGGTTCTGTCACCCTCAGAGGGAAAAAAAAATCCTCCTCATATTTCCATGAAACTTCCTGTGCCTCAGCTTCCACCCATTGCCCCTTGTCCTGTCACTGGGCATCACCCAGCAGAGCCTGGCTCCAGCCTCCTGCCACTCACCTGCACATCTTTATAAACATTGCTGAGGTCACCTCTCAGTCTCCTCCTCTCCAAGCAGCAGACCCCCAGCTCCCTCAGTCTCTTCTTACAAGAGAGATGTTCCATTCCCTTCAGCATCTTTGTAGCTCTGTGTTGGGCTCTCTCAAGCAGTTCTATGTCCCTCTTGAACTGGGGGCTCAGAACTGGACACAATACTCCAGATGCAGTCTCACCAGGGCAGAGTAGAGGGGCAGGAGAACCTCTCTCGACCTACTAGCCACAGCCCTTCTACTCCACCCCAGAAAGGCATTGGCCCTCCTGGCCACGAGAGCACATTGCTGGCTCATGCTCAACCTCCCATCAACTGGGGAGTTCCTACCAGTGACAGGTCAGATTTGTTCCTGGGAATGAATAAATCATGGAATATGTGCTCTAAGCTTTGTTAATGTCCCACATGAAGCACAGGCTTGACACAGAGTCCAGTTTTCATGACTAGACACTGGGAGATCCTTTCAGTTTATTTCTGTTGTCCAAGAATGCTGTGATCTTATCTCTGTTTGGAGTTCTTTTTCAGAACCCCAGGGTTGCTAGACTGAGTGAACTTCAGATAATCATCCCACTCTGTGTCATTTTAACCTCCCTGTCACTTTATATCTCATTTATCTTCCATGATCTTACAATTCCATGCTCCAAGTGAGGGAAGTTTGGCTTGCATTCCCTGTTAGGCAGCCTCAGCTACTGCATTTTCACAGGCTATGAACACAGGATGGTTGCTACCTGACAACCTGACATTATGGGGCAGCAATGCTTGCAATTGTTTCTCCAGACTAAGTTGATTCCAGGAGCTGGAAGTTTTTTCTGGCTTAATGTCTACATCCTTCCTAGATTTTTACTTACCTCTATTCTACTTTAAGCAATTTAGAATCACAGAAACAGAATCATAGAATTGTCAGGGCTGGAAGGAACCTCAAAGGTCATCTAGTTCCAACCCCCCCTGCCATGGGCAGGGACACCTCACATTAGATCAGATTGCTCAGAGATACATCCAACCTGGCCTTAAAGACCTGCAGGGATGAGGCTTCCATCACCTCCCTGGGCAACCTGTACCAGTGTCTCACCACCCTCACTGCAAAAAACTTCCTCCTAACATCCAGTCTAAATCTCCCCTCTGCCAGTTCAAACCCACTGCCCCTTGTCCTGGCATTGCAGGACCTTGTCAATAGTCCCTCCCCACACTTGGACACTTTCATTTTTCTGTTAAGTGATTCAACCTAATCATACCTACAGAGATAAAATCTAATTACAGCACTCCTAAAACATCCTTCCAAAGACAGGAAGACCTGAAGTGAAAGCCATTGTGAGGTATTGGAAGAGGTTGCCCAGGGAGGTGGTGGAGTCAGCATGCCTGGAGGTGTTGAAATAGACCTGCCCCCCTTGGGACCACTTTAATGGCCATGGTGGTCTTAGGTTGCCAGTTGGACTCAGTGATCTCTTCCAACCCAAACAATTCTGTGATTCTGTAACTCTATGAATTGCTCAAGGCCCATGGACTTGGATGCCAACAGACTGCCCAGCATGTTCCCTGGCAGTGGGGAAGAACTGCCTCTCCTTGGTGATTTCAGGGTCAAAACCTCTAGGGAGTCTTTCACACAAAAAGAACAACTGCTACAAACTCCTGTTTAACTGAATTTTCTGGTTCCAGCTGCAAGACATTGCACAGAATTGTCTTGTTTGAAAATGGTTCATGGGAGTCACTGGCAGAAAGTGAGCTGCAGCTAAACCAAATTTAGTCTGAGTGGCAAAATAATTCTAGGAACTGGATTTATTGATCTGTTCTGAACTCCTCATGCCTGTACTAAAACTGCTACTGGTTCAGAGCTGCTTTAATTCAGCCGTGGGCTAAACTTGCTGCCTGTAATGAGGTTTCTGAAGTGATGTCAAACTGTTGGGTCAGAAGGCATGATTAAAGGTCAGATGTTCCTTTTCTCTTTCAGAACCTCCACCAAGAGCTTGAAGCAAAGTTTTATGAAGACACTTTTGACTGGGACCAAGTACGAAACAACGACGCAGCAGGACTGCTCAAAATGTTTATAAGAGAGCTCCCGAGCCCACTCTTCACTGTAGAATATCTACCTGCTTTCATCACACTAGTGGAAAGTAAGTGGGCATGAAGTTAGTGTGGGCTGAACCAGAGAAAATTATCGACTCTTAGCTGCATTATGGTTGGAAGCAACCTTGGAGATCATCAAGATCAAACCAGCACTGCCAGGGCACCACTAAACCATGTCCCTCAGCACCACATCTGCATGGCTTTTCAATCCCCCCAGGGATGGGGACTCCACCACTGCCCTGGGCAGCCTGTTCCAGGGCTTGGCAATCCTTTTTGGGGAAGAATTTGTTTCTAATAGCCAACCTATATATTCTGTATAGGGAGCAGGTGAGAGAACTGAGATTGTTTAGTCTGGAGACATGCAGACAGAGGAGTTGGTCTGTCCTCCCTAGTATCAGGTGATAAATGAGAAGTAACAGCCTGAGATTGACAGGGAGGCTGGGGAGGGACTATTGACAAGGTCCTGTAATGCCAGGACAAGGGGCAGTGGGTTTGAACTGGCAGAGGGGAGATTTAGACTGGATGTTAGGAGGAAGTTGTTTGCAGTGAGGGTGGTGAGGCACTGGCACAGGTTGCCCAGGGAGGTTGTGGCTGCTCCCTCCCTAGAGGTGTTCAAGGCCAGATTGGAGGAGGCCTTAAGTGAGCTGTGCTAGTGAGAGATGTCCCTGTCTATGGCACGGGGGAGTTGGAACTGGCTGATCCTTGAGGTCCCTTCCAACCTTCCCATTCTATGATTCTATGATTGTGCCAGGGGAGGTTGGAGTTGGTTATTAGGAAAAAAATCTTCCCTGAAAGAGTGGTCAGGCATAGGAACAGGGTGCTCAGGGAGGTGGTGGAGTTACCATCCCAGGAAGTGTTCAAGAAAACTGTGGACATGGCACTCTGTGAGGTGCTTTAATGGCCATGGTGGGCTTAGGTTGGACTCAATGATCTTAGAGGTCTTTTCCAATGAAAACAATTCTATGATTCTATCACACTAAACCTCCCCTGGTGCAAATTAAGGCCATTTCCTCTTGTCATATCACCTATTACTTAGAAGCAGAGAGAAAAAATGGCCCAGTACATTGGCCAAACATTTGAATTTTCTGTAAACTTTCCTTTTCAGATGGAAACCTTTCCAGTCAAGTTGGATAGGGCTCTGAGCAACCTGTTCTAGTTGAAGATGCAGGAGAGTTGATCTAGATGACCTTTAAAGGTTTCTTCCAAGCCAACCCATTCTATTAGATCTGATTTATTTCTCTTGAGGCTTTTGCTGAGGTTAGACTATTCATACAGAGAGATGTGTGACCACAGAAAGCACCAGGCCACTGGGGTTTGTTTTCAGTGTACATAACACCTTCTAGCTGAGCACAGGTTGTTCACTTCTCTTCCAGGAAGAACACAGTAGCACCTTGTCACACCTACTGATGTCATTGGAAATTCATTCCTGCTAGGATAGAGTGAAACCACCAGGATGATGAATTTATTAAGCAAAGTCAGACAGAAAACAGCTACGTTACATAAGGCTTTAGATAAGTTTTCAATGTCTCCATGAGGTAAAGGGCACAAGGAGGTGACCTCACCCTTTAGCCATTATAGAATCAAATAATTCAATTGTTTGGGTTGGAAGTGACCTATAAAATTCATCTAGTCCAAACCTCTGTAGTCAGCAGGGACATCTGTAACTACAGCAGGTTGCTCAGAGCATCATCCAACCTGACCTGGAATGCTTCCAGGGATGGGGCATCTACCAACTTTCTAGGCAACCTGAGACAGTGTCTCACCACCTTCAGCATAAAAAAAAAATATTTTTTCTCCCTAGTCAAGATCTGTTTTATTTTAAACTTGTCACCCTTTGTCCTGTCACAACAAGCTATGCTCAAAAATCTGTCCCCAGATACATAATCATAGAATCATAGAATGGGAAGGTTGGAAGGGGCCTCAAGGATCATCCAGTTCCAATCCCCTGCCATAGGCAGGGACACCTCCCACTAGCACAGGTCACTCAAGGCCTCATCCAACCTGGCCTTGAACACCTCCAGGGAGGGAGCAGCCACAACCTCCCTGGGCAACCTGTGCCAGTGTCTCACCACCCTCACTGCAAACATCTTCTTCCTAACATCCAGTCTAAATCTCCCCTTTGCCAGTTCAAACCCATTGCCCCTTGTCCTGGCATTGCAAGCCCTTGTCAATAGTCCCTCCCCAGCCTTCCTGTAGCCCCCTTCAGATCCTGGAAGGCTACTGTAAGGTGTCCTGGAAGCTTCCTCTTCAGCAGGCTTCAGAGCCCCAACTCTTGTAGCCTGTCCTCATAGCAGAGCTGCTCCGACCCTCTGAGCATCTTTGTGGCCTCCTCTGGACCCACTCCAACAGTTTCATGTCCTTCCTGTGCTGAGGGCTCCAGACCTGCAGACAGTAAATCAGACCCTTTAAGTACCACAAAGCCATCAGAAGGTCTCCCCAGAGCCTTCCCTTCTCCGGGCTGACCACCCCCATCTCTTTCAGCCTCTCATCACACCAGAGGGGTTCCAGCTCTTTCATCATTTTTATGGCTCCTCTGGATTTACTCTGCCAGGTCCATGCCTTCACACACCTGAGTGTGCTCCTTATGAGTCCCAACATGTGTGGAGTTAAAATTGCTCAGCAGCCTGGAGAAGACTGAACAGGAGGTATCTGTACAGAGTAAAGCAACTTTATTCCCTACAACTGAAACAGGATCCGTGACTCACATCCTTTTTCCTCCAGATGATAGTTACTCATCCTGTCTTCTCCACTCCAGCTCTTTCAGTGAGCACTGGACAGTCATTAGCTGCTGAAAACATGATATTTTGTCACTGATGAGAGGCTCCACATTGACCTAGAGTGCTAGATTTGGGATAAAGACTTTTGAAGTGACAAGGAATCAATCTCCAATGGCACAAACATTCAGCAAATTACTAAGATTGATCCCAAACCTTTCAGTTTGAAAGAAGGACACTACTGGGTTCAATGTTTACAACCCATTCCATGCTATCAGGAAGAAACTGGCTGTATTAAAAAAACATTGGCTCCTTGTTTCTTTGGGATAGAATTTTATGGAGCTTTGTTTCCCTCCTGTGACAAAGAGCCAAAATGATGAGGAAAACCAAAGCAAAGCAAAGCAAAGCAAAATAAAACAAACCAAAGCACAACACACACACAAAAAACCCAAACCAACCAACCAACCAAACAAACAAAAAAAACCCAACAAAACAAACCCAAACAAAAAACCAAACCAAAACCCCAAACAAACAAACAAACAACCCCAAACCAAAGCACTTGTTAATAAAACTGATTTTATAGTTAGGAAGAAGGCTATGGTTAATCACTACCTCAACATGCTCACCTCAGCTGGGCTGTGCTTCTAGAACTGCTGTGACCAACAAGGTTTTTAGGACAAACCAGTTGCAACTGGGATGTCACAAATATTCATTCTTCACATTCTTAGAAATCTCCAAGATCAAGTTACAGCTTCAAGCTTTGCACCTGTTGATCATGCTGCTGCCTGAAGCCAACAGAGATACAGCTAAGGTAAGTGCTTCCTTCTGCCATCACCTGCCATCTGTGCTGCTTCTGACTGTTAAAGGAGAGATATGGCATCTTCCTAGAAGTTGGTGCTCAGACATTGCACCATCAAAGGAGTCATCTGTGGTTTTCAATAATCTGCTTGAAGAGATCAGGAAAGAGGTTAGGAAGTGGCTGGAGGGCCGAGCCCAGAGAGTGGTGGTGAATGGTGCCACATGCAGCTGGAGGCCTGGCACTAGCAGTGTGCCCCAGGGATCAGTGCTGGGCCCCATCCTCTGGAACATCTTCACTGATGATCTGGACGAGGGCATCGAGTCAGGCACAGCAAATTTTGCAGCTGACACCAAGCTGGGGGCTGATGTTGCTGGGTTGAGGGCAGAAGGGCTCTGCAGCAGGACCTCGACCCCCTGCACATATGGGCAGAGTCCAAGGGGATGGCATTCAACAAATCCAAGTGCCAGGTGCTGCACTTTGGCCACAACAACCCCATGCAGAGCTACAGGCTGGGGTGGGAGTGGCTGGAGAGCAGCCAAACAGAAAGGGATCTGGGGGTGCTGATTGACACCCACCTGAACATGAGCCAGCAGTGTGCCCAGGTGGCCAAGAAGGCCAATGGCATCCTGGCCTGCATCAGCAAGAGTGTGGCCAGCAGGAGCAGGGAGCTCATTCTCCCCCTGGACTCTGCACTGCTTAGGCCACACCTTGAGTCCTGTGTCCAGTTCTGGGCCCCTCCATTGAAGAAGGACATTGAGGTGCTTGAGTGTGTCCAGAGAAGGGCAACGAGGCTGGGGAGAGGCCTGGAGCACAGCCCTATGGAGAGAGGCTGAGGGAGCTGGGATTGGTTAGCCTGGAGAAGAGGAGGCTCAGGGGAGACCTTCTTGCTGTCTACAACTACCTGAAGGGTGGTTGTAGCCAGGGGGAGGTTGCTTTCTTCTCTCAGGCAAGCAGCAGCAGAACAAGAGGACACAGTCTCAAGCTGTGCCAGGGGAAGTTTAGGCTGGAGGTGAGGAGAAAGTTGTTGCCTGAGAGAGTCATTGACTGCTGGAATGGGCTGCCCAGGGAGGTGGTGGAGTCACCGCCCCTGGAGGTGTTCAAGGCAGGTTTGGATGTGGCACTTGGTGCCATGGTCTGGTCTGGAGGGCTGTGGGAATGGGTTGGACTTGATGAGCTTTGAGGTCTCTTCCAACCTTGGTGATACTGTGAGATGTTCCGATTCCTTGGCTGTCATTTTTCTTAAGAGCAGTTCAGAAGTTGATGCTGGAGGTATCCAGCTTCTGGCCTCTGTAAATGTCTCCAAGCCCCCAGTGGTTCTGGAGCAACTGTTTCAGTCAGGCTTGGTCCTCTCAGAGTTTGGGAAAAATTTTAAAAGTTCCAGCTTCTGTTTTTTCTGTATAACTGGGATTCTCCAGGATGATGTTAAATGAGAAGCTCTCCTCTAGGAGTCCATTCCCAGCGCTGAGAGGTTTCCAAAGCACCAGAGCAGGCTGGAGGAGGTAGTTTGAAGCAAAAAAACCTATGGAATGTCCATTTGCAGCATGGATGCCAGGCCTCACCCTCCCCTGGTTTGCCTTACAACCCCATGCCCACACTCACCTACTACTTCCTGATACAGACATGGTGGCTATGAGTGTTTTGGGTTTCCTTGGCATCTCCCACATCTAGCTGCAGCTATGTCCTGGCCCTAAGAGACACTGATTGCATCTTTGGACTTGTTTCCACATCAAGGGTGAAAAAGCCACCTGGAAAACTCTAAACATGTCCTCAGGTCTCCTGCCCATCAGGAGCCTGCAGATGTCCCCTCTCTGAAAGTCACAGAGCCATAGAGTGCTTTGGTTGGACAGACTTTAAAGACCTCCTTGCTCCAACCCCTCTGCCATGGGCAGGGACACCTCCCACTAGTCTCCCAGTGTAGATATAGCTTTATGAGTCCAGGTGGCTTCTTCACCAGGATTTATACAATCAGAAGAGAGAAGAATCATAGAATCATAGAATGGTAAGGTTGGAAGGGACCTCAAGGAACACCTCCCACTAGCACAGATCACTCAAGGCCTCAGCCAACCTGGTCTTGAACATCTCCAGGGAGGGAGCAGCCACAACCTCCCTGGGCAGCCTGTGCCAGTGTCTCACCACCCTCACTGCAAACAGCTTCCTCCTAACATCCAGTCTAAACCTTCCCTCTGCCAGTTCAAACCCATTCCCCCTTGTCCTGGCATTGCAAGACCTTGTCAATAGTCCCTCCCCAGCCTTCCTGTAGCCCCCTTCAGATACTGGAAGGCTACTGTAAGGTGTCCTGGAAGCCTTCTCTTCTGCAGGCTGCAGAGC
The DNA here is from genome assembly GCA_013396675.1 of Eubucco bourcierii. Lineage (NCBI taxonomy): Eukaryota > Metazoa > Chordata > Aves > Piciformes > Ramphastidae > Eubucco > Eubucco bourcierii. Next base: position 988,230 of record VWZE01023672.1, on the reverse strand, counting down.
CCCAACTCTCTCAGCCTGTCCTCACAGCAGAGCTGCTGCAGCCCTCTGAGCATCTTGGTGCCCTCCTCTGGACCCACTCCACAGTTCCATGAACAGTTCCAGAACTGCACAGAACCTTCTTTGAAGCATTTAGAGGCCTACAAGTGCTCTGTGATGGCTGTGAGCTACTTATTCCACCAAAGGCCATATTAGAATAGATGTGCATACGTAAAACACATACTAGATGAGTTGTCTTAATTATTTCCAGGCTCTCACACCAAAATAGAAGTGATGACAAAAGTGAATCCATCTCCTCTTGCTATCTATAATGAGATATTAGAAATTTCTCCAGCAGAGTTCCTGTTCTGTAGTGCCTGGGGTTGTAGAAATGTTTCAAGAGCAACGTCAGGGTACAAGGACAGGGGTTTTAGTGCAATGGTGTTGCAAATGGATCCACTGGCAGCCCCCAACTCCAACCACAGCTGCAATCCATCCCCTGCAGTCACTCAAGGAAAGATCTGAATACAGTGCCCAAAAGGGAAAGAGTTTCCTTTGCCTCTGCCATGCATACGCAGAAGTGATGTCAATGGACGACCACTGAGCTCTTCTTCATCCCATTAGCCCAGAAGAAAGGTTTGGGGGTTGCTGGCAGAAACTCTTCAGATCATAAAACCAGAAAATCAGTTTAGTTAGAAAAGATCTTTAAGATCACAGAGTTCAACCATTCTCTAGCTACCAAGTCACCTGACATATGGGACTGGTGCCCATTGGAAGGGAGTTTGGTTATCCTGGTAACTGCAATGTAAAAGCCTTGGCCAAACAACATCAACATGGACACCTTGACATCTAGGAAGAAATTAACTGTTTGCAGAATCCCAGCATGGTAGGGGTTAGAAGGGACCTCTGGAGATCATCTAGTCCAAACCTCCTGCTCAAGCAGGGTCCCCCACAGCAGGTTGCCCAGGATCACAATGTCCAGGCAGGTTGGGGATCTCTCCAGAGACTCCACAACCCTTCTGGACAGCCTGCTCCAGGGCTCCAAAACCCTCACAGCAAAGACATTTCTCCTCATGTTCAGATGGAATCTCCTGGGTTCCAGTCTGTGATATTGCCCCTAGTCCTGTTGGCTGGGCACTATTGAAAACAGTCTGGCCTCATCCTCTTGCCCCCCACCCTTTATATATTAATGAGCACTGATCAGATGCCCTCTCAGGCTGCTCTTCTCCAGGCTAAGCAGCCCCAGGTCTCTCAGCCTTTCCTCTTCAGAGATGCTCCAGTCCCCATAGCATCTTTGCAGCCTCTGCTGGACTCTCTCTAGTGGTTCCCTGTCTCTCTTGAACTGAGGAGCCCAGAACTGCACCCAGTACACCAGATACATCCTCAGTAGGGCAAAGCTGACCTCCTGTTCCACTGCTACCTCTACCACAGGATTCAGACCCTTAGTGCAGGCACTCAGCATAACACATTTGGCATTATACCCTAAGTGACAGCTATTTTGTTAATATGAATTTTGATAACATTAACTCTTCATTTGTGATTGGCACACGTGGTTGTGCCAGCAAGTATCAGAATTATCCAAACTAAAATGCAACCCCCTCCCAATTTCACCTCCCAGAGCAAATAAGAGGAGGTTGGGAGCCAGACCTGCATTTGAAAAACATTCCCTGAGTCTCAGCATCACAAATCTCCTTTTTCCAGGCCTTTCTTCAGTTCCTGGAGAAAGTGGTGGCTAATGAGGGGAAAAATAAAATGAACTTGTGGAATGTTTCTATGATTGTGGCACCAAACCTCTTCATCTACAAAGGCAAACGTGCCAACCAACAAGAAATGCAAGCAGCTGCCACCACGGCACACATCGTGCGGCTCCTGATTCGCTACCAGGACATCCTGTGGACAGTGAGTAACCATGGCTCCCTCTGCTTGCCTCCAGCACAGACAAGTGTTTGGCTAGCACAGAATCCCAGCATGGTAGGGGTTGGAAGGCACCTCTAGGGATTGACTAGCCCAAGCCCCTTGCTAAAGCAAGGGCACCCCCAGCAAGTTACCCAGGGTGGTAATGTCCAGGTGGGTTTAGAATCTCTGCAGAGAAAGAGACTCTACAACATCTCTGGGCAGCCTGCTCCAGGGCTCTGGCAACCTTAGGTTAAAGAAGCAGTAGCTCTGCAGAAATCTGAGTAAACTGAGCTCCCTCGAATGAAAAGTTCTTTGGATACTGGCTGGAGTCTTCTCTATCTGGGAGATAAAGTGACAAATAGTCCTGGATGCAGATTCACCTCCCCTAAGACATCCATTGTAGCACAAATTGCCCTCTGGTGGTAGCTATCACAGTATCAGAATAGTTTGGGTTGGAAGAGACCCTTAGATATATCTAATCTAACCCTTCTGCAGTAAGAAGGGACATCCTCAAGTAGATGAGGTTGCTTAGAGCCCCACCAACCTGAGCCAGAATGTTTCTAGGGACAGGCCATGTGCCACCAGACTGGGCAACACGGGTTAGTGTCTGACCAACCTCACAGTAAATAGTTTCTTCCTTCTCTCTTCCTCTTTTAGTTTAAAACTGTCACCCCTTGTCCTGCCACAACAGGCCCTGATGAAAAGTCTGTCCTCAGCTTTCAGATTGGCCCCTTTGAGTAATGAAAACCCAAAGAAGGTGTCCCTGGAGCATTCTCTTGTGTCTAAAACTTTCTAGAGTTCCAACACTTTTTTTTTTTCCCCCCCTCCCACTTTATCCTCCTAACTCTGATTTCCTGCCTTTAGGTCCCATCTTTCCTGATTTCCCAAGTGAGAAAAATGAACGAGGCAGCAATGAACAACAGCAAGAGGCAGCTGATGTTTGACAAAGGTGTGAGAAAACTTCTGAGGAGGAAGACCATGGACCGGGAGAGACCTGAGAGACCAGAGGTATAACAAAGACCTATTTTCCAGGGCACCTTTAACCAGCTTCCCTCTTTTCTTCCCTCATAAAATGGTCATATGTGGACTGTCCTTGGCAATCATCTGTAGATAGTCCAAAAATGCATGAATTTAGGTAGTAGGATGGAGTTTCAGTGAACTTACCATTCCCTGGTCCAGACCACTCATTATTCATCTCATTAGCTTTAGTTTTCCAGCTTTGCAGAAAGAAAATCCAATTTGCCTATCAGAAAGACCAAACCTGATCTAATTCTGAAGCCCCCAATGAAATAGTTTGTGTTGTTCTTCCTCATATAGTCAGAGGAGAGAGGTGAACACTTCCCAGGATTTCCAGAGCTCCGGGTGCAGTCCAGACTTAGGCAAGTCTGATACAAATTTCTTCCTTTGGATGTCTTAAAGCCACCAAATTTTCTCCACTGCCTGGATATGGAACTTAGGGACTTATTTGAAGTTCAGTAAACACCTAAAATCAAATTATGTACTGGGTGTAACACAGGATTTGGGCAACAAAGTAAGTTGTGTACAGATGCACAATGTATACAGTCCCTAGAGTATCTTCTGTGTAGTATTTCCATGCAGCAACTAGCATGAACAACCTGGAGAGAAACTCTTTAGAGTCCTCTACAGAGGTTTAAAAGAGTGGAGAGTGGTAAATCTGGAAGAGGAGCAATCAAGGAACAGCTCAAGGACTCTACAGTTGTTGAAGGACAGTCTTGAAGAACAAAAGAAAAAAACAAATTAGGGAGGAATGATATTAAGAGATTATTAAGAATGAGGCACCTAAGTAGAGAGAAAATGCAGATGGGGACATCTAGAAAGACAAATGGTAGGTGTGAATTGTAGATCCATGCTAATTCCAGCTTTTTGGAGACTCCCTTTGCCAGCACTGGGTGAAATGCATGGTGGGCAGGTGTGCTGCAGCTGGAGATAGAGGTGTTTGCTGAAAGCCATGGTGTAGCTGGTTGCACAACTGTGTTCACCCTGGAAGGAACAAAGCAAGGGCTTGTGATGAGTCCTTTACTGCAGCCCCTAAACCTTTGGGAGGACAAGTTCATTGATCATAGTAATTGCCTCTGCATCTAATAAAAGGGAGAGTAACCATGGCAGGAAGCTGAAATAGGAAGGGTAAAGTGGAGGCAAACTCTGTTTGGACAACTGAATTGAATTTTCAGCGCACTTAACCCAGTCCCTGTGCCTCAGATGTTCTAAATTGCACAGGGGCAGAGATTGCAGAGAATATTGCACCCTGCTCAGCCTGGTGTTAACTGGATTAGAACTGGAATGCCAACCTTGCTAATAGATTTATCCACCATTAATCATGGAAGAGTGCACAAACTTCTGAGATGATGGTTTGAACCCAACACAGGGTCAAAAATTGACAGAGACCATATGGTGCTGAGCTGTTTTACTGTGCATATGCTTCCATCTGGTTGAAGCTGCAGGAGATGGAAGCAGAGAACTGAGTCTTCATTCTTGAGGAGAATTCCATCTCAAAAAAAGAAGAGCAGAGATTCCTTGGTAGTTTAAAATGTGTTTTTAACATTACATTAAATACAAGTCTTAAATGTGTATCTAATAGGTGACTGACCAATGTTGACAGAAGTGAAAAAACCAAAGCTCTCCTATAACAAACTGACTCAAGATCTCAGCCAACCAAAACCTGATTCAAGATCTCACATAACAAAAAACTTGACTCAAAATCTTAGCAAAAAAACCTCAAGATCTGGCAACAAAAGCTTGAATCAGAATCTCAGAGAATAACCTGACACAAAATCTCAGAGAATCATAGAATCATAGAATGGTAAGGTTGGAAGGGGCCTCAAGGATCATCCAGTTCCAACCCCCTGCCATAGGCAGGGACACCTCCCACTAGCACAGCTCACTCAAGGCCTCCTCCAACCTGGCCTTGAACACCTCCAGGGAGGGAGCAGCCACAACCTCCCTGGGCAACCTGTGCCAGTGTCTCACCACCCTCACTGCAAACAACTTCCTCCTAACATCCACTTTCAATCTCCCCTCTGCCACTTCAAACCCATTGCCCTTTGTCCTGTCATTGCAAGCCCTTGTCAATAGTCCCTCCCCAGCCTTCCTGTAGCCCCCTTCAGATCCTGGAAGGCTACTCTAAGGTCTCCTGGAAGCCTTCTCTTCTCCAGGCTGCAGAGCCCCAACTCTCTCAGTCTGTCCTCATAGCAGAGCTGCTGCAGCCCTCTGAGCATCTTCATGACAGGAAGCCCCAGACAACAGCTTGACTCAGTATTGCCCCAACCAGTTAAAATTCCAGGGCTTTACTTCATTATTCAAGCACTGATGTGACACTTGCTGAGGAGTTTGTGTCTTTCCTTTCCATCTCACTACACTGTGCCCACACCTTTGCATTCCTATGACTGTAAATACTGGGTTTGAGTAACCTGGTAAATCACACAATCACAGAAGCACCCTGGTTGGAAAGGACCCTCAGGATCACCAAGTCCAACCAACATCTACAAGGTTCACCCTCAAACCATATCCCCAAGCACCACATCCAAAGGACTTTTAAACACTCCACCACCTCCCTGGGCAGCCCATTCCAATGCCTGACCACTCTTGCTGGGAAAAAATGTTTCCTAATGTCCAGTCTAAATCCACCCAGTCTGAGCTTGAGGCCATTCCCTCTTGTTCTGTCACTAATTAGCTGTGAGAAGAGACCAGCAGCAGCCTCTCCACAAGGTCCTTTCAGGTAGCTGTAGGCAGCAATGAGGTCTCCCCTCCAGGATAGGGATTTTTTCGTGAGCAGCCTCAAAAGAGTTGCAGCTCTGGCTGGAGTTAGAGCAATATTCCCCTCTGACTACTGAACGTTGGTTTTGCAGGGAGGTGTCACTTTCCCACCATACCTGCAGCCTGACATACCCGAGGGGGTGATAAGAGTTTATGCTCCTCTACATTCAAAAGTCTCCATGGCAATTCAGCTCAACAGCCAAACAAAAGCCAAAGACATCCTGGCTCGGTTCCACTGCCAGAACAGGTGGGTAATTTGATTTTTCACTCCACACCATTGTCAGGACCACTCCTGAACAGATTGTTCCCTCTTCACAGCCTCTTTGTGCCGCAACAACTCTTTTTCCTACTCCAGAATTTGCTGATTGATGGCTATGGTGGTCAAAGAATTTTTAACTACTGGTTTTGTTTGTTCTATTTCACTTAATAATTGGCTCCTGCACAGAAGCAATCCACCCTCTGCTAAGCCACAATTAAAAACGTGTAATTTAGAGACTTGCCACCTAGAGAAACCAGGTGGATTGTCTTAAATCTGCAAGGCAATCATTATTAAGCGTTATGGGAAATGGGAAATGCTATCTGCAAGTCTTTTCTGCACAGTCTTCCTGTGTGATCACAAAATTCTACTCTTTAGATTAAAAAAAAAAAAAATAAATCCATAATGTGAGATTCAGTTGAATGTGACACCAAAAAATCTACCCCAGAGCAGGTTCAGTGCTCTGGTAGATGTCCTTGCCTTGGATAAATTAAGTTCACAGGGGGGAAAAAAAAAAATACCAATTTTTAGCTTAATCTAGGTGGTGGCTGATAAAGCAGTGGCTGCAACAGAATAAACTGAAGTTGTTTTTCCATCCTAGCCAGGGATCATCACAGAACATGAGGGACCAGATGCAAAGTTTACACGAGATTGGAGGAAATATAGGTAGGTCTGGCTTTTGACAATTCAGTTCTCAATGTCTTTAACCTCCTAAACCACCCTGAGGCATTGCTGGCTCTCTCCTCTCCTCCAGTACATCTCCAGGAGAGGAGCCTGTGTCCAGTCCTGGGCTCCCCACTTCAAGAGAGACAAAAAACTACTGGAGAGAGTCCAACAGAGGCTACAAAGGTGCTGAGGGGATTGGAGCATCTCCATGAGGAGGAAAGGCTGAGAGACCTGGGGCTGCTTAGCCTGGAGAGGAGCAGCCTGAGAGGGGACCTGACTAATGCTCAGCAATGTGCAAAGGGTGGGGAGAAAAAGGATGATAGCAGACTCTTTCCAGTGGTTCCCAGTGACAGGACAAGAGGCAATGGGCACAAACTGGAACCCAGAAGGTTCCATCTGAAGATGAGGAGAAATGTCTTTGCTCTAAGGGTGTTGGAGCCCTGGACTAGGGTGTCCAGAGAGGTTGTGAAGTCTCCTTCTCTGGAGGAGATTCCAAGCCCACCTGGACATTGTGATCCTGGGCAACTTGCTGTGGGTGACCCTGCTTGAGCAGGAGGTTTGGACTAGATGATCTCCAGAGGTCCCTTCTGACCCCCTGTCATGCTGGGTTTCTGCCATCACAGACTTCCTTCAGCAGCAGCTAAGCAGCAAAGTCTTTATTACTGAGGAAACCCAAAGCTGAATTCCATCAGTGATTTGTTTTGCCTGGCTGAGGAAGACGATCAGGAGAAGATCCTTAAGACCTTGTGAAATAAACTCAAATACTGGAGTCTCCTTCTCTGGAGACTTTCCAAACCCACCTGGATGCACTCCTCAGTGAACTACTCTAGGGGATCCTGCTTTGGCAGGGGGGTTGGACTGGATGAGCTCTGCAGGTCCCTTCCAACCTCTGATATTCTGTGATTCTGTTATAGATTCCCACCAAGCTCTTTCAAAATCCTGACTTTTAATGTGCTTTTTCACTCAAAATGTTTTATAACCCAGGTATTTCAGGGTCTCTTCCTGCACTAATTATGCATTAACTCCTTTATGTTGCTTTCACTTGAATAAAACCATCCAGACCCCAGTAACTGTACTAAAATGTTACCATAATCCTTCATGTCAGAGCAAGGTAACCTTACCAGTTAAGTGGCTTCATCTCCTGGTATAAATGCAATGAAATCCAACAAATCAACTTAACTCCAGGATTTATTGCTCTGTTACTCAATTAAGAGCCACTAACTACCTCTTTGCGTGACAAAGGCAGCAGGGACTCCCCAGCTACCCATTTCCTCTTCCCAGCCACCACCTAATGAAACCCTCCCATGGCCAGACTTCAGAGGACTCTATTTTCATCCAGCAACTGCCACAATCCTTGATATACTCCCTACATTTCTTTCCAGGTTCCTAGATTGATGTCAGCAGATGGTTACAGAGCTACTTCACCAGCATTTAAAAACAGTGCAGAGCCAAAGTCAGAGGGGTTTAATTCCAGCCCAGTATCACAGAATGCTAGGAGTTGGAAGGGCCCTCTGGAGATCAGCTAGTCCAAAGAAATAAAAAGCCCAGATCAGAGTGTGGTACTTGCACTGTCAGTGATGTTAGTGCTTCTAAGGAATCAGAAGCACAGAACTTTATAGAGGCAGGAAAGGACGTCCAGAGATCATCAAGTCCAACCCTGCAGGATCCCCTAGGGTAGCTCACACAGAAATGCATTCAGGCAGGTTTAGAAAGCCTCCAGAGAAGGAAGCTGTATTTGTTCATCATTTGGTTAAATGCCTGGTCCATAGGCTGCTGTAAGGCAGAGCACCCTGCCTGGAAGTGAATCCATACAGTCATGGAATCGTTTTGGTTGGAGAAGTCCTTTCAGATCATCAAGTCCAACCATAACCCAGCACTGCCAGATCTCCACTAAACCATGTCCCTCAGCACCACAGCTACATGGTTTTTCAACCCCTGCAGGAATGGGGACTCCACCACTGCCCTGGCAGCCTGTTCCAGGGCCTGACAACCCTTTTGGGGAAGATGTTTTTCCTAATGCCCAACCTGAACCTCCCCTGGCACAACCTGAGATGTTTTCCCTTTTGTCCTGTCACCTGTTACATGGGAGAAGAGACTGACCCCTGCCTCTCTCCCATCTCCTTTCAGGGTATTGTAGAGAGTGAGAAGGTCTCCCCTCAGCCTCCTTTTCTCCAGACTAAACAACCCCAGTGCCCTCAGCTGCTCCTCAGAAGACTTAGGCTCTAGAGCCTGCCAGGACTCTCCCCAAACAAAATCCCTGCCAACGTGGCCAAAGCCCCTGTCTCTAGCCAGGCAAGCAGTGAGGTGGCACCACCAACTTAGGCTTGCCACCTGCAGGCTGGAGATGCCCTCAAGGGCATTTTTAAGGTAGCTCTGTCCCATTTCCTGATCTGCTTAACCACACCACGAGGTAAAGCTGTGTGTTCCTGTTTCAGGTCAGCACTGTCTGGATCCAGATGCGTACATGTTAGATGTTTACCGTGCAAACCCTCAGGCAGAGTGGGTGATCAAGCCCAAAGCCAGCTGAAGCTGAAGGCTGTGGCACAGTGGACAGAAGCCAGACAGGGCAGAGGTGATGCCTGTCATTTTCAGAAGCTCTTGGCAGAGAGGAAACAAAACGGTAGCTACAGGACATCCTTCCTTCCTACTGCACTGTCCAACCCATGGTCATCACATACTACTTTTGGTGTAAGCTTTATCACTCCAGCTTCTGGCCCATTGGGAAACATCCCATCAGTTATGCTTCCATATGGATATCCTCGTGCCAGCTGGCCCAGGAGTTAAGGAGGATGGACCAAGGTACGGTGCACAGAAAAACACCTGTCACATATGGAGTCGTTTTTTTAACTGACCTGGTGTCAGAACATGGATTTTTGGGGAGGAATCCAGTGGCATCCAGGGATGCACCAAACACTACTGACCACAGAAGCATTGTGGAGAAGTCTGAGAAGGTAATCTGCCAAGTGTGGAAGAGCAGAGCTCGACCCGGAGCAGTGCCAAGGCATGGCTGGGAGATAGAATCACTTCTGCTGGAAGTAAACCTGCACAGGGTGCTTTACTGTGATGCTTATGTCTCTCAGCCACTCCTCACGTGGGGCTGATGCTGGGGGAGGGAGAGAGGGAGTGAGGAGGAAGAACTGCTGTGCAGGCAGCTAGGCTGCTTGATGTATAGATCACTTCCAGTCTTCCAGAAGCATCTATCTGGATCACATTGCTGTGTGCAAACCACTTTCTCTTTCCTTCTCCTGTCCCACACACGCTTCAGGAGACAAAAGCCAGGTGAGAAGGGGCACAGCTTCCCCAGCTCTACCTTTTACTTGACACACTCAGATTTCAGTCTGTGTAATGCCACAATACTAATGATGCCACTTACAGCCAGCAGTTCCCCCCTCCCCCCCCCTTTTTTTTTTGGTTAACATTATAATATCTTCATTTGTAGCCTAATTAATTTTCTTTTGTTTATTTTAGCTTTAATACATAAGCAACTTTTTATACTATTTGGCTGCATTGAGCAGAGAGATCTGCTGGATCTTCTTTGATACAGCATGGAGAAAGCAAAGAGCTTCCAGTGAGCAGAGGGATTTAAACCTCTTGCTTAACATTTACACAGCAGTTACTCTTCAAACAAGAGCCAAACCAGGCCCAGTTTGTGATGGGGACAGTTTACAAACACACCACAGAGGGTCTGTGGAAACACACAGGCTGACAAGAGAACTGTTGGGCTGTGATGGCTTTGGCCATGCAGCACAGCACACACAAGACCTGATCTTGCTAAGGGTGATCAGCAAATGACTAGACCTGGTCTAGTTGCAGGTGTCCCTGCTGCTGTGGGGGGATTGGCCCAGATGACCTTCAAAGGCCCCTTCCAACTCAAAGCATGCTATAATTATGCCTTTTTTTGTCACAAGGACAAGTATCATTCTTCACCCATCCTCTTGGTTTGGGTTAAACTTTCTGGGTTAAACTGAAGTGTGTTTGTGGGGTAGGGAGATCTCATCAGTTTCTGGAAACCAGAAAACATTCTTTGTATCTTCAGATCTTACATAAGGAAAAAAAAAAAAAAAGAGACTGATGTCTTCAACTGCTCTGCAATACCTCCACTCTTGGATGCTGATACCACACAACAAAGTCTGCTGTGAAGAAAGGCTGAGAGAGTTGGGGTTGTTCAGTCTGCAGAAGAGAAGGTTCCAAGGAGACCTTCCTGTGGCCTCTCAGTAATAAAAAGGGTTGATAAGAAAGCTGGGGCCAGACTTACTAGCAGAGCCTGTTGTGACAGCACACAGGGTGATTGGAACTCAAAGAGGGAGAATTAGAACAGAGAGAGAAGGAAAACCTTTTTGCCACTGAGCTTAGTGAGACAGTGTCCTAGGTTGCCCAGGTAGATTCCTCATCCTTGGAAACATGGATGGTGGGGTTGGATGTACTCTCAGCAACATGATCTAGTTGAAGATCAGGTTGGAGGAGGCCTTGAGTGACCTGTACTAGTGGGAGGTGTCCCTGCCTATGGAACTAGATGATCCTTGAGGTCCCTTCCAACCTTACCATTCTGTGATTCCAAGAGGTCCCTTTAAAGGTTCCTTCCAACCCAAACCACTCTATGAATTTACCCACACAGTCTGATCAGGGTTTTTCATTCCCGATCTGGACACAGCAGAAGAGGCAGGAGCAGGCGCTCTGGTTTAGCAGTACCCACACAGAACCACCCTGAACCAAGGCCTCCAGGAGAACACAAAGCACACTGCCCTGCTGAGAAAGCCTTGCCCTGTGATGCTCTGCTGAAGCTGTCTGCTGAAGACTGTGCCATCTGTAAACCCTGCTGCTGGTTCAGAACTAATCATGTTCTCCAGTAATCAGCGTCATTGTTAGCGCTCAGTGAAAGACGCCAACGTGGACCCAGCAGCTTCACTGATCAATAAATCAGCAATTCCTAGGGAGGGCAGAGCCCATCTTTCTTTCTCACCTTCTGGAGCTAAAAAATGGTGCCATTTACCAACATTATCCTCTAATTTTCTTCAAACCAGTGTAATTTTAAACTCTCTTTTTCTTGTTGTTCCTTTACACGAATGGATGCACAGCTGCAGCCAGGAAAAGCCCAGGGCAGATGTCTTATAAAATGCCTTTATTTAAACTATGTGAGAGACAGCAGATCTGGATGGGTCATAAAACATCAACATTTTGTCAAGGGCTTTGTTCCTAACTCCCTTTTGGTTCCCTCTGTGGCAATAAATGACTCTTTCTATACATTGCCCTTTTAAAACAGGACTAGTACTTTCCTTAGAGAGGCAACAAGAGAATTAGCTGAGTTCAGTTCTGCTTTTGGGTGCAGCCAAACAATTCCCTCAGCAGATTGGGAGTTCTAAACATCCATCTAGGAAGGACAAACTCAGCAAATGGGAATTGATGTGGGAAGTGTTTTGAATATGAAGAGCATCATATGAATGCTGAGCATTGTATTTATAGCCAAGGAAAGAGCTTTTATGATTGTAGAGAAAGCCTGAACATTAACTAGAGAGTCTGAAATGCCATAGCAGATGAGATAACTTTCTGCAGTACCTCCAAGTAAGCACAATGATCTTCTAGGTCTTCCCCACTCTCTTCACTCTGTGCTCTTAGGAACAAGTTCTTTACCATGAGGGTAGGGGAACACTGGAACAGGTTGCCCAGGGAGGTAGTTCAAGCCCTGTCCTTGGAGATATTCAAGGTGAAGTTAACAAGGCCCTGGGCAACCTGATCTAGTTAAGGATGTCCTTGCTTACTGTAGAGGGGGGTTGGCCTAGATGACCTTTGGAGGCCCCTTCCAACCCAGACCATTCTGTGATTCTTGGTGTGAGGGAAAGCTGAGGGCATCCCCCGTGCTGCTGCTCAGCATGGTCTGGCTCCTGAAATGAGGGTTTCACCAAAAAGATCCTGAAATAGAGCTGACTGTGCTTTGTACCAGACACAAGGCTTTTACCACTTGACAACTTGTGGCAGCCAACTGTGCTGTCATAAAGCCCACCCTTTCCCACTAAAATGGACTCATTTCTAAGACATGCATATTAGCAGATGAACTATTCAAAGTCCAGCACTCAGACTGCCACAGCAGGGACCTGCTGTCCCTCAGGCAGAGGAGAACAATTCTTTCTGGCTACAAATGGAGCCAATGACCCATGTGTACTGTTACACATTAAGTTGGTTTGTGGTACATTTCTCTTGTGTTCATATGCAGCAAACTGAACAATCTCCATGCTACTTTTGACTGTGAGGTCTCAATTTCAAGTGTTGTTGTTTCAAAAGGCTGAAGCCTTGTTCCTCTTCACAGCAGCTGAAGGCAAAGCCCAGTTATGATGGGATTGTCATCTAACACAAAGTCACAAAAAGTTGGAAAGCAATAGATGAGAAAGTGGCAGAAAGCAGGGAGAAGCTTATTCAGCAAGCTCCAAAGATGCCTCAAGGACTATTGATCACAGAACCTTAGAGCCTGGAAGGGACCTCCAGAGATCATCCAGTCCAAGCTCCCTGCCAAGCAGGATCCCCTAGGGTAGTTTGCACAGGAATACATCCACGTGGGCTTTGAATGCCTCCAGAGAAGGAGACTCCACAACCTCTCTGGGTAGCCTGTTCCAGGGCTCTGTCACCCTCACTGGAAAGAAGTTTCCTCTCATGTTGAGCTGAAACCTTCTGTGTTCCAGTTTGTAGCTGTTGCTCCTTGTCTTATTGCTGCTGATCAGGGAAAAGAGACTGCCCCCAGCCACTTGACACCCACCCCTCAGATACTTGGAGACATTGATCAGATCTCCTCTCAGTCTTCTCTTCTCCAAACTAAACAGCCCCAGGGCTCTCAGTCTAAATTTCCCAATCACCCTCATGACTCTCTGCTGGACTCTCTCCAGCAGGTCCCTGTCTCTCTGGAGCTGGGGATACCCAACACAGGACAAAGGGCAATGAGTGGAAGTTGAGGCATAGGAAGGTCCATGTAAACATGAGGAAATTTTCTTTTGCTGAGGGTGAGAGAACCCTGGAACTTGTTGCCATGGGGAGTTGAGGAGTCTCCCTCTCTGGAGATACTCAAGACCTACCTGGATGTGTTCCTGTTGTGATCTGGTACAGGTGATCCTGCTCTGGTAGGGCAGTTGGACTGGATAATCTTTTGAGGTCCCTTCCAGCCCCTGACATTCTGTGATTCTGTGATTCAAGTACTCCATGGTTCTACAAAGGCAGCACTTCACATAACAACAGAGAGCAGAGAGTGTACTGGAAGCAGACTGGAATGGTCTGGCCTGATTATGCAGCTAATGTCCTTAGAGTGTGTGTGCAAATCTGTCTGTGTCTATGTACAATATTAAACTACCTCACTCTGCATTTTGTAGGAATAACAACCAAAACATTTTGGGCTTTGAGGTTTACTATCCCCAAACTTCCTGTTAGTAACTCCCACCTTTCCACTAGATAAAGTGTTCCTCTCTTTTAAGAGATTTGGCAATGAGTAAAAGAAATAAAATAAAATTAGGATCTGGATGAAATTTGATGCCAATCACATTGCCTCAATTACTGCTTGTAATGTGAGCCTGATGAGGTCAGATCTTGTGGTTAATAGACCACAAATAGTAATACTGAGTTCCAGTAGCTCTTTTTTATTCCACTGGCTTTCCACTGACAGGTGTCTCTTCTGGAAAAATAATCTGATGCCATTACTCAAAGCAAAGTGTTTGTATGTCTGTTTCTTTTCCAACCCTCCTTTTGTTGTGTGTTTTGTTGGGAGTAAGCCCACATGTAAGTGTATTTGTACAGCAGAATGTGTCCACTGTATTGTATCCATGTCAAAAATAAACCCAGTACTGACAAAGGAAGCTCTTCAAACCTGAACACGTGGGGGCTTGGCTTGGAAGCAGGTGATGGAAATTGCAAACTAACAGAAAAAAAGCAGTGGGCAATCTGTCAAAAGAATCAGCAACATCTTGAAGTTAGCTTTCATTGACTGCTGGAATGGGTTGCCCAGGGAGGTGGTGGAGTCACCATCCCTGGAGGTGTTCAAGGTGGGTTTGGACGTGGCGCTTGGTGCCATGGTCTGGTCTTGAGGGCTGTGGTATCAGCTTGGACTTGTGATACTGTAAATCACCTTCTGCTATCCTTGCTCAAGAGGAGCAGTTCTTTGCTCCAGGAGGTCTTCTTCTCTTGGACTGCCTCAGTGCAAGGTATAGAATGACACTGCTTGGAATGGTTGGGCTTGATGAGCTCAAAAGTCTCTTCCAACCTCAACAGTTCTATGACTCCTGCCTCGCTGAAATCAATGACAAACTGCCTTGGGGTTTCATTGGAAACCAGCAGTTTGTCAAGTAGAATAAAACTGACTTAGAAGTGTGCTAAAAGAGGGTAAAATCCAAATTAGAACTGAGGAGTAAACAAAACCCGTGCTAATTCCAAGAGAAAAAAGGAGATGGAAGAGCCATGGAAGGAACAATGTTTATTACTGACAATACCTGGTGACACACTGGCCCTGGCTGCACAGAGAGGTGGTAGATGCTCCATAGCTGGAATTATTCCAGGTGAGGTTGATCTGGGCTCTGAGCAACCTGCTCCAGATGAAGTAGTCCCTGTTGCCTGCAGGAAGGTTGCCTTTAAAGGTCCTTTCCAACCCAAACCATTCTATGATCTTCAAGTACAAGACATGTCTGTTACTGCTCAATGACAAGTAGATGTCCTTACTTGAACAAAACCAAGCACATGTCCCCCAGATCTTGTTCAGACACAACTACTGGAAGACTCATTTCAAAACCAGAAGCAGGCACAGTAGGAAAAGCTAAAGATAGATCTGAGTTTTAGGAATCAGAGAGCACCAAAGGTGTTACCAGGTGTCCTCTCAGAAATACTATACTCCCAAGAAGGATAAATGAATTACTGTTGCCAAAACACAGTTGTCCCCAAGCCAGACCTAAATAATTTCTTCACCAACACATGAAAGCACAAACATAATCTTCCTGGGCTACAATGGGGGTCAGAAGTACTGGATAGTGAGGCAGAAGGGAATGGGATTTGAGCTACTAATTAAAGATGAACATTCTATTCCTCAGAGTGAACTGAGAATGTAGGGGCCTGCACCTGGACAGCAATAACCCCTGCTCCTGTGCAGGTGAGGGGTTCATCTACTAGAAAGCAGCTCCAAGGAGAAGGACTTGCTGGTGGACATGAAGTTTACCATGAGCCACCAATATGCCTTTGTGGCCAGGAAGGTCAATGGTCTCCTAAGGTGCATGAAGAGGAGTGTGGCCAGCAGGTGGAGGGAAGTTCTCCTCCCTCTCTTCTCTGCCCTAGTCAGGACACATTCAGAGTTCTGTGTCCAGTTCTGGTCTCCCCAGCTCAAGAGGGACAGAGAACTACTGGAAAGTTTGACAGGCTACAGAGATGCTGAAAGAACTGGAGCATCTTTGTGAGGGGGAAAGACTGAGGGACCTGGAGCTGTTGAGCCTAGAGAAAAGCAGACTGAGAGGTGATCTGATCAGTGCTCAGTAAGAGCTAAAGGGTAGGGGGCAAAAGAATGGGGCTGGTCTCTTTACAGTGGTGCCCAGCGAGAGAACAAGGGGCAGTGGGCACAAACTGAAACCCAGTAAGTTCTACTTAAACAGAAAACATCTTTGGTGCAAGGGTGCTGGAGCCCTGCAGCAGGCTGCCCAGACAGGTTGTGCAGTCTCCTTCTTTAGAGAGATTCCAAACCCACCTGGACATTGTGATCCCGGGGCAGCCTGCTGTGGTGACCCTGCCTTTGCAAGGGGGTTGGACTGGACGGTCTCCAGAGGTCCCTGCTGACCCCTACCGTGCTGTGATGCAGTCGATCGGAGACCTTCACAACCCTGCCTTCAGTCTCCTGCTCCCTCTGCTGGACATCGCCCGCTGCTACACTTCACCTCTCAGCCTCCTGGCTCTGCTGCCTCGAACTGAAATGCAGGGACAACTCAACTCCATGAATTAATGCAGTTTATTACCTTTATTAGGTGCTGTAAAATGTTTGCCCTTTTATAAAACGACCGACACACAATAAAATGAAATACTGTCAAGTAATCAAAAGAAACACTTACTGTAAACACCCATTAATAAAAATCCCCCCAAGGGGGGAAAAAAAAAAATCCAATTAATGCCATTAAGGTTGTAAGTAGAGGTATTTGTTGTTTCAAACCTTTGAGTTAAAACACCTTTGAGTTGCTTCTGACTGGCAAAAAAAGAAAGAAAGAAACAACAACAACAACAAAAAAATTACCTGAGTTGGAAAACAACCAGGAGGAAAATGAGAGATGCAGGTTCTCACCAATTCTTCTTTTCATGAGGAATAACAGATCAACAAAACCCCTTCTCAGTTCCACACAGGCTTTGCTGCAGGTCAGTGCTCAGCCCCAGGGCAGGAATGAGGAAAGACTCCACGCAGGTCAAAAGCTCTGCTGAAGTCAAATAATTCTGCCTGCTGGCCCTTGCTCAACACAAGGTTCCTCAAACAGCCACGAAATGAGCTCTTGCTTGTGAGGCAGTTTTGCTTCACGTCAGCTGAAAGACAAAAGTGAAATGTGTAGGAGTTCTTTCTGGTGAGCTGAAACGACACAAAGATCTTGGTTATTATTTCACTGCTTCCTCCCCTTCCCAAATGAGGTAGAACAGCACCAAGTTCCAGCCGCACCTGGATGGTGTGGGACATTCCACTGCATGCTGCCAGCTCACTGACAATGTGGAAAACGGAAGCTAAAATGATTGTTATTGTGGTCAATGTTTGGAGGTGTTGCAGTTGACACATCTGAAGGCCAGGATGCCTTCCAGAAAGAGCTGGACAAGCTTATGAGGACAGGCCATAAGAGGTGGGGTCCTGCAGCCTGGAGAAGGCTTCAAGGAAACCTTGGAGTGGCCTTCTAGTATCTGAAGGGGGCTTACAGGAGGGCTGGAGAGGGTCTTGTAAGGTCTTGCAATGACAGGATGAGGAGTAATGGGTTTAAATTGGCAGAAGGGAGATTGAAAGTGGATGTTAGGAAGAAGTTGTTTGCAGTGAGGGTGGTGAGACACTGGCACAGGTTGCCCAGGGAGGTTGTGGCTGCTCCCTCCCTGGAGGTGTTCAAGGCCAGGTTGGAGGAGGCCTTGAGTGAGCTGTGCTAGTGGGAGGTGTCCCTGCCTATGGTGGGGTGGGGGACGGAACTAGATGAGCTTTGAGGTTGACTGGGGCTCTGAGCAACATGCTCTAGTAGCAGATGTCCCTGCTGACTTCATGGGGGTTAGACCCAAACCAGTTGATGATTCTGTCACAACTCAGTCATGCACCTCATGAATCGGAGGGTGAGGGGAGGAGGAGAGAAGACAGTGCCTGTGTTAAGAGTCATCCTTGTCAGACAGGGGGAGCAGGAGGGAAAGAAGGCAAAGCAAGTATTCCTCTACCTACCGGGATAGCCTCCCACATAAATGGGGTTGTTTGTATCTGCAGATGTTGACTGGAGGTAGGGATTGTCAGTGTGAACCGAATGCCCATCCACTGCCAGCGAGATGCCATGCTTGCTCTTGCTGGCCTGAAGCTTGTGCCACCTGCCGTCACACAGAGCGCTGGCGCCTCTGGCTCCGTAGGCCGCTGTCATCCTGCCCGCCCCGTTGTTGACGTGAAACAGAACCTGCACCGAACCAGACAGATGCCAACAAGTCAGAACACTCCAATTAACCTGCCCAGAGCAAAGCACCATCATGCTGGGGCAGGGACTTCTCGCAGAGGTTTGGTGGGTAGGCAAAGCTTGTGTTCGCTTTGACAAACTGTGTCCTCCTTCAGCTAGCTTGAAAATCTAAAGACTTCTGGTTTAGACTTTAGGCAAATCTAAAAGGCTTAGGCCTATCCATGTAATGGGTCCTTGGGTGAACTTGGTGGGATTCAGTTGGGAATTCAATGTTTTCACAAACATATCAAGGCATTTCCTGACAGAAGGTGAGACTTCAGCTCTGAAAGGGGCTGACAGGAGGGCTGGGGAGGGACTATTGACAAGGTCTTGTAATGACAGGATGAGGAGGAATGGGTTTACACCGGCAGAGGGGAGATTGAAACTCGATGTTAGGAAGAAGTTGTTTGCAGTGAGGGTGGTGAAACACTGGAATGGGTTGCCCAGGGAGGTTGTGGCTGCTCCCTCCCTGGAGGTGTTCAAGGCCAGGTGGGATGAGGCCTTGAGCAACCTGTTCTAGTGGGAGGTGTCCCTGCATATGATGAGGGGTTCAAACTGGAGCAGTTTTGAGGTCTCTTCCAAGCTAAACCATTCTATGATTGTCAGTGGAGACAACTAAAGAAGGGTAGGTTTAGATTAGACTTTAGGAAAAGGTTCTTTACCATAAGGGTGGTGGGACTGGAATGGGTTGCCTAGAGAAGCTGTGAAACTACTAGAAGAAACAGTTCATCCCTAGAAGTGTTGAAGACCAGGCTGAATGAGGCTCTCAGCAACCTTGTCTAGTGGGAGGTGTCCTTGCCTGTGGCAGGAGCAGTGGAACTAGATTGGTCTTTAATGGCCCTTCCCACTCAAGCCATTCTATGAAAGAAGATCCACTGTACTGACCTCCATGGAGGACCTTGAAAGTCCTGGTGGACAGCAAGTTGTCCATCAGACAGCAATGTGCCCTTTGTGATCAAGAAGGCAAATGGGATGCTGGGATGCATGAAGAAGAGTGTCCCCAGCAGACTGAGAGAGGTTCTCTTCCCCTTCTACTCAGCCAAGTGAGGCCACATTGGGAGTACTGAGTGCAGTTCTGGGCTCCCTAGTTCAAGAGGGACAGGGATATACTAGAGATTGTCCAACAGAGAATAGAAGGGTGATTAAAGGACTGGAACATCTGTCTGCTGAGGAAAGGCTGAGAGACCTGGGGCTGTGATCTTATTGATATTCAGAAATTTCTGACAGGTGGCTGTCAAGAGGAAGGGGCCAGACTCTTTCCAGTGGTGTCCTGCAACAGGACAAGGGGCAGTGAATACAAACTGGAACACAGGCAGTCAGATTTCAACATGAGGAAAACCTTCTTTATGGTGAGGGTGGTGAAGCACTGAAACAGGCTGCCCAGAGAGGTTGTGGAGTCTCCTCTGGAGACTTTCAAGACCCACCTGGATCTGTTCCTGTGTGACCTGCCCTAGGTGACCCTGTTTTGGCAGGAAGGTTGAAATCAATCTCCAGACATTCCTTCCAACCTCTACCATTCTATGATTTGAAGCACTTGCCACTGCCAGTGACATGTATTGACTTAGTCCATGTCTCTATTTTTCACAGCAGCAGATGTTTCCTCAACTCTTTGGTAAGGATTAATATGTAAATATTAACCCAGAAAGGATGTCCCTGAGGAACAGTGATATTTCTCTTAGCTAGGAAGTTCTGAATAGAAAATGAACCATTTCTGAGAAAAGGAAATACTTAAGAGCCATCAAGTGTACATTTTTTATGCAGGAGATTGGTGGAGAGCTGTGTATTGATTGTTAAATGCTTTCTGGAACATAATGGGCAGCAGAAGTAGAGAGTGAGTTAATTGCTCATGAATATTGAGGAAGAGATTACAAAACAAGGTGCTCTGCACATGCAAGGATGTGTTTATCAAGGACAAGTTCAGCTCTGTGACAGGAAAACCATTAAGCTGCATGAAATTTGGTCTAACATACAGGGTGTGCACTGCAGGTCACAGTGGCTGCAGACTACCATAAATGACACTAATTAAAAATGAAAAACAGCTTCTGCTAATCTGACACACCTGATGATGATGAGAAACCCTGAGCCTGAAAATCTGTCCCATGCTACTTGTGCGGTGGAAGGTTAGGTCATTTTCTCTCCACCCCTTTTTAATGGTGGCTATTTAGTGCTACCCAAGAACAGTTCCAGCCTCCCAGTTTCAGCAAGCTTTGTGAAATGGGTGTGCCAATACAGGGCGACCTACCTTGCCATTTACCATCTCCAGTCCAACAGCATCAACCTTGGCACTGCTGACCCCCAGGAGAACGCCATGCAGCGCTGTGGTACGGAACTCCAGCGAGATGTTCACGTCTGATCGGACTTTGTAACCTTCTCTGACTGGAAAGAAGGTAGAAGCTTCTAATAGAAGATTTGCAATCCACAGGGCAAAGCACAACACAATGTCCTTTTGAGGAAAGGCTGAGGGACCTGGGGTTGCTTAGCCTGGAGAAGAGCAGGCTGAGAGGGGATTTTCTCAGTGCTCCTCAAGAGCTAAAGGGTGGTGGACAAGAAGATGGGGCCAGACTTTGTTCAGTGGTGCTCAGAGAGGTTGTGGAACCTCCTTCTCTAGAGAGGTTCCAAATGGACCTGGACATTGTGATCCTCAGCAACCTGCTGTGGGTGATCCTGCTTTAGTAGGAGGGTTGGACTAGATGATGCTCAGATGTCTCTTCCAACTCCCACCATTCTGGGATTGTTATTACAAGGCCCAAAACCATTGTTAATTACTCTGCCAGGACAGAACCTTGCAGAACATCTGAGAAGCTTTTCAACGTCACAGTTCACATTTTATACTGGAAAAGTTCTCAAATACCTTTTCTTTCATTAGTTTAGATTACTACATCCTCTTTTCTTTGTAAGAACAGAGAAGAGCATGTATTAGTGGAATCACAGAACCATAGAACAGTAGGGGTTGGAAGGGACCTCTGGAGATCATCTAGTCCAACTCCACTGCTAAAGCAGGGTCACTCACAGCAGGTTGCACAGGAATTGAAGTTCCTTCACAGGTGCCCTGTGTCTTTTATCTCCATGCTCTTCAACAGACTTTAACTTAGCATCATGAACATGGGTATTCTCAGGGAGGCAGCTCATTTCTTCCCCAGTGCTGGAATCATTATCTCTTTCATTTGTGGAAGGTAGCTCTTAAATGGCCATTTCTGAATGCATGAAGGGACTCAAAAATACATATGCAAGGCACACACTCTGTGGGTAAGGAGTCAGTGAATGACACACAGCTCCAGCAAGGTCTCAAAAGACTATGTTTTCATTACCATTCATTCAGGGAGGCACAGCTTTCATTTCATGACACTTACCAAGAGCAGCAAAACCAGTCCCATCAAAGAAAGTCCCTTCCTGTGCTGATACATAGCATTTGTTCACTGCAAAGATGGACACAGGGCTCTCATTGTCCAGTTGCTTGCTGTTAACTGTCATGTCACCAATGCAGGCAGGAATACTGTGAGTCACCTACCAATATGGAAATGAAAGGGTCAAGGTGTAGTATGAACTGCTGCAAAGATGTTTTGCTTGTATGAACTTCCACAAGGTCAAGGGCACATGAGTCAGGGCAAACCTCGGTATCAGCATAGGCTGGGGGATGAAGGACTAGAGAGCAGCCCTGTGGAGAAGGACTTGGGGTTGCTGGTGGGTGAAAAATTGGACATGAGCCAGCAATGTGTATTCACAGCCCAGAACCAACCACGTCCTGGGCTGCAAGGAGGGGATTCTGTCCTGCTGCTCCACTCTGCTGAGATCCCATCTGCAGTGCTGGGTCCAGCTCTGGAGTTCTAAGGAGAGAAATGGACCTGGTGGAGTGAGTCCAGAGGAGGTCACAACAATGATGTGAGGGCTGGGACCCCTTTGCTGTGAGGACAAGGTAAGAGAGCTGGGGTGGTTCAGCTTGGAGAAGAGAAGGCTCCATGGAGACATTATTGCAGCCTTTTGGTACTTAAAAGGGGCCTACAAGAAATCTGGAGAGGGATTTTTCACAGGGGTATGCAGTGACTGAACCAGGGGTGATGGCTTTAAACTGGGAGAAGCTGGATTTAGATTGGACATAAGGAGGAAGTTCTTCACTGTGAGGATGGTGAAATATTAGCTCAGGTTGTCCACAGAGATGTCCCATCCCTGGAACCATCCCATGCAAGGCTGTTTGGGGCTCTGAGCAACCTGCTCTAGATGCCAATGTCCCTGCTGACTGCAGGGTGGCTGGAACTAGATGATCTTTAAGGTCCTTTCCAACCCAAACCAAGTTATGACATTAAGTACTTCTTTTTGTTCCTGTCAGACAGGATGCTGAATTAAGTGGGTTTGATGCAGTCAACTTATTATAGCCCTGCAAAATGTGAGGGAGAGCTCACAGCTCCTGGCACTCTTACGTTCCCAAGATTCTTCGGCACGTAGTCCAAGGGCAACCCTCCCAGGTAGAGCTTCCCCTCCACATCCAAAGTGCTGCCATCTCCCAGAGCACTGACTGCTGCTGATTCCTGTCCATCCACCATGATTACACCTTTCCTTTTAACGTAGTCTGTCTTTATCTGGAAAAAAAAAGAGCATGCAAATGTCAGCCAGTGACCTGAATTAGTCACCCACTCATCATCTGCCAGAGGAGCAAGCAAAACAATTTGTGAGTGGCTACACTGCTTTGTCACACTGTACTGAGGCATGCTCTTGAAACAGGCCATTTCAGAATGCAGTTGAGCAGCTAAACTGCTTCTTTGTCTCCCCAAGTCCAGTTGAGGAAGAGCCAGCAGTGGGGTCAACAGCTCCTGGCTTGGGTTAGCAATAGTGTGGCTAGCAGGGCTAGGGGAGGGATCATGCCCCTACAGTGGCACTGATGGGGCTGCCCCTCAAACACTGGGCACTGCTTTGGGCCACTCATCCCAAAACTTACACCCAAGCTCCTGGCTTGGGTTAGCAATAGTGTGGCTAGCAGGGCTAGGGGAGGGATCATGCCACTATAGTGGCACTGATGAGGCTGCCCCTCAAACACTGGGCACTGCTTTGGGCCACTCATCCCAAAACTTACACCCAAGCTCCTGGCTTGGGTTAGCAATAGTGTGGCTAGCAGGGCTAGGGGAGGGATCATGCCACTATAGTGGCACTGATGAGGCTGCCCCTCAAACACTGGGCACTGCTTTGGGCCACTCATCCCAAGAATTACACAGGTGCTGGAGAAGGTCCAAAGAAGGGCAATGAAACTGATGAAGGTCTGGAGAACAAATCCTGTGAGGAGCAGCTGAGGGAACTGGGGTTGTTCAGCCTGGAGAAAAAGGAGGCTAAAGGGAGGGAGACCTTCCCTAGCTCTCTACAGTTCCCTGAAAGGCTGGAGACAGGTGGAAATTGCTCTGTTCTTCCAAGCAGCAAGTCACAGGACCAGAGGAAACAGCTTCAATTTGCTCCAGGGGAGGTTTAAGTTGGAGATTAGGAACAATTTCTTTCCCAGAAGGATTGTTAGGCCCTGAAACAGGCTGCCCTGGGCTGGAATGGAGTCATCATTCCTGGAGGGAATAAAAAACCTTGCAGATGTGGTGCTGAGGGACATGATTTAGTGGTGACTTGGCAGTGCTGGCTTAGTGGTTGGTCTTGATGACCTTCAAGGTCTTTTCCAAGCAAAACTATTTAATGATTTTTTAAAACTACTGGTTTGTTCCCTCAGGATACACCAGTGAGTTTGAAGGAAGGAGTACTGCTCTGGTCTGCTGCACCCCAGCTGAGCCATCTCAGCTTTTTGAAGCACACCTTCCTACACTGTCATTTTGTGATGAGCTGTCCTGAGCTTACTACCACCAAAAAGCTTTTCTCTTCTATCCATTTTGTTCATTCATGCCCCTGTGCCTTCACTGTACTGGAGCCAGGACTCACATGCAGGTGAGGGACTTTATTTGAAGCCAGCCAATCCAGTTATTGAGTCTTACTGGGCATACTTTTAGCCCCACTCAGAATCCTGACCAGGTTCAACTTGCAGTTGCATGAACACTTTTGCTGCTCAGGGAATGAAGTGGTGCAGGAGCAGGTGGCAGAGAACCATGGAAGTGCTGCTTTCAGCAGCAACACATACCAGCTTAAACTGATTTTTGAGCTACTGCAACAATCACCACAGCTGCAAAGTGACTCAACTTCAATTCCCCCAAGAAGGTTCCAACTTCTGGTTTTATGCCCTGGGTAGCAAAGGCAGATCAGCACTCACATGGAAACTGTGCACTTCTTTCTGAGAGGATAGTGTGAGGATGAGTTTTATGTGAGTACATCTAATTGCAAACATCCAGCTGTAAATCCTGGAGCATTTCTCCTTTCAGGGTAGTCAGCAGAGCTTAGCTGGGACATCTCTCTCTGACAGAAGTTCACTCACTATTTTTTTGCTGCTTATTTCTCCTGCTGATTGTATACAAACAGCAAAAAGAACATTCTGCTGATCCCCAAGATGCCTTGGAAAGGTGACAGCTTTGTGTCATTTTGTCACACAGAAGCCACTTAGAGATAAGGTTTCACATGTGGAAAAACCAAGGGAAGCTTAGCAGGAATATTGTCACCCTCACCTGCCTTAGGACAAAGTAATGTGGCCAGAGTGGTTTGTGAAACTCAGGCAGACTTCACAGTCACTTCTCTTGAAGAAAGCCATGGTCAGCAGGAGGTGGGCTGCTCAGAACAGAGGCCCTAAGGCTGGCACAGTTTTTGTACTGAAGGCCCTGAATGCTACCTGTCACCTGAAAGCTGTAGTCATAATTTGCCTTCAAACTTTTCTTAGGCCAAGTCCTGCCTCCCTGTCCCCATTAATTGCAAATGTCTGCCTTTCTCATGTTGCATGAACCAAGGAAATGAAAAAGTGCTCCCTTAGTAGCAGCAGTTGCTATGATGTGCTCAGGTGCCAAATAAGTAGAGAAAGGAGAAATTCTGCACCTACAAATCTCTTACACACTCAGCTCCAGATCTTTGGTGACATAGTGCAGAGCAGAGAAGCTGTGGAATCTCCATCTCTGGAGACTCCAAACACACCAGGTCACTGTGAACCTAGGCTACATGCTCTGGGTGATCCCACTTTAGCAGGAGGGGTTGGACTACATGATCTCCAGAGGTCCCTTCTGACTCCAAACATTCTATGAGTGGTGTCTGTGAGAAAAGTCAGTGTTCTGGAGACTGGATGAGACACTTAGTGCCATGGTTTAGTTAATCAGCTGTTAGGTGATAGGTTGGACTCAATGATCTCAAAGGTCTTTTCCAGCCTGGTTAATTCTGTGTACTTCTAGACCTCTCTGTTGGGCTGTTCTCTGGCAAAGATGACTATGAGCACATAGTTGGTGAACTACTTTAATTCTAAACAATCTGAGATACATGACAGTAGTAGGATGCTGAAATCAATCTGTAATTGTGATAGGATGAGGAGTGATGGATTTCAATTAAAAGAGGAAGATTTAGACTGGGGAGAAGAAAGAAAGTGTTTACACTGAGGGTAGTGAGACACTGGAACAGGTTGCCCAGATTGGTGGGAGATGCCCCATCCATGGAAACCTTTCAGGGCAAGATGGATGGGACTCTGAGTAACCTGATTTACAGTATCACAGTATCACCAGGGTTGGAAGAGACTTCAAAGATCATCAAGTCCAACCCATTACCACAGAGCTGCACATTTAGTTGCAGCTGTCCCTGCTGACTGCAGGGGGATTGGACCAGATGACTTTCAAAGGTCCCTTCCAACTGAAAATAACCTATGAACAATTAAAAATGGAATAATTACACTCAGATCCTAATTACCTGAATGGTTTTATGCTTTGGTTAAAAGCTTTTTAGCTTTGCAACACAAAAAAACCCAAAGATGAAAGGCAGAGAAAAGCCAGCCCAGTAACCCCAGGGAAGACAAACTGCAGTACAGGATCGGTGACCACCTACCGTATGCCATTTTCCATCGTGGATAACAGCAGGGTGAAAAGCCACTGCTTTGCCTTTGCCCAGATCAAATGAGAAGTAGAGCTGTCCCCCATGAAGCTGCAGGGCTGCAAAATCAACCTGGTTTTGGTGAGCCATGTAGTAAATCAGGCCACTGGAGGCAAAGGTTCGGAGGTTCAGCTGGACGGAGAGTCTAGACAGCACAAACAACTCAGGGTTACTGAGAGGCATTGCTAAGCCTTAGCATGAAAGGGAATTCATTATTACAAAAGCCAGGAAAGAAGGATTTGCATTGATTTTAAGAAAACATGATCTACAATGGTTTTCAGGATAGAAATCAGTGCTCTACCCATCAGAGACAGGGAAAAAAAAAAGCTTGTCAGGGTGAGTTGGGTTTTAAGGAGGACTGGCTGAGCTGTTAGTGACCACAGGCTTGCCTACTGCCCCTAGGAAGGAAGCAATTCCAGAATAATATTATGGCATCCATTATTGTCAGGCAAGCTTGCTGGGATGTAATGGGCAGCCTGAGAACAGAGGGAGGCTTAAAAAGGTAGAGGAGCTGGCTGAGCCATTTGTTACAGAGTCATTAGGTTCAGAGTGCACAGCATCGATCCTCTGCAGTGTCCTTATGTCCAATAGTTACAACAGAACCTAAAAAGGTTCTTTTCTCAATGCCTGCAGAGGTTTCCTCAGTTGAAATCACAACCTGAAGGATTCTAATTTCATGAAAGAACTCTAAGTGGTTTGCAGTCTCCATTTTGAAGACTTTGTTGGGAGCCTCTCAAACAAATCACAGTGGCAGAAAGGTCACATTTAAAGTCTTTTTTAAAAAGATTCTCTCAGGAGCCTTAGCTCCTTCAGTGGCCTGAAGAATCAAACAGACACAGAAGATGCTATTGCAGAATATCCAGTAGAGAGGGTGAGGTGTCATCTGCACTGAAGGGACAGAGACCAGCTGAGCTCTGCATGTGGAAAACAGAAAGCAAGAGAAGACAGAAGAGCTCAAGTCTGCAGGGAGAAGAAAGCAGAACTCTAACCATGAGTTAGTTAAACTCATGACCACAAACCTAGGGAAGCCACATTAGTGATACTGTGGTGGTTGTGATATTTTCTTCCATGAAACCTGAAGTTAGGTACATGTTCAAAGCTGGTAATGCATGAAAAGCACTCATGAAAACCATCAGTGTGCTGCTTGTAGCTCAATACAAGATATCACACTCTGTGCAGGTGTGATTTAGGATATACTTACTTCTTCCTGACAGTGGACTGATTGAAGAGCAGTGTTAAGTGGCTGCCTTTGGCAAGCCCAAACTGATGGGCACCCTGAACATGACCAGGTAGCTCATCTTTTGCACAAACAACCTGTTAATGGAAGGATTTCATTATTAAGAATAGTCACAACGTGCCTGTGCATTATAAGGAGCATAACTGAGCCACATGATAATCACAAAGTGCAGAGCAACACCAACCAGTTAAACTCCCATTCTAAGGCTCAAAAAGCATAAAATCAGAGAATGGTTGGGGTTGGAAGGGACCTTTAAAGGTCATCCAGTCCAACTCCTATGCATTCAGCAGGGACACTCGCTGGATAAGGAATTGGCTGGATGGTCGCACCCAGAGAGTGGTGATCAAGGGCACAATGTCCACCTGGAGACCAGTGACAAGTGGTGTCCCTCAGGGGTCAGTGCTGGGACCAGTGCTGTTTAACATCTTTGTCAGTGCCATGGACAGAGGAATGGAGTGCACCCTCAGCAAGTTTGCAGATGACACCAAGCTGTGTGGCACAGTCGACTTGCTAGAGGGCAGGGATGCCATCCAGAGGGACCTGGACAGGCTGGAGAGGTGGGCCCAGGCCAACCTCATGAAATTCAATAAGGCCAAGTGTAAGGTCCTGCACCTGGTTAGGCACAATCCCAAGCACAAATACAGGCTGGGTGGTGAATGGCTGGAGAGCAGCCCTGAGGAAAAGGACCTTGG
>VWZE01023672.1:920858-960106 GCA_013396675.1 Eubucco bourcierii | reverse complement strand
TCAGAGGGCTGGAGCAGCTCTGCTATGAGGACAGGCTGAGGGAGTTGGGGCTCTTCAGCCTGGAGAAGAGAAGGCTTCAAGGGGACCTGATAGTAGCCTTCCAGTATCTGAAGGGGGCTACAGGAAGGCTGGGGAGGGATTATTTACAAGGTCCTGCAATGACAGGACAAGGGGCAATGGGCTTAAACTGGCAGAGGGCAGATTTAGACTGGATGTTAGGAGGAAGTTCTTTACAGTGAGGGTGGTGAGACACTGGAACAGGTTGCCCAGGGAGGTTGTGGCTGCTCCCTCCCTGGAGGTGTTCAAGGCCAGGTTGGAGGAGGCCTTGAGTGAGCTGTGCTAGTGGGAGGTGTCCCTGCCTATGGCAGGGGGTTGGAACTAGATGATCCTTGAGGTCCCTTCCAACCTTACCATTCCATGATTCTATGACATCCAGCAGAACATGGTCCCAGGGATAAGGCATCTACTACCTCTCTGAGAAACCTGGGCCAGTGCCTCAACACTCTCATTGTAAAATATTTCTTCCTTCTCTCTAGTCTGAATCTCTACTCTTTTGGTTTAAAACCATCGCTCTCTGCTTTGTCACAACAGGCCCTGCTGAAAACTCTGTCCTCAAAGACACTGAGGTCCTGGAGTGGGATCACAGAAGGGCAACAAAGCTGGTGAAGGGGTTGGTGAATAGGTCTTATGAAGAACAGCTGAGGTGAGGGATCTGGGGTTGTTTAGCCTGGAGAAAAGGAGGCTGAGGATGAGGAGAGACCTTCTTGCTCTCTACAATTCCCTGGAAGGAGGTGAGATGGAGGTTGGTCTTTTCTCCCAAGCAATAGATGATAGGGCAAGAGGATATAGCCTCAAGTTGCACCTGGGAAGGTTTAGGTTGAATATTACAGAATCACAGAAACATTCAGCTTGGAAAAGCCCCTCAGGATCACCAAGTCTAACCAACATTCCTACTCTACAAGGTTCACCCTAAACCATATCCCCAGGCACCACATCCAAAGGACTTTTAAACACCTCCAGGGTTGCTGACTCCAACACCTCCCTGGGCAGCACATTCCAATGCCTGACCACTCTTGCTAGGAAAAAAAATTCTTAATGTCCTATCTAAACCTACCCAGTTGCAGCTTGAGGCCATTCCCTCTTGTTCTGTCACTAATTACTTGTGAGAAGAGACCAGCAGCTGCCTCTCCACAAGGTCCTTTCAGGTAGCTGTAGACAGCAATGAGGTCTCCCCTCAGCCTCCTCTTCCTCACACTAACCATCCCCAGCTCCCTCAGTTGCTCCTCATAAGATTTACTCTGCAGACCCTTCCCCAGCTTTGTTGCCCTCCCCTCCAGCACCTCCACATCTCTCTTGTGTTGCAGTGCCCAAAACTGAACACAAAAAAGAACCTTCGCTGAAAGTCTTCTCAAATACTAGAATGAGCTCCCCAGGGAGGTGGTTGAATTCCTACCCCTAGAACTGTTTCAGAGGCAGAGATGTGGTGGTGAGGGACATGGTTTGGCACCAGGTTTGTTAAGAGTTAGATAAAGGTTGTAACTATGGTCTTAAAGGTTTTTTCCAACCAAAATGATTCTATGATTCTGCCTTTCTTATAGATCCCTTTAGGCACTGAAAGGCTATATGAAGGTCTCCCTGAATCCTCCTCTTCTCCAGGCTGAACAACCCCAACTCTCTCAGCCTGTCCTCACAGCAGTGGGGTTCCAGTCCTCTCACAATTTTTTTGGCCCTAGTACTAGTTCTAACCATTAAGCTACATCTCATGGACAGCAGAGGTCTCTTCTGCTGAGATCTGCTTGCAGTTTGAGAAGTATCCCTTCACCACTGCCCTTAAATGATAGCTCTTTGGGTAACAAGTGCTGGAAGAGAGGCTGCCATCTCCACGTGAAAATCTTAAGGGTTTGGAAGAAACACTCTCCCATTTGGTGCAGATGCAGATTTTTGTTATGATTTGGGGGATGGAAAGTAACAGAGAACGAGTCAAAGCTGTGTTTCAGCTCAAAGAAGGACAGTTAATTTCTTTTTATAGCCAGGGCTGTGTGAAATGTATAAAAATCCTGCTTTGTGTTGCCACAGAAAAATGATTTCAGGATGCTTTGGAAAGAGTTTGTTATAAAGATGTGCAGCTGCAGAAGGAGAGAAGGAATGGTGGCTGTGTCCTGGGAACAGGGATTGTGGGAGAGGAAAAATGCCAGGCAAGCTGTACTCAGCTGCTTCAGGGGAGGTTTGTGCCTTCTCTTTGAAACAGAGCAGAGGCTGCACACAGGAAAATGTGAAGGCCAAGTTACACAGCCAGTGCAGATCTCAGCCCAGAACCACACTGTGGCAGGAATACACTAAAGAGATGATGGTTTCTGTTGAGCCCTTCTGCTGAGGGATTATCACTCCACTTTTTCTTTTCTTTTTTTGAGTGCTGCTGCATGAACAATGGTAAAACCAATGACATTTTCCTTCCAGAAAGCCAATAGGCTGCTAAAAAGGTTCACATCACAGTTTTTCTCCAAGAAATAATAACCTCAAATCCATATTCACAGAAGTTTGTACCAGTGAAGTCACACCTGAAATACTGGGTCAAGTTCTGGGATGCCCAGCTCAAGAGAGATAGGGAACAGAGTCCAGTGGAGGCTACAAAGATGCTGGGGGGACTGGACCATCTCAGAGAGGAGAAAAGGCTGAGAGACCTGGGAGTGTTTAGTATGGAGAAGAACAGACTGAGAAGGGGTCTTCTCAATGCTCATCAAGAGGGTGAGGGGCAAGAGGATGGGGCCAGACTCTTTTCAGTGGCGCCCAGTGACAGGACGAGGGGCAATGAGCACAAAGCGAAAGCCAGAAGTTTCCATTTGAACATGAGGGAGAAGTTCTTTGATGTGAGGATGTAGGGGTCCTGGAGCAGGCTGCCCAGAGAGGTTGTGGAACCTCCTTTTCTGCAGAGATTCCAAACTTGCCTGGACATTGTGATCCTGGACAATT
This sequence comes from Eubucco bourcierii, assembly GCA_013396675.1. NCBI lineage: Eukaryota > Metazoa > Chordata > Aves > Piciformes > Ramphastidae > Eubucco > Eubucco bourcierii. Next base: position 957,136 of record VWZE01023672.1, on the reverse strand, counting down.
TGGTGTGGCTGAGCCTGATGACTCAGGGACTAGATGATCTCCAGAGGTCCCTTTCAATCCCCACCATTCCGTGAGTCTCCCAAGCACACCACACAAGAAACAAAACACACACAGTCCATACTTTGAAAATTCTCCACACAGCTCAAATGCATCTTGCTGTTGAATTTTTGTGCAAGAGGCAAGAACTTTCATGTAATACATACTTTTTTTGTGTCTGCAAGAGGTCTCAGAGGAAGTGAGAAAGCCTGAAGTTCAGGTTGAATCTCAACGTCTTCTGGCTGTATGCTTGGTTTAGGCTTCTCTGACAAAAAGCAGCTGTCCAAATCCACATGTTCATACTTCATGGAAGTGGTGAAATACAAAAGCCTGTGTTTAAAAAAAAAAAAAAGAAATCCAAACAAACCACCTTACATTTTAAGTGAAATCCCAGAGCTCTCGAGCACAAGGGAGAGTATTTTACAGGGACTTTGAGCAGCAAGAGGAGAAAGGAAAAGAAGCAGCATGGCTGAGACACACAAAGATTGAGAAGTGGCAAATGATCTGTTCATGGAACAATGTTAACAGGCAGTATTTGTGGGAAAGCATTGTCTGTGAATGTGTATTAAATTACAGGACAGAAACTTGGATTTCTGCAGTGTCTCTACACATGTTAAAGACACTTTTTAATGCTATTTGGAAATGCAGTTGGTAACACTCATTTGCTGCCTGTTAGAAGACTCAGACCATCAAGTGTCAAGTCTGGGTTAAGTTAAAAACCAGGCTAACAGGTAATGCCATGGAAGAGGTTGCAAACTGCAATGATTAGCAATTAGGAACATTTCCCAAACCAGGGTAGCTACTCCTCTGACTTACTCCTTGTTAAAAATCAGGTTGCTGATGCAGCCATGAAAGGAGCCAGCCATTCTGAGCCCTAAAATGCCCTCTCCTGCTGGAATGCCACCGGCGTAGAAGTTGGAAATATTCAAAGGGCTCATTTCTGCTGATGAACCAAGCCTCAGTTCTGCAGGGTTACTCTCATCCACTTGCACAGTTATGATCCTGAAAAAGATAAAGTAGGGGAAAGAAAAACATTCAAGTAGTGTCTCAGACACTCATTTGCAAATGAAAAGCATTCCTCTCAGCCTCAAAAATGTCCTAAGAAATCAAGATTCTATAGCTTTGATAATCCTTTCAATGTCTTAGAACTAGAAGATCTCCTTTAGGTAATGTTTAGCATGTGGACTACTGTCAGTTCTGGAGCCCTCAGCACAGGAAGGACATGGAAGTGTTGGAGCAGGTCCAGAGAAGGGCCATGAGGATGATCAGAGGGCTGCAGCACATCTCCTATGAGGACAGACTGAGAGAGTTGGGGCTCTGCAGCCTGGAGAAGAGAAGGCTTTGAGGGGACCTGATAGTAGCCTTCCAGGATCTGAAGGGAGCCTACAGGAAGGCTGGGGAGGGACTATTGACAAGGTCCTGCAATGACAGGACAAGGGGCAATGGGTTTAAACTGGCAGAGGGGAGATTTAGACTGGATGTTAGGAGGAAGTTCTTTCCAGTGAGGGTGGTGAGACACTGGCACAGGTTGCTCAGTGAGGTTGTGGCTGCTCCCTCCCTGGAGGTGTTCAAGGCCAGGCTGGACAAGGCCTCGAGTGCCCTGTACTAGTGGGATGTGTCCCTGCCTATGGCAGGGGGTTGGAACTAGATGATCCTTGAGGTCCCTTCCAACCTTACCATTCTATGATTCCAAGCACCTTTCTAAATGATTTTGATAGCTCTATTTTTCTCTAGTACTATTTACTATCCTTTACTCAAGTGGCCCAAGATGTTGAGAGCTCTTCACTACAGCTTCATCAGTGGCTGTATGCTGTATACAATTACCATGGTAAATCAGAACATCTCCATTAACAGCGAAAGACACAGCCCTGATTGTTCCACCTAATGAGCTGGCAAAGGCAGCTCCTGGGGGAACAGAGTAAGCTAACAAAGGCACACAATAATTAACCAGGTAGTACTGATCAGAATCACAGCTACCTCTTGCTCCGGATCAGGATGACAGAGTGTTCTTGTCCATCACTGTATGTTCCATTAGCAGCCTGCAGAGTTACTTTCCTCGTGCTTGCTCTATCTCCAGCATTAACGTGCACGACAAGCTGGCCATCAATCAGCATGATGGAAAAGAAGGGCTGTGGATTTAATCACAAGATTCAATTTTAGCTATAACTTCCTTTGCTGTCACTTAGGTTTTAACTTTGAAAGAGAAAAAAAAAAATCACCTCCAAGTGAGCTGCAAACACACTTTTTAACCAAACTCAAAGACTAGTAGGGATGTGTTGGTACCCTCTGAGAATGCAAAGCCTTCTACTGGAAAACATGAGAGCTGGAAATTTCTCTGATTGTGATAAAAGCTCAGGATAAGTTGCAGGTTTTTATACTAGCACCTTATTCCTCCTCTTAGGAGGAAGGAACCAAGAAAGGGCAGATATTCCTTCAAAGACTTTGTCCTTGGATTCCAGGAGCTCCAAAATTCTACCAGATATGAGAAAGTTGTTCAAACCCTTCAGTAATTTCTTCAGACTAACAGAATTTGAAAGCAATGCTCTCTGTGTGCTTCATATTCAGTTTTCCTCACTGTTGCAAAAACCAATTTGGGTCCTAATAAGCATAACAGGTCCCTGTTAACTGACCCTTCATCTCTCCTCAGCTACAGTAAGTATCATAGAATGGGTAAGAAAGACATTTAAAGGGCATCTAGTCCAACCTCTCTGCAGCAAGCAGAGACATCTTCAATTAGAGTAAGCTGCTCAGAGCCCTGTCAAACCTGACCTGCAATAGTTCCAGAGATGTGGCTTCTACCACTGTCCTCTACCTATATCTAGGTAGATATAGGTGCCCCTATTCTCTATCCTATACCTACCTACCTAGAGGATAGGTACCCCTATGCTCTATCCTATACCTACCTACCTAGAGGATAGGTACCCCTATGCTCTATCCTATACCTACCTACCTAGAGGATAGGTAGCCCTATGCTCTATCCTATACCTACCTACCTAGAGAATAGGTACCCCTATGCTCTATCCTATACCTACCTACCTAGAGAATAGGTACCCCTATGCTCTATCCTATACCTACCTACCTAGAGAATAGGTACCCCTATCCTCTATCCTATACCTAGCCTCCATATTTGGGGCTTCTTAAGCCAAATAAATCTTTCTCACTCTTTGCAATTAAAGACTCATAAGAATCTGACTTGATGTTGCAAAAATAAAAATGGCAAAACTACATCCAAGTAATTTGTGACTAGTAGGTTGAGAGAGGTTCTCCTGCCCCTCTGCTCTGCATTGATGAGGCAGCCTCTGGAGTACTGTGTCCAGTTCTGGGCACAGAGCCACAAAGGTGACTAAGGGAACAGAATATCTCTCTTACAAGGATCTGGGGCTCTGCTGCTTGGTGAAGAGGAGAGATGACCTCATCAATATTTGTAAATATGTGCAGGGTGAGTGCCAGGAGGCTGGAGCCAGGCTCTGCTGCGTGATGCTCAATGACAGGACAAGGGGCAATGGGTGGAAATTGAGGCATAGGAAGCTTCATTTAAACACGAGGAGGATTTTTTTCCCTGTGAGATTGACAGAACAGAACACCAGAGCAGACTGCCCAGGGGGGTTGTGGAGTCTCCCTCTCTGGAGATATTCCAAACCTGCCTGGACAATTTCCTGTGTGATTTGCTATAGGTGACCCTGCTCTGGCAGGGGGGGTTGGACTGGATGACCTTTTGAGGTCCCTTCCAGCCCCTGACATTCTGTGATCCTCTGATTTGCATTTCTGGTACTTGCCAAATGTGCTTGTCTGCGTCGGCGCCTGCCCAGTCCTCTGCTGAGTCCAGCAAGGATGATGCCACTGCTGTTCTTTGTAGCAAAAGTTGCCATCAGTTCTGATTCTGGGCTCAAAGATTTGGGTACCAACTCAATGTAGCCATTGCTCAAGATGCTCACACTACGAATAGGCTGTTCAGTGAGGAAGAGAAATAATCACCAACTTGATCTGTATCGACAACCCAGTAAGAACAAAAGATTTCAAATATAGATTAGATGACACTCGATTTTTTTCAAGATCTTCCATCTCAGCTCACTAGATTTTACCACAGGCATTATTACTCCTCATTCAGGAACAATAAAGATCAAGTCACAAAGCCTAGAAGTCTCCTACCTCCAGTAAACAGCCTTTTCTTACTCCGTAGGAATTTCCAAGCAAGTCAAATGTTGAACGGGATATTTCCAGATTCTTGATGCATCCCACATACATTCTACTACTAAGACCTTTCCTGAAACACAAAACAAGGCCTTTTTTTTTTTTTTATTGGAATCTCCTGGGTGAAAAGATAAAAGTTGCCTTCACTAAGAAGCAGCAAGACTGTTTTAAAGAATGCAGTTAGCCCAGTGTGAGGGAAAACAGAGGCAGTTTGGTTTTTACTGTCAGCAGGCATGAATCCTAACCTTAAAAAGAGTCAAATAGCATCATCTCCAAATGGTAACACACAGCTTTGCAGTGCTGCATGGCCCAGCCAGGTCATTTTCCAGACCTTTAAGGTGGTGCCTAATTGGGTTGCAAGTTTGAGTTAGAGAAATCCAATCTTGTCTCTGCCATAATCCCTTACATGCTGCTCTGCCAGCAAAGATTAACAAGTCTGCACCTCTGCTATAACAGCAAGGAAACAAATACTGTCCTGGAATTTACCTTATTGTCAAGAGCATTCAGACAATTTAATTGGAATTTTTGTTTGTTTGGTTGGTTTTTTGGCCATGTTTATCCTTTCAAAGTGAAGCCACTGGGAGAAATAGGACTTTACAAGGTCACCAGGGATGTGCAATGCAAAAGCTCAAAACTAGAGACAGACTCTCAAATACATATTTGTAATGTTTTTTTACTGATCTCCTCTGGTCCAAGCTTCAAAACTGAATTACAAGAATCCCAGAATGGTGGGGATTAGAAGGGACTTTTGGAGACCATTTAGTCCAACCTTCCTGCTAAAGCAGGGGCACCAAACTTGCTGAGGGTACACTCTATCCCCTCATCCAGGTCACTGATGAAGATGTTGAACAAGACTGGACCAAGCACTGACCCCTGGGGAACACCACTAGCTACAGGTCTCCAACTGGACTCCACACCACTGATCACAATCCTCTGAGCTCTGTTGATTAGCCAGTTCACAATCCACCTCACTGTCCACTCTTCTAAACCAGACTTCCTGAGCTAACCTATGAGGATGTTATAGGAGACGGTGCCAAAAGCCTTGCTAAAGTCAAAGTAGGCAATATCCACTGCTCTCCCTGCATCTACCCCTTCACTCACACCACAGCTATCAGGTTAGTTAAACATGAGTTCCCTTTGGTAAATCCATGCTGGATGCTCCTCATAACCTTCTTCTATTTCATGTGCTTAGAGATGATCTCCAGAATGAGCTGCTCCATCACCTCTCCAGGGATGGATGTAAGGCTGACCCTTCTTGCCTTTTTAGAAGACTGAAGTGATACTTGCTTTCATCCAGTCCTCAGGAACCTCTCTCATTTTCCATGATCTTTTGAAAATGGCAGAGAGTGGTAGAGCAACCAACATCAGCCAGCTCCCTTAGCACTTGCAGGTGCATCCCACCAGGGCCCATGGATTTGTGGGTGTTCAGTTTGCTCAAATTATCTATAACCCAATCCTCACTGAGCAGGGGAAAGTCTTCCTTCTGCCAAGCCTTCCCTTTTATTTCCAAGGTCTGGAATTCCTGAGGGTTGGTCTTAGCAGTAAAGACTGAAACAAAGACATTCAGTTAATCACCAGGGCTCCCTCCTCATTCAGCACTGGACCCACATTTTCCCTATTCTTCCTTTTGGCATTTATATATTTGCAGAGGTTCTTCTTGCTCTCTTTTACTTCCTTTGTCAGATTTTCTTCCAAGAGAGCTTTGTCCACCCTTGCTGCGCTCCTACATTTCCTGACAATGTTCCTGTAATTCTGCCAACTGACCAGTCCCTTTTCCCACAGATTATAAACTTCTTTCTTCCACATGGCTTTTCTTAGCAGCAACTAAAGGACACTCTACCTCACAGCCCTTGATCTTGGCAGCCCACCAATGAAGATTGGGTCCTTATCAGAGCGGTTCAGGTCTGAGGCAACCCCAGGAGATTCTCCTTGCTTGGTTTCTTTGTAATTAAGGTTATATGCATCCGTGACTGCCAAAACTCCTGCAAAGAAGAGAAAGTAAAGATCTGGACAAAGACACAAATAGAAAATCTTCCATTTTGGCAACTTTGTCTTTAGTAAAGGAAAAGGAATTCATTGACTCAAACATGTATGGACGATCTTCTTATCTCACAGAGCAAGTAACTCATTGTGCTTTCATCTATTCTGGTAAATTCATTCATGTTTCTCTGTCAAAACCAAATCTGCAGAGGTCTACAGGAAAAAATGCATACATAAATAAACACCTGAGAACATGTTATAGCTATTAACATGTATCATTTTTAATGCACAACTTCCCAATCATAGAGGTTGAGGGAGCTGGGATTGGTTAGCCTGGAGAAGAGGAGGCTCAGGGGAGACTTTCTTGCTGTCTACAGCTACCTGAAGGGTGCTTGTAGCCAGGAGGAGGTTGCTTTCTTCTCTCAGGCAAGCAGCACCAGAACAAGAGGACACAGTCTCAAGCTGTGCCAGGGGAAGTTTAGACTGGAGGTGAGGAGAAAGTTCTTGCCTGAGAGAGTCATTGACTGCTGGAATGGGCTGCCCAGGGAGGTGGTGCAATCATCGTCCCTGGAGGTGTTCAGGGCAGGTTTGGACGTGGCACTTGGTGCCATGGTCTGGTCTTGAGGGCTTTGGTAATGGGTTGGACTTGATGAGCTTTGAGGTCTCTTCCAACCTTGGTGATACTGTGATACTATTGCCCTATACTATTGAAACTCAGGACAGGAAAGCTGACCCTGGGTACAAAGAAAAGATAATCACAGAATGCTTTACAAACCCCTCCAGGGAATGGGATTCCGCCACTCCCCTGGGAAGTCTGTTCCAGGGTTTGACAACCTTTTTGTTGAAGAAATTGTTCCTAATATCCTGAAAGTATTCTATGAAGACCCTCAAAGGTCATCTAGTTCAACCCCCCTGCAAGAGTTATCTTCAACTACAGCAGGTTGATCACAGCCCCAAACAAGCTGACCTGGAATATTTGCAGGGATGTGACACCTACCACTTCTCTGGGTAACCTGAGTCAGTGTCTCACCACTCTCACTGTAAACCAAAATTCTTTCAAATCTTAAATCTAAGTCAGTCAAAATTCTGAACCTGATGTAAAATCTGAATCTAAAATCTAAGTCTGTCACTTTCTACACTTTTTCAGTAAAGAAATGTATATATGTGCAGATCAGAAAATGGTTTGGGTTGGAAGTGACTGACAAAGGTCATCTAGTCCAACCCCACTGTGTGAGCAGGGACATCCTGTGTTAGATCAGGTTGCACAGAGCCCTGTCTAGCCTGGGCCATGAATATCTCCACAGATGTGGCCTCAGTTACCTCCATGAGCAACCTGTTCCATTGTTCCAGCACCTTCATGGTAAAGAACTTCCTCCTAACATTCAACCTAAATCTACTCTTCTCTAATTTAAAACCCTTTCCCCTCATCCTATCACCACAGGCCTTTGTAAACAGCCTTCATGTGGAAGTAACCTTTCTAAATCTGGGTTTTTTTGCATCACAGATGCTGCGATGTGTGGGCAGCATCACAAACAGTCTGTGAGTGGCCCTTTTAAACCTCTTCCTCCCCATCTCCATTATCCTGCTTGGTGTCCAATTATTAAAACTCAAACTGTACCAGTAAAGACAAGATCCACTAGAAAATGAACACAAGCAAATTCTGGTTTTGGGGTTTTTTTTTTGTTTTTTTTTTCCCCAGCTCTCACCTTGCTTCTTGTTGCGACTGAAGGAAATTTTATACCAGGTCCCATTGTTGTAACGGTTTTCTGTTGTCAGAGCAAGAGGTCCTGAACCCAGGTCAACAGTCAGCCTCACTTTGCCATCCACAAGCTCAAGGGATAAGAAATCTCTCTGTGAGAAAGAAAAAAAGGAAAAAAAAAAAAACATCAACAGCACCAAAATAAACAGATTGAATTGTTGAAAGTAAGTTCTTCTCTGGCAGGTGTGGCCTGCCATGAGAATAAGGTTGGGTAACTCCTGGATCTGGACTATTTGTTTGGCACAAGCTGTGCTTAGGAAAATTAGAATCATAGAATGGGAAGGTTGGAAGGGACCTCAAGGATCATCCAGTCCTATGGCAGGGACACCTCCCATTAGTACAGCTCACTCAAGGCCTCCTCCAACCTGGCCTTGAACACCTCCAGGGAGGGAGCAGCCACAACCTCCCTGGGCAACCTGTGCCAGTGTCTCACCACCCTCACTGGAAAGAACTTCCTCCTAACATCCAGTCTAAATCTCCCCTCTGCCAGTTCAAACCCATTGCCTCTTGTCTTGTCGTTGCAAGCCCTTGTCAATAGTCCCTCCCCAGCCTTCCTGTAGGCCCCCTTCAGATACTGGAAGGCTACTATCAGGTCCCCTCAAAGCCTTCTCTTCTCCAGGCTGAAAAAGAAATAAATGGTTGGATGGGACCTCTGGAATCCTTGATATGGATCAAGGAGGTATGAAGTGATCATGAGAGGTACAGTTTAAGGATCTAATCTATTTTCTTACAGTGCCATTTGAAGCAAGATACAGAAGCAGCCCATTAGGAGAAAAGGTGCTGAAAAATAGGATGATCTGAGTCACAGTTGAGCGAAGTGCCTTCTCCACAACAGAGTATCCACTGCCATCAAAATGGAATGAAGTGTCCTCATCCTGTGGGCTACAGAAACAGAAAACAGAGTTAAAAATCCTAGTTTAAAAATTGCATCAGTTTGTACAGGCCTCAGGCAGTAGGATAAGAGATTTGAATCCGTGTTACGAGTAACTGACTGACTCCAGGCAAAGGCCACTTTCATCACAGAATCTCACAACAGCTGTTTTAGCATGCAAGGATTCTGTGAGGAAAAGGGAGCTGTGGGGAATGATGTATGCAACATAACAATCATTCTCTCTTGATAGATCACAAAACTGCAATGATTCCTTAAGGGAATAAATAGTTGTTACAACACACAGAATCCCGGTATGGTAGGGGTTTGGAAAGGGCCTCTGCAGACCATCCAGTCCAACCAACCTGCTAAAGCAGGGTCACCCACAGCAGGTTGCTCAGGATCACAGAGTCCAGATGGGTTTGGATTTTCTCCAGAGGAGGAGACTCCACAACCTCTCTGTGCAGCCTGCTCCAGAAATCCAGCAACATCAAAGCAAAGAATTTTTTTCCTCCTGGTCAGATGGAACCTCCCAGCTTCCTGTTCGTGCCACTACCCCTTTCCCTGTCCACAGGTACCCCTGAAAGGAGTCTGCCTTCATGCTCTTGCACCCCACCCTTCAGCTCTTGCTGGGCATTGACAAGATCCCCTCTCAGGCTGCTCTTCTCCAAGCTAAACAGCCCCAGGTGTCTCAGCCTTTGCTCCTCAGAGATGCTCCAGTCCCTTCGGTATCTTTGTAGTCTCCGCTGGACTCGCTGCAGTAGTTTCCTATCTCCAATGAACTGGGGAGCCTAGAACTGTCTCAGGACTCCAGATATGTCCTCACTAGGGCAGAGTAGAGGGAGAGAAGAACCTCCCATCACCTGCTCTCCACATTTCTGTTGATATACCTCTGGAGACTGTTGGCCTTTTTGGCCACGAGGGCAGACTGTTGGCTTGCGGTGAACTTGCTGTCCACCAGTACTCCCAAGTCTTTCCCCTTGGAACTGCTTTCCAGCAGGTCAAACCTTCACCTGCACTGGTGCAGGGGGTTATTCCTCCACAGGTGCAGGGCTCTAGAGTTGCCCTTGTTGAACACCCTCTTACTTCAATCACGTGATTATTTTATTAAAATGCTTCCCACAACTGCATTTCCACTACATATTTATCAGTCACTTTCCTTGCAATATACTACTTGGGGAAAACCACTTCAGACAATCAAGCAGCACCATCTGCTGTTTGCATGTGAAACATTCTGCAAAAGGGAACACTAGATTTCTTTTCAGCTCCTTCAACATGAAACAAGCACAGCCTGTAAACCCCTTTCACAATGATTACAGGCTCAGTGGCAAGCTCAGTGGCTCCAGTTCTGCTATGTCTTTATTTGATTCTATTCTATTTTATTGTATTGTATTCTATTCTATTCTATTCTAAAGAATCATAGAATGGTTTAGGTTGGAAGCTAAGATCATAGAATCATAGAATGGAAAGGTTGGAAGGGACCTCAAGGATCATCTAGTTCCAACACCCTGCCATAGGCAGGGACACCTCCCACTAGCACAGCTCACTCAAGGCCTCCTCCAACCTGGCCTTGAACACCTCCAGGGAGGGAGCAGCCACAACCTCCCTGGGCAACCTGTGCCAGTGTCTCACCACCCTCACTGTAAACAACTTCCTCCTAACATCCAGTCTAAATCTCCCCTCTGCCAGTTAAACCCATTGCTCCTTGTCCTGTCATTGCAAGACTAGTTCCAAACCCCCACCATAGGTAGGGACACCTCCCATTTGAGCAAATCACTCAAGGCCTCATCAAACCTAGCCTTGAACACCTCCAGAGAGGTGTATTGTATTGTATTGCATTGTATTGTATTGTATTGTATTGTATTGTATTGTATTCTATTCTATTCTATTCTATTCTATTCTATTCTATTCTATTCTATTCTATTCTATTCTATTCTATTCTATTCTAAAGAATCATAGAATGCTTTAGGTTGGAAGCTAAGATCATCTCAAAGATCATCTAGTTCCAAACCCCCACCATAGGTAGGGACACCTCCCATTTGAGCAAATCACTCAAGGCCTCATCAAACCTAGCCTTGAACACCTCCAGAGAGGTGTATTGTATTTTAATTTATTCTATTTTTGTATTCTGTTCTACCCTATTCTATTCTACCCTATTATATTCCACCCTATTCTATTCTACTCTATTCTACTCCTATTCTATTCTATTCTATTCTATTCTATTCTATTCTATTCTATTCTATTCTATTCTATTCTATTCTACTCTACTCTATATTAATGTATTTTTTTATGAGTGCTTTACACTGTTTCTTACCTTGGCAAGAATAGATTTGTGTTTCAGGAAAGCAAAAGAATTTACTCCAAAATGGTTTGCTTCACTGTCAGTCCCTACTTTAAATGCATAAACCAGAATACTTCTGACAAAGTGATTAATAAGTAATAACATTCCATAAAATGAAGCTATTTGACACTGCTGGCAGATGCAGATGAGCGTGTTCAGAACTGGAGCTTAATGATCAATGAAGCACTGCAGTTTTTCTGAGTTCATTATTTTTAGCTAGGACAGAAATTCATATTCCAGGTGTAAATGACTCTAAATCTATGACAAAAGAATGAGAGAGTGAGGTCAAATACCTTCCAAAACAGCCACTGCACTTGCCCTCTCTTTCCAAGTAGTTCCAAAGACCGATGGATTTGCCATTCAGGGATGTCTCTCCCATGCACCCTTTGAAGTGGGTCACCTTAACAGCAGGAGATTTCTGCCAGACAAGAAATCATTCATGAATACAATTAATGTCAAGAACTCAGTAAATTATGCTGCATAATTTTTGCTTGCTTGTTTTCCTTGAACTCTAATGTTATTAGATATAAATCATAACAGAAGAACAACATGTTTTAGCATAACTATTAACAGTGGCCATTTAAATTGTAATAAATTAGCTCTGCAGCAAGTAAAGAAGTAAAATAATGATGTCCTTGACCTACTTAGATGCTTCACGACATGAATAACAATGGGAAACTAAAAGAAACCATGGAAGAAGGAAAAGGAAACCAAATTCATTGTGTAATGGCTATGGATCATGAACCCACACATAGCCTCTCCTGGGAACTTCCAAATTAACTTAGGGATGCTAGAATATCATAGAATCATAGAATGGTAAGGTTGGAAGGGACCTCAAGGATCACCCAGTTCCAACCCCCTGCCATAGGCAGGGACACCTCCCACTAGTACAGGTCACTCAAGGCCTCCTCCAACCTGGCCTTAAACACCTTCAGGGAGGAAGAAGCCACAACCTCCCTGGGCAACCTGTTCCTTTGAGGATCTTTGCTTCAGAGCCTCTCATGTAACCAATTCATGCAACCACTTCTAAATCAAAAGTGTATCTAGAACATGGTGTTTTAGGTTGGGTTAAAAAAATCCTCTAGGGACTAGAGGAGTCCTGGGGTGGATACAGGAGTGTAAAATTTGATCCCATAATTCTGCTCTCTCTTTATAAGCTAGCGGCGAGGCAAACTCATTCTTCTTTCCTCATTCCTGCCTGTTGTCTCTGGTGAGAGCTACTTATTAGGGTAAACATGTAAGGAGTGGGCCTGGTTGGGGCCTCCAGAGGCTTTGATTTGGCCTATGGGTGGCAGAGGTCCTGAAGAGGTAGGACTGGAGGACCAGAGATTGTAGTTTTGGGTTTGGGGGAAAATCCACCAAGGGGCTCACTATATGTCCTTTATATGCTCCATAATTTTTTTCTGTATCTTTCCTTTCAAATACAATTCTCCATTTGTCTCCAATTTGAAAGAGTCTCTGTTGGCTCTTTGAACACCATGACACATGGAAAAAACATTTTGCAGGTGGCTGCTCTCAGGATGTAACCTTGATTTGCCCTCCAAGCCCTCCAATAAACATGAGGGTTGACTTGTTAACGTCCAGTATGGTGCCCATCCCCGGAGAGGTCCCAGATTTGGGTGAAGGCTTCTGGTTTGAGTTGGTTTCCTCTATGCTGAGTGTCCCTGTTCTTCCAAACCTGCCAAGTATTAATGATTACTTTTAGAAATCATAGAATTGTATCACAGAAAGATAGAATGGTTTAGGACCTTAAAAGTCATCTAGTTCCAATCCCCCTGCCTTGGGCAGGGACACCTTCCACCAGACCAGGTCAATGGCTTGGGTTGGAAGGGACCTTAAAGGTCATCTAGTTCCAATCCCCCTGCCTTGGGCAGGGACACCTTCCACCAGACCAGGTCAATGGCTTGGGTTGGAAGGGACCTTAAAGGTCATCTAGTTCCAATCCCCCTGCCTTGGGCAGGGACACCTTCCACCAGACCAGGTCAATGGCTTGGGTTGGAAGGGACCTTAAAGGTCATCTAGTTCCAATCCACTTGCCATGGGCAGGGACACCTTCCCACTAGACCAAGTCACTGAAGGCCTCATCCAACCTGGTCTTGAGCACTTGCAAGGATGTAGCATCACAATTAATCAATGCATTCTACTGGTTTCTCTTGAAGGACAATAAAGAAAACTTATCATGGAGAACTTAAAAGATGGTTTGTGTTCTTCATATGTTCACTTGCTAAACACCTGGACAGTTCTACAATATGGGCCCCATTAAAAAAAATAATACTACTAATTGATTTTCCTACTCAGCACTTACACCATCCCCAGTTTAATTACCTGGTTGCATGTATTCTGTGCCATTTGTTGTTGTTGATTTGAAAATCAGGGTATTCCACTCTTGCTGGTCCAGAGCCCAAGTCCCAGAGAAGAGCTACCTTACCCCGGCGCATCTCCAGCGCAAGGAAGTCTGGCTGAAAAACAGTAGAGCTCATTCAAACACACAGCACTGAAGGTGTAGCTTCTGCCCCGTGCAAATCTCTCTTTTAGTTTCAAACCATCATCCCTTGTCCTGTCACATTAAGTTCTGACAAAAAGTTTGTCCCAGTCTTTCCTGTAAGGCCCCCTTTAAATACCAAAAAGGCACACAAAGGTCTCCTTGTAGGCTTCTCTTCTCCAGGCTGAACAGTCCCAACTCTCTCAGCCTGTCCTCACAGCAGAGGGCTTCCAGACCTCACATCATTGTTGTGACCTCCTCTGGACCTGTTCTGACAGGTTCATATCTCCAGAGCTGGACCCAGCATTGCAGACGAGGTCTCAGCAGAGCAGAGCAGATGGGCAGAATCCCATTCCTCCACCTGCTGGACAGTTGTCTCCTCAACTGAGAGAACACAGTTCATGTCCAACTTTTCATTACCAGCACCCCAAGACCCTCTCCACAGAGCTGCTCTCATCCCTTCATTCCCCAGCCTGTGTTAACACCAGGGACTGGCCTGACCCAGGTGCTGGATGTTGACACTTGTCCTTGTTGAAGCCCACATGGTTCACATTGATCTATTTCTTCAGCTTGTCCATGTCCTTCTGGATGATATTCCATCCCTCAGATGTGACAATCTCACCACTCAGCTTGGTGTCATCTGTAAACTTGCTAAGGGTGTACTTGGTGCCACTGTTTATGTCACTGACGAAGGTATTAAACAGCACTGGTCCCAGCACAGACCCCTGAGGGACACCACTTGTCACCAGTCTCTGTCTGAACATAAAATTGTTGACCAATACCCTCTGGATATGACCATCACTAACCACCAAAATGTCCACCCATCTGATCCATCTCTCTGCAGTTTAGAGAGAAGGAAGTTGTGGGGCATAGAGCCAAATGCCTAACAGAAGTCCAGATAGATGACATTCAGAGTTCTTGCCTTGTCCACTGATATAGTCTCTCCATCTTGGAAGAAGGACTTTCATGACATGGTAAGAAGCAATGCTATAAGGAATCAGATTTTTCTGTTTTCTGCCTTTGAAGACCTCTAAAGCATCATCTAAGGCATACAAATATTTCCATCCTCAGTGAACACATTTCGCAGGGGCCTCAATCAGAGATCTAGTTTGAAGTAAAGTAGGAAAAAACTTACAAATGGTTATTTGAAAGATTTGATTATCATCATCTTCAGCACATGGATGCCAGACACTTACCTTTCCATTGCTCCCCAGGTAGAACAGAAGGTTATCTGGTTCGGTAGTTTTCATATTGAGTGTCAAGGTGTTGTAATTGGTAGATGAAATTTGGGGCTGGTAGGCTCGAATGCAATCTCTGTCTGCTGACACTGCAACTTTAATCTGGGAGGGGAGGAGGAGAAAATGGAATTTAAGCAAGTCTCAATGTACATTTATTTCTGGAATATGTCCTCAGCTTCTGACCAAGCCATTTCCTGAGATACTTTTATGCCATCTAATTATTGCTGCCTGAGTTCAATCTTAGCAATCTCTCAGATTTCACTCGACAAAGAGATTCACAAATAGAGAAGAATGAAATCTGTTGCAATTCACTCATTCAGTTAGGAGACTTGAAGCCAGGAAAGCAAAAGTGAATAATTACCTCAGAAAATGACAGTAAATCTTAGGTCAGAAGCCCATAGATCAGTAAAAGCCATTGTAGCAATAGCAGAAAATAATGATTCAGAAAATCTATTGCTCTAATCTTTTAAAGTTAAATGTAATCTCAGAATGGAGAAATTCTGATTCCTGTTGTCCTCCCACCAACTCCCCTGAATATTGCCTAGTCTACTGATCCAAATGATCTAAATGCAGCCAAACTCCAGGGAATTTGGTATTGCAATGACAAAAACAAAACTTGTTTTAACAAGAGAATTAAATTCATCAGATTCATTGGATGTGCCCAGAACAAGTAAACACATCAAGGGCAGATTCGCACGAAGGCCGTGGATGTAGACAGCTTCTCTCCTCTACTCAAAGCTTGGTTTGGTTTTCTGTAAGCTGTCAAAATTGGAAAAGGGGATTTTGCTAATAGCTCTTTTCACCCTGCCAGGAACTTCTGTGGTTTATGACATGTTTGAAAATACTCCTCCTCCTTTTCTTCCTCAGTGGATTCATTAAGCTTCAGTAGACTGTGACAGCGAAGCAATAACCATAAAATTAAAGAGATTTGCAGAAAGAACTGAAAGCCTTTTAATTTCTAAAACAAAAGCCTCCCTAAAGCTTACAGTAACATCCCCACACTAAAGCCAAAGGCCAAAAACTACTGAGTGCAAAGCATTTTCCCCATTCCCTTCACAGTTTAATGAGGTCCATGGGCCAGTTGATTCACTGTTGTCATCTTTAAGAGGGGGAGTACAAATTTCTAAACAAGGATATTTGTCTTAAAGTACTCAAGGAATCATTGAACGGTTTGAGTTGAAGAGAGCACTAAAGGTCACCTAGTCTAAAGCTTTTGCAGTGAGCATAAAATCATAGAATCATAGAATGGTAAGGTTGAAAGGGACCTCAAGGATCATCCAGTTCCAACCCCCTGCCATAGGCAGGGACACCTCCCACTAGCACAGCTCACTCAAGGCCTCCTCCAACCTGGCCTTCAACACCTCCAGGGAGGGAGCAGCCACAACCTCCCTGGGCAACCTGTGCCAGTGTCTCTCACCACCCTCACTGGAAAAAACTTCCTCCTAACATCCAGTCTAAATCTCCCCTCTGCCAGTTCAAACCCATTGCCCCTTGTCCTGTCATTGCAAACCCTTGTCAATAGTCCCTCCCCAGCCTTCCTGTAGGCCCCCTTCAGATACTGGAAGGCTACTATAAGGTTTTGGATGCTTGGCAGCTTCTTGCAGAGAACATATGGATGTGGCAAGGACATAGATTAAAAAGGTATTTATAGAATCAATATTTGGTTAAAAATGTGTAATGTTGTTTGATGTTGTACAAAAATATCCCACAGCAATCTCTAAAATAAGCTTAGAAACATCCTAAAAGATTGACAGCACCACCTCCTTTCTTCTCTGGCAGCAAAGTACCTCTGTGATTGCTTCCTGACATCATAAATTTGATTGTTTTTTATAGGAAACAAAAGCAAACAGTAAATAATTAACAAATTGAAGCTGGAACTGTGACATGTATTAAGAGCCAGTGCTCTTGGACTTTAATAAGTCACTGGAACACCAGGTACTTAGTGACATTTGGACTATCTCAAAGAATCACAGAATGGTTTAGGTTGCAGAAGACTGAAGACTGAGCCCAAGCATTAACCCAGCACTGTGAAGTCCACCACTAAACCACTAAATCATGTATGTCCCTCAGCAGAACATCTACACAGTTTTTCAATTCCCCCAAGGATGGAGACTCCACCAGTGCCCAGGACAGCCTGTTCTAGGGCTTGACAACCCTTTTGGGGAAGAACTTGTTCATAGTATTCAACTGTAACCTCCCCTGGAGCAACTTGAGGCTGTTTCCTCGTACCCTATCTCTTGTTGCTTGGCAGAAGAGATTGAGCCCCACCTCACTCCAACTTCCTTTCAGGCAGTTGTACAGAGAGAGAAGTCTCCTTTCCTGCAGGCTGAACTATCTCAGTTCTTTCAGCTGCTCCCCACAACCTATGTGCTGCAGACCCTTCACCAACTTTATTGTCCTTCTTTGGACATGCTCCAGCACTCCCAGTGCCCTTCTTGGAGTGAAGGGCCCAAAACTCAACAGAGTAGTTGAGGTGTGGTCTCAGCAGTGCTGAGTACAGGGGGACAATCACTGGCCTTTTCCTGCTGGCCACACTATTGTTGATCCAAACCAGGATGCTGTTGGCTTTCTTGGCCCTGTGGGCACACTGCTGCCTCATCTTCAGCCAGCTGTCCATGAACACTCCCAGGTCCTTTTCTACTGGGCAGCTTTCCAGCCACTCTGCTCCAACTCTGGAGCATTCATGGGGTTGTTGTGACCCAAGTGCAGGATCTGACTCTTGGCTTTGTGGAACTTCATCCTGCTGGCCTCAGCCCAATGATGTAACCTGTCCAGGTCACTCTGTAGAGCTTCCCTACCCTCAAGCTGATCAACATACCCACCTGGCTTGGTGCCACCTGCAAACTTACAGAGGGTGCCTCGATCCTCTTACCCAGGTCATGGATAAATGTTTTAAATAGAAGTGGCTCCGTTACTGGGTTGTAGAGAACACCACCTGTGACTAGCTACCCACTGGGCATAACTCCTTTCATCAACACTCTTTGGGCCTGGTCATTCAGTCAGTTTTTCATCCATTACTTCTCTGCTAAAAGTGGCAATGAAATCTGCTACGGCCGAGATGATGGAACTTACAGATGCTGCCTGTTTGCGAGCCTGGCTGATGAGCTCTTTAATTTCAGACAGGTTCCTGTTCAGGTTCTCCTCCAGCATTTTCAAAGGTTTCAGCCTATCCAACAAAAGACTTGCTTGTGCTTCAACTGCTTTAACTTGCTTCTCAGCAGTGATTGCTACCAAAACAAAGACAAGATGTTGAAGCAGGGTGAAGGAGAAAGGCAGCGCTCACTGCTGAAAGATTTATCCAAGGCAGTCTGCTTCGGGTCGTTACTTACAACAATTTTAAACATCAGTAAGGAAAATGCATTCTTAAGAGCATCCCCCAGATGCTATTAAACCTCTAGAGCTCCTTCCACAGGTCTTTAAAAAAGTTAACACATTTTTATCGAGTCAGAAGAAACTTTCCCAGTCTACGAGACTCATACTTAGCATCTATTAAAACAATGTTAAACTCTTCCTGCAAGCAGTGACATTTCTAAAGAGCAATGGAGCAGCAAACTCACCAGCTTTTGATGAATCAGTTAGAAGATCACTAGTTCTCTTCAATGTGTCATTAACTCGGGACAATGTCGAGGAAGCATTCATCACCTTCTGCCTGAAATCCCCAAAGCGACTTAAACCCAGCAGAGCGCTGCTGTTTGAAGACACAGCCAGGTCCTGCATCTCCAGCATGTGCTGCTTTGGAGCTGAAACAGTCCCAAAGTTAACAAAACTTAAGAAAACCCAAGAGAATAAAAAGTCACAGCTTTCATAAATATTTGGGAGTCATAAATGCCTGGCATAGCAATGGAGTTACAAACACAGTCAAAACGCTGGAAGTGTTTTCAGTTATGTTCCTCTGACAGCAGGAAGTTACATTTTTTGTTTGCAAAAAGCTACAGTTTGTTTTGTATTCATTGTGATGGATTAGGAACTTCCCCTCCCTAACCCTAACCCTCTCTCCCCATCACTGACATTTACCAGACTAGCTCAGACAGCTTGCAAGTAAGATGAAGCTATACCTAGGGCAAAGCAAAATTGACAAGCATGTATAGGCAGTGCAAATATACAAGTAGTTACAATTACATACAAAGTAGAAATAAAACAGAAACCCAAACTCCCTCCCAGACAAAACAAACTGCCCAGAAGAGCCCAAAGCTACCCTCTCTTTCTCCCTTTACTTTCCCAGACAGACAAACAAAACAACCACCAAAGCTTACCTTGTTATGTGTGAGCCAAGATTAGAGGAGGGATATTAGAGCAGATCAAAGGAGAAGCAAAAGTGAGCAGCGTCACAGATCAGAGACAAACTGTTGACATTTTGGCTTTTTATCCCTCTCAGCAAACCAATGAATGATACAAACTTCATCATTGTTTTCTTTTTACAACCAATTATCTAATTTCTCTCATTAAAATATTCGAATTAGCCTCAAACCAGCACACTCAACAGTCTAGGAGGGCAGCTCCAAAACAAGACCACCTCTGATCTTACTTTGCTTAACTGCTCCATACATCATGGCTTAGACTGGGAAGTTAATATAAAATACATACATAAACAAGAGAATTTGCAGCCATTTTAATTAAGTTTAGTTTTTCACAGAATCACAGAGTGGTGAGGGCTGGAAGGACACTCTGGAGATCATCTAATCAAGAGACTTGATGAATTCAAGTTTTTAACTGTAGGAAAACTGTTTCAATTTTCAGGACCAGCTCAGAGAACAATACACAGAATCACAGACTGGTAGGGTTTGGAAAGCCTGCCTCTGGAGATCATCTACTCCAGCCTGCCTGATAAAGCAGGCTCATCCACAGTAGGTTGTCCATGATCACAGTGTCCGTGTGGGTTTGGAATCTCTACAGAGAAGGAGACTCCAAAACCTCTCTGGGCAGCCTGCTCCAGGCCTCCAGCACCCTCACACCAAAGAAGGTTCCCCACATGTTCAGATGGAACCTTCTGTGTTCCAGTTTCTGCCCACTGCCCCTTGTCCTGCCCAGGGACACTGCTGAAAAGAGTCTGGCCCCATCCTCTTGCCCCTTGCCCTTTAGCTATTGATCATCATTGAGCAGACCCTTCTCAGGCTGCTCTTCTCCAGGCTAACCAGCCCTGGGTCTCTCAGCCTTTTCTCCTCACAGAGATGCTCCAGTCCCTTCAGCATCTTTGCAGCCTCTGCTGGACTCTCTCCAACAGTTCCCTGTCTCCACTGAACTGAGTAGCCCAGAACTGGACACAATACTTCAGATGTGGTTTCACTAGGGCAGACTAGCTGGTGATTCTTCTTTAGCAGGGGGGTTGGACTAGATCATCTCCAGAGGTCCCTTCCAGTCTCCACCACACTGGGATTCTATGAACTCTAGGTCTTGCCTTTACCCAAATTAATGACTTTTAATAAACCCAGTTATTTTCTTTCAGAAATGCACAGAAAGAACACTTAAATCAATTAAATGAAGTCAGCTTTTAGAAGAAGAAAGCATTTGAGACTCAGATGATAAACTTCACAGCACAGTATAAACAATTTTGAAGCAAGTTATCACAAGAAAGCAAAGCTTCACAGTTCCCCATACAAGTTTCTCTCCATCTGGGATGAAATATTCTAGGACTTGATTTTCTTTTCCTATCAATGCAATTATTTTGCTTTCAGACTCCTTCCTGATCTAAATCAGTGTGGATTGGGAATTTATTTATGAGAACTCATAAAGTTATGTTTCAGGGGCATACTAAATATAATGGAATATATTCCTTGAAAGGGAGGAGGCTAAATGAGTCTCCAGTAAAATTTGTTGCTAAATCTCTGCAATCAGACAAAAAAACAGGATTAACACAACTGTACTTGATGGTTCTGCAATAAGGAGGATGCTAATAATGCTCATTACTCTGATTCTATGGAATATGCACAAAAATAAAAATGAACCTTCAAATATATTATCATAAAAAAGCCACAGAGCTGATGGAGAAAGTCTAGAGGAGAGCTGCAGAGATGATCCAAGGGCTGGAGCACCTCTACTGTAAGGATAGGTTGAGGGAGCTGGATTGGTTCAGTCTATATGAGACTCCAGGAGGACCTTATAGCTGCCTTCCCTATCTGAAGGGATGCCACAGGAAGGCTGGAGAGAGGCTTTGCATTAGGGTGGTCTAGCAACAGAACAAGGGAGAATGGTTTGAAACTGAGGGAGAATAGGTTTAGACTGAATCTTAGGAGGACATTCTTCAGTATGAGAGTGCTGAGACTATAGAACATGCTGCCCAGAGAAGTTGTGGATGCCTCCTCCCTGGGTAGGCCAGGCTTGATGAGGCTTTGAGCAGTCAAGTCTAGCTGAGAGGAGCCCTTGCCCATGTCAGGCAGGTAGAAGACCTTTGAGGTCCCTTCTGACTTAAGACATTCTATGATTATAGAATCATAGAATGGTAAGGTTGGAAGGGACCTCAAGGATCATCCAGTTCCAATCCCCCCCCTGCCATAGGCAGGGACACCTCCCACTAGCACAGCTCACTCAAGGCCTCCTCCAACCTGGCCTTAAACACCTCCAGGGAGGGAGCAACCACAACCTCCCTGGGCAACCTGTGCCAGTGTCTCACCACCCTCACTGTAAAGAACTTCCTCCTAACATCCAGTCTAAATCTTCCCTCTGCCAGTTCAAACCCATTACTCCTTGTCCTGTCATTGCAAGACCTTGCCAATAGTCCCTCCCCAGCCTTCCTGTAGCCCCCTTCAGATACTTCAGTATCTTCAGTAGCCTTCAGGCTACTATCAGGTCCCCTCGAAGCCTTCTCTTCTCCAGGCTGCAGAGCCCCAACTCTCTCAGCCTGTCCTCATAGCAGAGCTGCTGCAGCCCTCTGAGCATCTTTGTGGCTCTCCTCTGGACCCGCTCCAACACTTCCATGTCCTTCCTGTGCTGAGGGCTCCAGAACTGCACACAGTACTCCAGGTGGGGTCTGACAACAGCAGAGTAAAGTGGCAGAATCCCCTCCCTTGCCCTGCTGCCCACACTGCTCTTGCTGCAGCCCAGGACTCAGTTGCTGTCTGGGCTGCATTTGCACACTGCAGGCTCATGTTGAGCTTTTCATCAACCCAGACTCCAAGGTCCTTTTCCTCAGGGCTGCTCTCCAGCCATTCACCACTCAGCCTGGATTTGTGCTTGGGATTGTGCCTACCCAGGTGCAGCACCTTACACTTGGCCTCGTTGAATTTCATGATTCTATGAATATAAATCCCACTCACCATTAGGCAGTGCTCTTAGTGCCAGCAGGGAACCATTAAGCTGGGTGACAAGTTTGTGAGTACTTTCCTGCATCTTTTCTACCTTTTTGTTCAACCCACTCAACCCAAGCAGCAGACCTGTTGGAAGAAACAATGGTGATTTTAAATAAATACCACACAACCCACACAAACACTGTGGATAGGGATAACAAGCAGTCACTGAAGGATCTTTTTTTTTTTTTTTTTGGGAGGGGTGGTGGTGTTATGTTTTAACAGAAAGGCATTTTACAAAGAAAGAATGCAAAATAAATGCAGTATGGACAACCAGGCTCCTGTGAGAGTTTGTTCCACTCAAAGTTGTCCTTTCTGGCCAATTTCATCAGCTTGAATTTGTAGAAAGACAGTAAGGGATAAGCTATAAATGAAAATGATTTCAGGATTGTGGACTCTTATCATTTCATGCTGTTCCCCATGATAGTGGATTCTTAAAATTCTTATGATGTTCCTTTTGTGATATCTGACAGGACTCAAATGTTTTGCTTTTAACTTGTGATCTGTTTGTAGAATCCTCTCACTAGAAATAAAAACATCAGAACAGAAGGAACAAAAGGAGGTGTGTGTTCTGTGGATATAAGCTACCTAAAACACATGCATATTTGTGTATTTGTAAAGCCATTGATCTTAAAACCAAAAATCATTTTACTGTTACAATTGATCTCTGAAATGTTCACTCTCTGCTTAATTTTGTCCAGAATTTCCCTTAGGGCAAGTCCTGTTTCTACATAAAATCTGTGTTCAAAACACTTTTGAGTGGTGCAGACTTCAGTGCCTTGCTTTGGAGTAATAAAAAACCAAAAGGATTTGGGAATTTGTAGAGGGATTCTGAGCCAAAAGGCACTTTCTACAGACAAAAAAGTTCAGTTAGTTACTGTATTTCAGCCTTGTAGAAGAAACAGATGAAAATTACTATAGTTTATCATCCTACTTACTTGTGTAATTCATGATGCATTAGACAAAACTGGATGAATGGATTTTGTCCAGAATTATGCTTGTTCTTCACCTACTACACAATCTCCACTGATGTAATGAATGAAATTAAGAAAGTCAGCCACTGAAAGCAGTGCTTGCAGGTAAATGGTGTCTAGTGAAGGCCAACTACAGACTCCAAAAAAGTAAACAACTACATGAGTCCATAATATAATGATCTTAACTGTATGAAAGTATGACCATAGTCATAAAGAGTTGTCCTGGGTTAGGCTAGAGCAAAACCAATTTTGGTCAGAGTTTGGCCTTCTCAGCTCAGTCTCTGCTCAGTGAGGGCACCTTCTGAGGGCAGGTTTGCACAGCCAGTGGCTGCCTCCAGCAGCGAGAGCACTGAGAGGGAGAGTTACTGCCAAGGGTTGGGCTGCAGAAAGGCTCTGGTATAGACTTGCACCTGGGCACACCAAAGCCACTGCCACATCTTGCACCCCACTTTGGGGGGACAGGAAGCCAGAGGTGGCATCTGCAGGCAGGAAAACCAACCTTGAACTGACCAACAAGGAATTCCATCCCATGGACGGCATCTTCAAGATCAAGTTGAGGGATCACCAAGGTCAAGCCTCTTCTTCAAAGGCAGGTGTTCCAGGAGGACTCTGTGTCTTCTGCCTTTGATCCCAATCCCTGTGCTCCTGAATCCAGTTCCAGATTCCAGTTCCTTAATCTGGTTTTGCTGCTTAGTCCAGTCTGAGACTTTCCCACTGCCTGCCCCCAGTACCAGCGGTGACAGCGGTGAGGAATTGGGTACCACATTGGTTTGCCTCTATTTCATTGGGTTGCTCTTCTTTCCATCTCAACTGGTTTAGGTATTGGGTATCACATTGGTTTGCCTCTATTTCACTGGGTTGCTCTTCTTTCCATCTCAACTGGTTTAGGTATTGGGTATCACATTGGTTTGCCTCTATTTCACTGGGTTGCTCTTCTTTCCATCTCAGTTGGTTTAGGTATTGGGTACCACATTGGTTTGCCTCTATTTCGTTGGGTTGCTCTTCTTTCCATCTCAACTGGTTTAGTTTCTTTCCCACCCTATCACTCTCCCTTCTTCCCTTTGTCTTCCCTTTGTGAAGGAAGAAGGACTCATGGAGAGCCCCTGGCACTTGTCTAGGTGCTGGCTCACTCCTAACCCTTGACAATAGCCACATGCAATATTTTACCTTAGCTTATGCATATTAAAATAAACAGACAAGCAAGTAAACAAACCACAATATAAACACTCATTAAAAAGCCAAGAAAACAGAAATAGAAACAGAAATATGAACTGACCATCACTTTTTTTCTGCAGATTTTTAGCTTCACTTCGAAATTTGGAGGTAAGAAGCAAAGTTTCTTTTCCAAGAAGACTGAGAGACTCATCTGGCTGAAAAACAAAACCACAACTTACTACATGGAAAGAACAGAAATTCAACTGAAAGCATTTAAGTATTTGCAGAGAGTGATTGAACATTCTTATATTTACAAGATATTCTATTAATTACTTTATGAGGCATCTATTAAAATATACAAGTTGCAAACATTTGTCCAAGAATGTGACAATGAATCTTTTTGAGTGAATAATAATTAAAACAAAAAGGAGAACTGTGGAGTAAAATCTGTTTCAAATTCTACTTTGGACACTGCTGCTTTTTGGAACATCAGCAACTCTAGTTCTAAGCCCAAAGTCAAAATTCCCATCCCTGAGGACTTTAAAATGATATCTCAGCATCCCAGTGTTCTTTCAATCTGAAAAGTGGAAAAGTATCTTGAAGGATTCATGTTCTGCCTTTAATATGACAGAGTTGTATAGTAGAGACACTGGTAGAGTTAGAAATTGGTTGGACTTGATCACCCTAAAGGTCTTTTCCAACCATAGAAATTCTGTAAAATAACAAGACAAGGTCACCAATAATGTCAACTATTTTGTTATGTACATTACAGAATCGATCTGGTTGGAAGAAACCTCAAAGCTCATCCAGTCCAACCCTAAAGCCAGCACTAAACCATGTCCCTAAGCACCAGGTCCACACACTGCTTGAACAGCCCCAGGGATGGTGACTCCACCACTGGCCTGGGTAGATCATTCCAATGTTTGAGAACCCTTTCTGTGATGAAATACTTCCTAACATCCAATCTAAACCTCCCCTGGTGCAGCTTGAAACCATTTCCTCCAATCCTGTCATTCAACACCAAGGAGAAGAGGTTGGACCCCTCCTCACTCCAACCTCCCTTCAGGTAGTCATAGAGAGCAACGAGGTCTCCCCTCAGCCTCCTCTTCTCCAGGCTGAAGAACCCCAGGTCCCTCAGAGGTTCCTTGTAGGCCATGTGCTCCAGGCCCTGCACAAGCCTTGCTGCCCTTCTCTGGGCACCTCAATATTGTTTCTGTAGTGAGGGCCCCAGAACTGAACACAACACTCAAGGTGTGGGCTCACCAGTGCTGAGTACAGAGGAGTGATTGCCTCCCTGTTCCTGCTGGCCCTCACAGTTCTAATACAAACCAGGATGCCACCTGGGCACACTGCTGACTCGTGGTCACTCAACTATTAACCAATACTCCCAGGTCCCCTTCCAA
This sequence comes from Eubucco bourcierii, assembly GCA_013396675.1. NCBI lineage: Eukaryota > Metazoa > Chordata > Aves > Piciformes > Ramphastidae > Eubucco > Eubucco bourcierii. The sequence goes on along the minus strand of VWZE01023672.1, from coordinate 931,429 downwards.
GTTGCAGCTTTCCAACCACATATCCCCAGGTGTGTAGCTTACCAGGGTGTTGCTGTGGTACAAGTAGAGGACCTGGCACTTGGTCCTGTTGAACTTCATACAATTAGCCTTGGCCCATTGGACTAACCCATCCAGATCCTGTGCTAAAGCTTCCCTACCCTCTAACAGATCAACACAGCCACTCAGTTTGCTGTGAAACACAAATGTACTGAGGGTGCACTCAAACCCCTCAGCCAGATCATTAATAAAGGTACTAAAGAGGACAGGCCTCAAGACTGAACCCTGGGGGACACCACTAGTAATTGGGCACCAGCCACATTTAACTCCATTCACCAGCACTCTTTGGTCCCTGCCATCCAGCCATTTTTTAATCCAGTGCAGTTCACTTATCCAAGCCTTGTGCAAGGAGTTTCTGAAGGAGAAATTCAGAAATTTCTCCTTCTGTGGGAGAAATTGTCACAGATGTGTTTCTCCATACATAATGTGGAACATGGCCCATTCCACTCTTGGGTTTACAATCAGCAAAAGCAAAGAGATAAAAGAGGGGAAGTAGAACAATGTGAAAGCAATAACCCTAAACTGATAACTGGTCAGGTCTTCTTAACCTACCATTACAAAACCAGTGTGATAACCCTAAAAAGCAAAAGGGTGGCAGATGAAATTGTGAAATGTCCTTGACTAAGCAAAGGAATTGTGTTTGGGAACAGGTAGATAGGAATGGAGAAGGGATAGGTCAGATAAGGAGATGACTGAATAGGAGATGGCTCTTCAGCCTGGAGAAGAGCAGACTTCGAGGGGATTTTATCAACACTCACCAATATCTAAAAGGCAGAGGGCAAGAGGTTGAGGCCAGTCCCTTTTCACTGGTGCCCAGCAACAGAACAAGGGACAAAGGGCACAAACTGGAACACAGAAAGTTCTATTTAACATGAAGGGAATTTTTTTCTGTGAGGATGACAGAGGCATGGAGCATCTGTCCAGAGAGGTTATGGAGTCTCCTTCTCTAGAGACGTTCCAAACCCACCTGGACATTGTGGCTCCTGGACAACCTGCTGTGGGTGACCCTGCTTGATCAGGGGGGTTGGACTAGATGATCTCTGGAGATCCCTTCTAACCCTCACTCTGCTTGGATTCTGTGAGTAATTCCAAAGATGGAATGGGGGGTTTGGAAACTTAAGTTTTAGAGGAACATACATCAGATGACTGATGAAAGACTTATGGAATGAAGCCCACTCCAGATAACCATATATCATACATTAAAAAGGAAACAACAAAGCAATGGCACAATGGTACCACAGCACAGAAAAAAGCAAGATAAAGAGAACATGAAAGCTGGTACCATTGCTGCTTTGGGAGGAGACATTCAGGACACAGTAGATGTTAGTTGGTAGAACAGGTTGATATTCATGCCTTCATCATGAAGACTCAAAGCTTAGCAAGCACAAACCAAAACAGAACAAATATTCCAAAATGAGTAAAATAAAGATGTCAATTAAAACACTGATGCTGTTACTCACTATATCCAAGGGGCCATTGACAGCCCTGGTTGCATCATCTGCCAGACTCTCTGTCCTCTCAATCACACTTCTCACGTTGGAGTGGGCGTAGAGAGCAGCAGTTGTGTTCAGAGTCAGGTTTCGGACTTGAGACAGGCCACTAGAAAAGGGAAATAACAAACAAGTCTGTTTTCATGAGACTATTTTGAGCACAGAGTTCCACCTCTTCAGTTACATCTTTCTTCAACATGCACAAGTGATGGCCCCTGAGAAAATGTTGCATAAGGGGTTTTGAGTTCTTCATTTTCAACTATAAAACAAATCAGTTTGAAGGTTTATATTGATCTTTTTTTTCTATTCCGCTCCTCTTTTTTTCCCCCTCGTCTTTTTAATCTATTTCCCCCCTATTTCATTCCTTGCTTTTCTATTTAGTTCTATTTCAGCTACTTTTTTTTTCCCTATTTTGTTCCTTTATGTCTATGGCCAGTTCTTCAATTTATTGACTCAAGCAAAACACAGAAACAGAAGAGGAACAGGCTCCTAGGTGGAGCTCAAAACTAAAGAAATACAGAATAGAAGAAATCATAAGCATCCAAAAGCTCTTCTGCATTGCATTTTCCTTTATTAAATTTATCTGGCTGCAGTGGAGAGTTCCTGTTACCCAGAGCAAAACTTGCAGCTCTCACACTTAAAAGTAGACATAAACCTTCCAATCTGATATGATGTAACTCTTAACACACATCTGCTGACTTACAAAGACAAAGCAGCAAGAATCTTAGAAGGCTTCCTGGAATGCAAGATTAACTTCCATTTGAAGTGGAGTATCTCCAAATTCCAGCCTTTAAAGCCTTCTTTAAATCCATTGACAGGCTGAGGCAGCTGGGATTCTTCAGCCTGGAGAAGACAAAGCTCCAGGAACACCTAATAAGGACCCTCCCTGAAAGGGGCCCACAAGAAGGCTGGAGAGAAACTATTTACAAAGGCCTGTAGTGGTAGGACAAGGAGCAATGGCTTCAAACTAGAGAAGAGTAGATTTAGGTTGGATGTTAAGAACAAGCTCTTCACCATGAGGGTAATGGGACACTGGAACAGGTTGCCCAGGCAGGTGGTTGAGGTCCCATCCCTGGAGATATTCAAGGTGAGTCTGGACAGGGCACTGAGTAACCTGATCGAGTTGAGGATGTCCCTGCTGACTGCAGAGGAGGTTGGATTAGATGACCTTCAGAGGTCCCTTCCAACCCAGACCACTTTATGATTCTATGATTTCAAGTGGAATATCTGGAAAAGTACCATGAAGGTTTCATGTTCTGTCTTATGAAGGAATTGATGGGAATGACTTCCCAGCTTTCAAATTCTGAGTGGGAAGTTAAGTGCACCTGAGATTGGAACCCACTCCTTTCTGCAAGCTGCACTGAAAGCAGCAGTAACACAGGCACAGCAGAAACCTTCTGGGTGAGATTCAGAGGGATGCTGTCAAAGAAGCATCCACACCCAAGCCATACTTTATATTAATTATGTATTCACTACTTGCTGTGTAAATCAACCACAGGAAAGATCACCCCCTTCACACCAGTGAATAAAGGAACACCATGTTAAAAGTAAAAAGCTCTTTGAATAGGGAATAAAAATGGATCATTGAATGGTTTGAGTTGAAAGGAAGCTTTAAAGATCATCTAGGCCCACCCCCCTGCCACAAGCATGACACATCCCCTACTAGATCAGGTTGCTCAAAGCCCTATCCAGGCTGGCTTTGAACAACTGCAAGGTAGGAGCCTCCACAACTTCTTTGGGCAACCTGTTCCGGGGCACCTCCACCTTAATAGGGAAGAATATCCACTGATGTCTACCAGCTTCTTCCCACTCCTTGTCCTGTCACTCCATGTCTTTGTAACAAATCCCTCTTCAGCTTTCCTGTATCTCCCTTTAAAAGCTGGAAGGTTCCTCTAAGGTCTCCCCAGAGCCTTTTCTTCTCCAGACTGAACAACCCCAACCCTCTCAGCCTGTCTCCATAAGAGGGGTGCTTCAGCCCTCTGACCATCTTCATGACCTCCTCTGGACCTGCTCTAAGAGTTCCACATCCTTCTCGGCTTGGGGATTTTAGAGCTGGACGCAGTAGCCCAGGTGGGGTCTCAGCCAGCACAGAGGGGCAGAATGGCCTCCCTCGATCTGCTGGCTGCTATAAAGTCTCTCCCAGTTTCATATTTCTTGAGTTTATCACCTCTCCAGTGCATCTGCAAGTCTTTGGACCTGGGCAGCATGCTCCTCAGCTCTGTACACCAGGTCAAGCACTCCTCTCACAGCCATCTGCATCACCAGCTCATCCACGTGGTGTCGCAGCTTGGTGCTCCATAGGGCAAACTCATCCTGGTGGGCCTCCAGGTTCTGCACAACAAAATGGTTTCTTATTTTCCTTCCAAAGCAAAACACACCTGATGGCATTAAAAAGCATGTTAAAACCTAGAACTTACAGATGTTGAGTTCTTTACATCTTGGGCAAGAGCAGCAGCAGCATTCACTAGGACCTTCCCATCTTTGATGAGTGCAGTTGAGACTTCTTCACCTTCCTTTACATTTAGTTTTTTGTCCTGTAGCATAAACCAAGTGTGTGAAGTCAGTTAGTGCAGATGAGTTCAGATCACAACAATTTTTTCCCATTTCTAAACAAGGGTCTGGTTTGCTTTGAGTTTGATTACAAATATTAACGTGTTTAAAGATGTATTATTTTAGTAAAGTCTAAAAAAGCAGCTTTTAAACAATCCTACACATTTTCTATGCTTCAATACTGATTGTCCAGACTTACATTCAACTCAGCCAGGTTGCTGGAGATAAGAGGGAACAAGCGACTGGTCTCATTGATGTTAGTGAGAGCCTCATTCACTAAGTCCTGAGCATCTTGCAGTCTGCTGTTGTGTTTTGCTAAGAGCTGCTTTGTATCCCTCTTTAGCTCACCAAGCTCCTGCTGGGGTTTAAGATACTCCTTCTGAACCTGGATCAGCAAATTTTCTGCAGTTCTGGCAAAGAGAGGAATCAGACAGTAAGTGAGCGGAGAAAGAGAAATTTGGGCACGGATTTAGTGGGCAGAAAATGGGGTCACATGAAATTCATGTGCATGCATCATCATGGAAAGGTCTGCAATGTTTCTTTAAAAGCATATATGTACACCTGGATGCCCAAAAGATGACTGCCTGGGGCAGAGAGCAGTAATACAGATCATAAGGCCTTTTATGTGGTGACTAGAGGGGAAAGGAGTTAGTATCACATAATCCAAATATGATGGTGGTTGGAAGGGACTTCTAGAGATCAACTAGTCCAGTCCTCCTACTAAAGCAGGGTCACCCACAGCAGGTTGCACAGGATCACAATGTCCAGATGGGTTTGGAATCCCTACAGAGAATGAGATTTCACAGCTTCTCTGGGCAGCCTGCTCCAGGGCTCCAGCATCCTCAAGGTAAAAAACGTTTCTACTTATGTTCAGATGGAACCTCCTGTGTGTTTCAGTTTGTGCCTGCTGTCTCTTGTGCTGTCCATGGGCACCACTGAAGAGTCTGGCCACAACCTCTTGGCCTTTAGCTCTTGATGAGCATTGATAAGATCTCCTCTCAGGCCGCTCTTTTCCAGCTAAACAGTCTCAGGTCTATCAGCTTTTCCTCCTCAAGAGAGATTTTTTAGTCCCCTCAGCATCTTTGTAGCCTCTGCTGGAGTCTCCCCAGAAGTTCCTTTTCTGTCTTGAACTGGGGAACCCAAAACTGGACCAGGACTCCAGATGCAGCCTCACTAGGGCAGAATAGAGATAGGTGAAGAACCTCCCTCAATCTGCTGGCCACACTCTTATTAATGCACCCAGGAGACCATTTGTGTTCTAGAATATGGGGAAAAGAGCCCTGGAGCAGGCTGCCCAGAGAGGTTGTGGAGTCTCCTTCTCTGGAGAGATTCCAAACCCACTTGGACATTGCAATCCTTTGCAAGCTGCTGTAGGTGACCTTGTTTCAGCAGGGAGATTGGACTAGATGATGTCCAGAGGTCCCTTCCAACCTCCACCAGTCTGTGATTATGTGAATGTTGCTTAACCTTATGTCATCTCCAGCTCAATCCATTGTGAGCCATCTGGTAACTTCTGCTCCCTGCAAAATGGACTGGCAAGCTGCTTCTTTTCACCAGCTTTGAATTTCCAGCTGCACTGCATGATAATTTCTGCAGAGCAAACACTCTTATATCATTAACTGTCTTCTTCCATCTGTCAAAGGACACTTATCATAGAACCTCCAGAAATTTCAGCACAGCCTCTAATTCAGAAAGTTCATTTACAAATTCCTTGTGTCACAGCTCAGAAGCTGATGTTGAAAGTCAGAACACTCTGTTACTATGCAACAGTACATTTGGAGACGTATTTCAAGTGCTAAGAAAAAAAAGCTATTTGCAGTTCCTAATAAATACAAGTCCAAATGATAGGTTTCTAGCCCATTTTCATGTCAATTTAGCTTCAATATCATTTAATCTTCATCACAAGGACAAGCAGAGGAGTCTGTTGAACAAAATCAGACATGTTAACAACATAAACATTCCACCCTGCCTAAGCACTTAGAGAAAAGTCTGATTTCCAGATTTATTCCACTCTGCTCCAAATCTTTTTCCCTTGAAGGCAACGTTAAGGTTCTCACAGCTTCTGGTAGGCTAGGGCAAGCCTTAATATTTCTGAAGCTGCAATAAAAAAATTGCAGACTGTTGGAACAGTCAATATTTTACACTGCCAGTTCTGGCAATAACCACTAATAATGATTACAACAGATAGTTTTTAACAGCCTTGGACTGGGCATGAATCAAGGCAACAGAATAAAACCTTCAAACAGCAGCTCAGAAGGCTGAGAGAAATGCTTTGTTTTCAAAGGACCACACAACTATGGAATTGGTTTAGGTGGAAGACACCTTTAAGTCACTGGCACAGGTTGCCCAGGGAGGTTGTGGTTGCTCCCTTCCTAGAGGTGTTCAAGGCCAGGTTGGAGGAGGCCTTGAGTGAGCTGTGCTAGTGGGAGGTGTCCCTGCCTATGGCAGGGGGTTGGAACTGGATGATCCTTGAGGTCCCTTCCAACCTTACCATTCTATGATTCTGTTATTCTGTAAGATCATTGAGTCCAACTATTAACCCAGCACTGCCAAGTCATTACTGAATCATGTCCCTCAGTACCACATCTACATGGCTTTTCAACCTGTCAAAGGATGGGGACTCCACCACTGCCCTAGGAAGGCCTGACAACCCTTTTGGGGAAGAAAGGATCCTCATGCCCAAGCTGAACCTCCTCTGGCACAACTCAAGACCATTTCCTCTTGTCCTATCACTTGTCACCTAAGAGAAGAGACTTCCTTTCAGGGAGCTACAGTCAGTGAGAAGGTCTGCCCTCAGCCACCTTTTCTCCAGGCTGAACAACCCCAGTTCCCTCAGCCACTCCTCACTAGATAATTCTCCAAACCTTTCACCACCTTCCTTGCACTTCTCTGGACACAGTCCAGCACCTCAACATCCTTCTTGTGGTGAGTGGCCTAAAACTGCACCTGGTATCCAAGGTGCAGCCTCAACAACGCTGAGTACAGAGGGATGATCACTTTGGTTTGCAGATCTGTGTGATCTTTACTCAAGTGACAATAAATCTCCAGATCTCTCTCCAAATGCAGTATTGCATAGTAAAGAGAGACATGCAAAACCAGGTTTTTCAGTAGAAGAGGACACTTACTTTAGGACACTGGTAGCATTGTGGTGATGCTGAACAAAATCCTTCCTGCGCAACGTGTCGACAAAGGCAGAAATATCATCCTGCAGGCTCTGAGATGTAGCATTTGACAGAGGAAGGTCCAGGCCCAGTGTTTCATTTAGAGACATGGCAACTTCAGCAAGCACTAAGTAGGAGATCAAACAATTTAGTCATACCATTAAGTAAAGGAACACATGTGAGCCCTCTGCACAAACTGCAGCACTTCCCAGGTAAAGAGGTCTTTAGGAGCTGCGAAGGAAATGACCTTCGAAGTGCTGCAAAGAAGTGGAAGTATCTTCAAAGCAGGCTACCTTTGGTGGTTGTGTGTATGGTGTCAATAAATCCAGTCAGTTCTTGAGTTTTATTTCTGGTTTCTTGGGTCTTTGTGTCAAGTTGCCAAGCTTTTTTCAAAACTCTAGAGGTCTAGAATAAAAGCAGAGATCATTTTTGACAGCTCTCCTCAAACACTGATTAATTCACAACATTTAGCTTTTTTTTCCCCCTCAGCATTGGTCCCTCTCACAAAGTATTCTCAATGCTTTTTTTTCATAAAGCACAGCTCACTCAAGGCCTCCTCCAACCTGGCCTTGAACACCTCCAGGGAGGGAGCAGCCACAACCTCCCTGAGCAACCTGTGCCAGTGTCTCACCACCCTCACTGCAAACAACTTCCTCCTAACATCCAGTCTAAATCTCCCCTCTGCCAGTTCAAACCCATTGCTCCTTGTCCTGTCATTACAAGACCTTGTCAATAGTCTCTCCCCAGCCTTCCTGTAGCCCACTTCAGATACTGGAAGGTTACTATAATGTCTCCTGGAAGCCTTCTCTTCTCCAGGCTGCAGAGCCCCAACTCTTGTAGCCTGACCTCAACCTGGCTACAAATTCTTCCTTGAAAAATCTCCTGTACAATACCATAAAGCACTGCAGTTAACAGAAGAATCCCACAGACATTAATTCCTCTCCTCAGAAAGACTACAGGATGGACTGAATTCACTAGGAAACCTCAAAGGATTTCTCCAGCTGAGAATAAAGAAGCCAATACCCACCTCTTCATGCAGCTGATCAATTCCTCCTGATAAACTCTGAAGACTTTCTTTTGCTGTAGCTAATGAGTAAGTTGCATCTTCCTTAGGAACTAGAGACCTCTACAAGAAATAAGAAGAAACAACATCCTGTAGTTTATAGACTTTACTCTGTGTCCACAAATGTTCTGAGAAGAAACTATGCACATTCAGATTATTTATATGCTTTTAAACTACTTGCAGAGCACATCATATGATCTTGGGTAAAAAGGATCCAGTCATGCTGTACTTCCAATTCAGTAGAAGGAAGTATAATTTCTGCTTTCCTGATTCATAATTTCTCCACAGTCACAAATCAAAGAATCCCAGTGGGGGTTGCAAGGGATCTCTCGAGATCATCCAGTCCAATCAACTTGATAAAGCAAGGTCACCCAGAGCAGGTTGCTCAGGATCAGAATATTCAAGTGGGTTTGCAATCTCTCTAGACAAGGAGATTGCACAACTTCTCTGGGCAGCCTGATCCAGGCATCCATTATCTTCAACGACAATAATTTTTTTCTTATGTTCAACCTTACCATTCTATGATTCTATGAAAAATCCAAGTAGACTGTTCCAGTGTTGGACACCTGCAGTATTTTTGGTATTTGTGAGTTTACTTCACCTTCAGATGTTTGGTTGCATTCTCCAGCTCTGACAATATTCCATAGGGCGCAGGTACAACACCAGTGAGGTTCACTGAAAGGATGGCCTTGTTCAGGTGATCCAAACTGGTCAAAAGGACTCCTGTGCAGTTGTCATCACAAGCTAGAGAAACCATTTGAAGAGGAAGAAGAAACATTGGTCCCAAATCCTTATTTTGATTCACACAGCAGTGTGAGTTAAGAGTGGTTAGGTGTAATTCTGAATATTCAGTTTTGCAGTATTCCCCTCCTCTTCCTGCCCCAAAAGTGGACCTAGTCCAAGCATCCTCTTTAGAATAGAACATATGCAAGCCTTATTGACCCTGCTGGCTGTTTTACTGCTTGCTGTTGAGAAGTTGCTTGAGCCTATATAGCCATGTTGTCAGAAGTCCAGGGTGATGCCACTGTCACTCACTCCAAAATGTTGGGAAGAAAGGAAATTCAAGCCTACAGCAGTGAGCAGTGTAATCCCATTTATTCCCTGAGGTGTTGGGGTTTGGGTTGTTTGGTTTTTTTGCCACTTACACAGAGCAAAATTACAGATTTGTTTTGGTGGGAAGAGACCTTTAAGATCATCAAATCCAACTTTTATCGCTGTACTGATAGGTCAACAATAAATGTCTTTCTGCACCACATCTACACCCTGTAAGCTGTCCAAGTCCTACATACCAATTCATTGCAAAATATTTCTCTGCTTCCTATGCCCTTTTGTTATCCATCCCTATCCCATAAGTAATTACATGACTAATTAGAATAATAGAATGGTTTAGGCTGGAAGGGACCTCAAAGATCATCTAGTTTCAACCTCCTGCCATAGGCAGGGACACCTCCCACTAGCACAGGTCACTCAAGGCCTCATCCAACCTGGCCTTGAACACCTCCAGGGAGGGAGTAGCCACAACCTCCCTGGGCAACCTGTGCCAGTGTCTCACCACCCTCACTGCAAACAACTTCCTCCTAACATCCACTTTCAATCTCCCCTCTGCCAGTTCAAACCCATTCCTCCTCATCCTGTCATTACAAGCCCTTGTCAATAGTCCCTCTCTAGCCCTCCTGTAGATACTCTTCAGATCCTGAAAGGCCACTGCAAGGTCTCCTGGAAGCCTTCTCTTCTGCAGGCTGCAAAGCCCTAACTCTCATAGCATGTTCTCAATGGAATGTAAGGAATTACATGCCTGATTAGGTTCTGCCTCAAACATGAGGAGAAGCTTCTTTCCAGTGAGGTTGACAGAGCCCTGGAACAGGCTGCCCAGAGAGGTTGTGGAGTCTCCTTCTCTGAAGACTGTCAAAACCCACCTGGATGCATTCCTGTGCAAACTACCCTAGGGAATCCTGCTTGGCAGGGAGGTTGCACTTGATCTCTGGAGGTCCCTTCCAATCTCTAAAGTTCTGTGATTCTGTAATGACTGGTGGCATATAACTAATTACAGGTGGAATTCAGGTCTTGAGTAGAAGGGTGGACTTGATGATCTTAAAGGTCTTTTTCAGCCTTAATGACTCCACAGTTTTAAGTTGCTGGAGAACGCCTACAGACTTGGGGTAACTCCAGAAGTGGTATTACAGGAATTTCTCATCCAGAAGGGCAATAACAGAGCTTTCAAATGAATGAAGTTACACTACATACAGTAGA
>VWZE01023672.1:846098-886864 GCA_013396675.1 Eubucco bourcierii | reverse complement strand
AAAAAAAAAAAAAAAAAAAAAAAAAAAAAGGAGAAGGCAGTAGGATGGATTTAAGGTAATTTAGGGTTCCTTTTTTATTACACTCCATGTTATATTCCAACCAGACACGCGGCATAAAGTCTCACCATCATTATAGCTGAGTGGTGGATTTGGTAGAGTAGGGTTAATGGTTCTGCTTGATGATCTTGAAAGTCTTTTCCAACCTGAATGATTCTATCTACTTCTTCATGTTTTGAGTACCAGATGTATGGAAACTGCAGAAAAATGGATTTTGTGATAACTCTAACAGCATTCATAGAATCAGATTTGGTTTGGTTGGAAAAGACCTTGAAGATCATCAAACTCAACTGTTAACACAGTGCTCCCAAGTCCACTACTAAAACATATGCCTCAGCACCACATCTATATGGCTTTTAAATCTCTCTGGGGATGGGGGCTCCACCACTGCCCTGGGCAGGCTCTTTCACGGCTTGACAACCTTATTGTGGAAGAAATTTTTCTTCATGTTCAACTTAAACCTCCCTTGGTGCAACTTGAAGCTGTTTCCTCAACTTGAGGCTGGGAGAAGTGATTAACCCCATCTCATTCCAAGCTCCTTTTAGGGAGTTGCAGAGAAAGAGGTCTCCCTTCATCCTTTTCTCCAGACTAAATAACCCTAAGTTCCCTCAGTTGCTCCTCAGAAGACCCTTCAACCAGCTTTGGAGCGCGTTAGGGGCAGTCGCTTCTCCTTGGTGTCAAGAAACAGGGCCAGAGGCAACGGTTTCACGTTGCACCAGGAGAGGTTTAGGTTGAATGTCAGGAAATATTTCTTCACTGAAAGGGTTGTCAAACATTGGAATTGGCTACCCAGGGCAGTGGTGGAGTCACTGTCCCTGGAAGTGTTTAAGCAACATTTGGACCTCGTGCTTAGGGACATGGTTTATTGTTGACCCTTCAGTACAAAGTCAGGGGGTGGACTGGATGATCTTTGAGGTCTCTTGCAAACAGATGTATTCTGTGATTCTCAGTTGCTCTTCTTTGGATCTGCTCCAGCACCTCAACATTCTTCTTAGAGTGAGAGGCCCACAACTGAACTAAGTACTTAGGATGTTGCCTCACCAGTGCCCAGTAGAGTGGCAATCATTGCCTTAGTCCTCCCCTACGCATAACCAGTGGGTATTAATCTTTCACATTGTTTCACACAGCGAGATCCCACCATCCCTCCCTCCACCCCCAAGAACATACTAAGGAATCTTAACATACCTTAAATTTCCATAAGTATGCTATGCCTCACCTCTTCTTCCTTCCTATTGTTTTGAAGTAGTACCTAACTGGCAGCCATGCACAAGCAAAGAGCGTTCCCTCAAACCTTAATGTCTACAACTATACCCAGTGTGCTGGTTTGAGGCTAATTGGAACATTTTAGTGAGAGAAATTAGATCATTGGTTGTGAAAAGAAAATAATGATGATGCCTGTATCATGCATTGGTTTGCTGAGAGGGATAAAAAGCTATAATGTAAACTATCTTCCCTAACTTTTTCTTGTGACATTACCGTGCTTGTCTCTCCTTTGATCTGCTCAAATATCTGCCCTCTAATCTCTCCATTAATATCTACCACATAAGTTTTGCTGACTTGCTTGGTTTGGTTTCTGGCTAGGAAGGGAGATAGAGTGGGAGAAAAGAGGGGGGTAGCTTTGAGCCCTTCTGGGCAGTTTCTTTATCTGGGAGGGAGTTTGAATTTCTGTATTCTTTCTAATTTGTATAGAAATGTAAATACTTGTAAATATTGTGTATGTATGCTCGTCAGTTTTGCCATGCTGTAAATACAGCTTCAGCTTACTTCCAAGCCATCTGAGATGGTCTGGTAAATTTCAAAAGAGTATTGAGGGAAAGGTTCCTAACCCACATGAGCCAGATGTGAAGCTTAGAGGACAGGAGCTTCCTCCTCCCTTACCACGCTGTGAGTCAGAGTGGTGCTTGTCCTTGACACAGTCAGAGCTCACGGAGCCAAAGGGGTTGCAGCCACAGGGGTAGCAGGGGTGGTCATGGTAGGGAGAAACCTGCAACACCAAAGTTCTCTGTCAAAGCCTCAAACTGTTAACTGGCAAAAGCAAAGGAACATCTGCTTCCTGTCTGGCATCAACAGAGTTTAACACTTCTCCTGTGAGGACAGGAAAAGAAAGCTGAGGCTGTTTATGCGGGAAAAGGCTCCAGGGACATCTTCTTGTGACCTTTCAGCAGGGGTAGATCAGAAAGATGGGGATGGATTTTTCATCAGAGACTGATGTGGCAGGACAAGGTGTGATGATTTTTGACTACAAGAGGGAGATTTAGATTGGAGAGGAGGAAGAATTGTTTACAGTGAGGGTGGTGAAACCCTGGCCCAAGTTGCCCAGAGAGGTGGTAGAAGTCCCATCCCTAGAAACATTCCAGGTCAGATTGGATTGGGCTGTGAGCAGCCTGCTTTAGTAGCAGATGTCTCTGCTCACTGCAGGGGGGGTTGCCCTTTAAAGGTCCTTTTCAACCCAAACCTTCTAGGATTCTATGAACTAAAGAATGAAGACTGGAAAAGATAACACACAGCCAACAGGAGTCCAACCTGACCTGGAATGTTTCCAAGGATGGAGTTTCTATCACTTCCATGGGCAACTTTGCCCAGGGTTTCACCACCCTCAGCACAAAATTCTTGTATCTAGCCTAAATATTCTCTCTTTTAGTTTAAAAGCATCACACTTTTCCTTGTACATCTACACTTCCACACTAGACTTTCAGGTTTCACCTCATTCTTTTCTTCTCCAATCCCTTGACCTACCCATCCCAGGAAACTGGACAAGTAGTTTATTTTTCTCTGAAAGTTTTGGCAGTGCCATCTATAAAACAAAACAAAACAAAACAAAACAAAACAAAACACAAAACTCTTTATAGATCTCAGTTATTCTTCAACTGATAAAAAGATAAATATTAACCACAACAAACTGAAATATACATCATCATGCCATGCTGCCATTCACCAAAACATTGGGATGACATTTTCCAGCTCTTACTTTGTGTGGTCTAAAATATCCATCAGCACACGTTTCACAGTTGATCCCAGCAGTATGCTGAGTACAGTTCAAGCACACACCACCTCCTAGGTACTGCCCATGAATGTCCAGGCTCCTTTTTTGCTCTGCAATGCTCTGGTTGTAATAACAATCTTCTGCTTTGTTATGACAGTTGCACTCTGAGGAAGAACAGAAAAGAAATCAGATTATTCTTTTTATTGTTATTATGACTATTATTACTACTATTATTTACACTGTATAATAGTTCCTGTAACACTGACATCCCTCAAATTGGAAAAGGTAAGTAGAAAAGCCTATCAGTTCATCTCAAAATGTGCCTTTTTTTCCCCCCCCTTTTAACCATGCTATAAGACTTGGCAGTTTTGATGCATTTAATTTTTCAGCAAGTAAGCAAAATTCAAAACCTCTCTCACTGTAACAGTGTTCTGCAGACCTAAAACAATGCTGCCAGGCTTGATGTCAATAGTGGTAGGAGTTTATAGCAATAATTATTCTTTCATTTTTTGTCCTCTGTGTTAAAGAAAATCTGCCTAATTCTTCTCTTAGCTGTATTAGACAAAAATCTGAGCAGTCAGCTATGCCAGGAGACAAGCATGACATTGATTTAGGTTAAGAGGATACTTTGGCCCAGACAGTTGTAAACATCTACTTTCCAAAGAGTGACAAAGAATAATAGAACCATTTAGGTAGGAAGAGACCTTTAAGATCAAGTCCAATTGTTAACCCAGCACTGCCAAGTCACCACTAAACCACTTTCCTCAGCACCACATCTAAACAGCTTTTCAGTCCCTCCAGGAATTGGGACTCCACTACTGCCCTTTGCAGCCTGTTCAAGAGCTTGGCAAACCTTTGAGGGGGATGAAATTTTTCCTAATGTCCAACCTGCATCTGCTCTGGCACAACCTGAGGTGTTTTCCTCTCATCCCACAATTTGTCACGTGGCCAAAGAGATCAACACCCACCTTGCTCCAGCCTCCTTTCTGAGGATTGTAGAGAGTGAGAATGTCTCCCCTCAGCCTTCTTTTCTCCAGGTTGCACAACCCCAGTTCCCTTGGTTGCTCCTCATGCGATTCCTGCTCTAGACACTTCACCAGTTTTGCTGCCCTTCCTTGGACACAAAATGTCTTCTAGACATTAAGGCTTCTATCAATACCTCTACTAAAAGGAACATTTTTCCATTTGGAACTGCAGACTTCATCATCTGTTAGGTTGTGAACTCTCTACAACTTGTGCATCAGCAATACAAAGGGAAAGGACTAGGCCTACTTAGCAGCACCTTCAGCCATCATCACAGAATCACAGAAGTTTAGAAGTTGGAAGAGACCTCCAGAGATCATTGAGTCCAACCCCCCTGCTAAGGCAGGACCCCCTAGGGAAGTTCACAGAGGAATGCATCTAGGCAGGTTTTGAAAGTCTCCAGAGAAGCAGACTCCACAACCTCTCTGGGCAGCCTGTTCCAGGGCTCTGTCACCCTCACTGTAAAGTTTCTCCTCATGTTGAGTTGAAACCTTCTGTGTTCCAATTTGTAGCTGTTGCTCCTTGGCTTATTGCTGCTGACCAGGGAAAAGAGACTGGCCCCAGCCACTTAACACCCACCCCTCAGATATTTGTACACAATGAGGAGGTCTCCTATCAGTCTTCTCCAAACTAAACAGCCCCAGGGCTCTCAGTCTCTTCACAGGGGAGATGCTCAAGCCCCCCACTCATACTCGTGGCTCTCTGCTGGACTCTCTCCAGCAGTTCCCTGCCTCTCCTGAACTGGGGAGCCCAAAACTGGACACAGCACTCCAGGTGTGGTCTCACTAGGGCAGAGTAGAGGGGGAGAAGAACCTCCTGGACACACTTTTCCTGATGAATGGCAGAGGTTAAATCAATCTTTCAGATCATCTGGAATGTAAGTGGCCAATAAGGAGTCTCTTTCACACCACTCCTTATCAGAACAAAAGAGCTAACAAAAACATCGATCCACATCTGGTTATTTTTTACAGGACTAAAATCAACTCCCAAGTCTCTTTGAAAAAAGGAGATGATGAAAAACTCTACTACATTCTTGAAATGATCTACACAGGTTCCCTATCTTCTATCTCATGAAGACACTTAATAGTTTGTAGATTTTCCTTGGCTTTAGTATAGAAAAGCAACCTCAAGCAAGAAAATAAGAGTCTCTTTGAAACATCTAAATCTCTGCATACACTTACTCTCACATTTGTTCCCAGCAGAAATGGTTCCTGGTCTCCAGGGTTTCTGGTGATAGCCTGGACAGCACTTGTTGCAGCTCTCTCCACAGGTGTTGTGTTCACACTGGCACTGCAATTTCTAACAAGAAAAAAATTGCTTCCTTAAATTATCCATTAAAAAATATTTTGATGCATGTTGTCAAAGGTCTGCTTCCAAAAAAGCATCAAGAACCACAAATATCCCACAATTAGCTCAGCCATGTTGTACCAGCTCTTGGGGAGTAGCCTTTCCACAAAAGAAGGGACAAGTCTCCTGGGTTGCAAAAGGGATTGTTACTTGTTGTGCCCCTTAAATTCCTTCAATTTAATGCCAAATAAGAACAAATGACTTCAAGAAAGTTGTATTACCACAGACCCAGGTAAGACTGCACAGAAGGGGAAAAAAAATCATAGCAAACAACTTATCACCATAGAATCCTTTTGGCTGGAAAAGACTTTTAAGATCATTGGGTCAAGTCATTATCTAACTCTACCAAGCTTGGTGCTAACTATGCCCCTCAGCACCACGTCTCTCATAGTGTGTCCTTACTCTGCTGGACTGACAGTTCTGGAATCAGTCTGCAGACAGGCATGAGGGTGTAGCAGAATCTGGTACCATTTTTTCCCAAAATGGACAGCTGAAGGAAGCAGATAGAAACATGACAACAACCTGCAGGTGAAGAGAGTGACCGCAGAAGTTGCGGCTTGCCTGCTTTCCAAATGCACGATGTTATTTGGTTTAACTCTGCTCAGGGCAATTCCAAATCTCCACTTGAAATGATCCTTGATGTCCCTTCCAACATGGTATTCTATGAATCTATGAGTGAAGATCTCTCTGGTTTGTAAAGGACAGATGACCAGTTTGCAAAGATAAAATCATAGAATCATAGAATGGTAAGGTTGGAAGGGACCTCAAAGATCATCTGGTTCCAACCCTTTCATCTCAAATACCACCAGGGACAGGAATTCAACCACTTCCACAGGGAGCCTGTGCCAGTGGTTGAGAACCCTTTCAGTGAAAAAACTCCTTGTAATGTGTAACCTAAACCTTTCCTGGGTGCAGTTTGAGGGCACTTCCTCTTGTCCTATTGCTCATTACTTGGGAGAACAGACTGACCCCTGTTTGTCTCTTTTCAGGGAGCTGTAGATTGCCGGAAAGTCTCCCCTCAGCCTCCTTTTCTCCAGGCTGAACTAGCCCCATTCCCTCAACTGCTCCTCACAGGAATTGTTCTCCAGACCCTTTGCCAGCTTCTCTAGACCTGCTCCAGCACCTCAATGTTCTTCTTGGAGTCAAGGACCCAAAACTGAGCCCATCATATTGTAGAATAGCTTTTAGCCTCCTCTGTCTTATTCTCCTTTGGCAAAATCTTTTTTTTTTTTTTTCTTCTTTTTTTTTTCCTCTTCTTTTTCTCTCTTAATTAGAAAAGTTGAAACCAAATGAATGAAATTGAAGGATACCTTTGTGACTTCATCCAGAGGGCAGCTTCTAGCATGGCCATAACAAATGCACATGCCACCAACAGAGATGTCCTTTATTGAATAGTAATACTACAGGGAAAAAAAAAAAAAAGAAAGTTGGAAAGTGGATGAATAAAAGACATTTACATTAATTTACACCCTCCTACTTACTCTGGAGAACAAAATACCAGCATTTGACTATTCTGTGTCTTAAAAAAATCTAAGAAACACTTGGAAACAAAAGAAGCTTTGAATTTCTGCCACTTGGGGGAAACCTTCCAGTTTGTGATTTTTACGTTGGTTTTTTTTCCCCCTCTCCTGTTTTTAACTCAGTTGTACAAAACTAACTTTTAAGCAAGCAGGCATGATTTCTCAGTTTCAGGAAAGACCACCAAGTGTGGCCTCAGCCAAAATTTACATGTAGAAAAATCCTTTTTGCACCCCCTGAGACACCGTGAAGCACCAACTAATTGTTATGTTCTAATTTCAGTCTGAAGAGTGAGAGTTTGTTTTCCTAAAATGGGAACTCTCCCTTCCCTTAAAACCAGTTTATGCACTCATTTCCAGACCAGCTCTTTGCCACCAGTGTGTTATTCTATCCAAATTCTTTGCTTACAGAATCAGTGATACAGCAGAGTAGAATCCAGGTGGTGAGCAAAAGCAACATACATAAAGGAAAGGATTTAGCTTTCAAGGCAAGGAAGAGGCAGGAAATGACCATCTGGGTTCAGTTACAGCTGCAGTATCAACATGGTTGGCCTGTTGGGCGTCCTGGGAAGTATCTACACTACAGGGAGATGAAAAAGAAACACTTTTTGAGGATACTTCTAAGGAAAGAGTTCAAGATCTTCTCAGACCTAATAAACCTCCAGTCATCTGGTTCAGGGAGAGGAGATGGCCCTGGGTGGTCAGACATGCTGCCTCCTGGGCTGTTATTTCTTTGAAGGATCTTGGAGCTTGAGCAAACTATCCTCTCTGACTTCACACTGTGGTTTTTTGGTTTCTTTTGGTGGGTTTTGTTTTTGTTTTTTTGGTAATATTTAAAAATCTGTTATTTAGTATTTTAGTATTATTTTGTTTTCGTGTTATGGGCTTGAATCATTTGGAGACTTTGGAGCAGAAGGCCCTTAACTATGGAGAAGGAGGTAAAGACTGAGAAAAGTAGGACAAACATAAAGGTCAAATTTCTGCATTCTCTGCTTCACCTCTTTTGTTTTCTTAAAACTCAAGAGTCTGGTTCACAGCAGCTGTGTGCAGCTGAATGAGAGGCCAACACTAAGCAAATGCTTCAGACAGAAATAAATAAATAGAAGGCAGAAATAAAGGTGCTGCTAGAAAAGTTCTGCAGCAGCCCTTTTACCAGACTATGTACAAGAAACTAGACATGAAGTCTTCAAAACACAACCTAGAAAGGTGGAACGTGATGAGTTTGGTTGTAGATGATCACACAGCAAGGCACAAGGTGAGGTACCAGGATTTGGGAGCCCTGCCCAATAAAACTCACATCTTGAAGATGAAGATGTGCAGCTTTTCATGCAAAACTCAACTACATAGTACTTGGTGGGATAGTACTAAGCAAGTCCCATATGGGGCATGCAGAACAAGCAGAACATCCATATTTTATGCTTTATATATGCTGCAGCTGAATGGGTAGTTCCATGACCAAGTTTAGCCCACCAAACCCAGACCAAGTTGCTTCCTCCCATCTGTTGCCAGTTATTAGACCTCACAGAAGCAGTGTTAACACACAAGGATCACATATATCAGAGAGGCTACAGACTGCAAGAGTAGTCCTGTTGTTGCACAAAGAATTGGCTGTAGATGTTCCTTAAGAAAAAGAATTACAAAGGAAGGTTAAGAGAGAACACTTCTCATATTCTTCTGTCATCACTAGAAAGCTCTGCCTTCATAGAAAAACTTGAAGGCACTGAGGTCTGTAATCTATGAGTCTCAGGTAAATGAAGAAGAGGGCAAAGACAGCAAAACATAAAGTAGAAATACTTGAGAGTACTTCAGACTCAGTAGGTGATGATATTAGGGGATCCAACACTGAACTTCTGTTTGAAGAAGTCAGCCTAGGTGCTTCGTGCCTCAGATTCCCCGGTTTAAAAATCCGACAAGTAAAGATCAGTTAATGCTCTCAAAAGTCTAACTTCAGTGCCCTACATTAGTTTTTGGGCTTTATAACAACTGGCTGCAGCAGCCTTAATAAACAAACAAAAAGAAAACTCCTAACACATCAAAAATCACAGCAGCAAGGTCATCACATCAAGTAATTGTATGGATCTTAGTGGTCAGAAGAGATCTTTAAGACCATCAAGTCCAACCATTACCTAACTTAACCCACTCCAGTGCTAAATCATGTCCCTCAGCACCACACCTCCATGTCTTTGAAACACCTCCAGGGATGAAGATTCAGCCTCCTGCCCTGGAGAGACTCTCCAGACTTTGAGAACCCTTTCAATGAAGATTTTTACTTCTGATAGCCAATCTAAACCTCTCCTGGTGCAACTTGAGGCATCAAAACTCATCAAACATCAAAGTTTGCAATGGTTATTTTTATGAATCAGAGCACTTGGTCCTGATACACCAGAAAGGGTAGAGCAGTTGAATCAAGAGCAGCCTCAAGTGACATTTCCAACAGCCAAACCACATTCATTTTGGTGACAAAGCATCATAAATGCTACAAGCAACATACAGAAGAAAATAAAACCAAAAGAAAACGATGAAACAAACTCTAAAAACCCTTTGCTTGAAACTGTTCCTGACAATGTATGACACTGCATATCATTTATGAAGAATCCACCTACCCTTCTGGTGACAATGGGGTCTAGCTCCTTGGGATCGTTGTGGCTGAGAGTCATGAGGTCAGCATTAAGAGTTCGAATGCGCTGCAGCCGTAGGCGAATGTATCGTGCAGAAGTAAACTCCAAAAGCTTCTGTGAAGGATCATCAGCACTGGGCCTGCCATTGATCAGGGATGTGTGAATCTGGAAAGAGAGACTGGTTTCATTATAAACAGCACAGGTTGGGGACTGACCTGTGGGAGAGCAGTGCACAGGAGAGGGACCTGGGGGTCCTGGTGGGTAGAGGGATGACTGCGAGTCAGCAGTGTGCCCTTGTAGCCAAGAAGGCCAATGGCATCCTGAGGTGTATTAGAATGGGAGTGGTTAGTAGGTCAAGAGAGGGTCTCCTTCCCCTCTACTTTGCCCTGGTGAGGCCATATCTGGAACACTGTGTCCAGTTCTGGGCCATTCAGTTTAAGAACAACCTCAGGGAATTGCTTGAAAGAGTCCAGCACAGAGGCACCAAGATGATGAAAGAAGTGGAATACCTTCCTGCTGAGGAAAGGCTGAGGGAGTTGGGGCTCTTTAGCTTGGACAGGAGGAGACTGAGAGGTGACTTATGTTCACAAATATGTGAAGGCCAAGTGTTGGGAAGGCAGAGCAAGGCTATTCTCAATGATGCCCAAAGATAGCACAAGGTGGGTACAAGCTGGAGCACAGGAAGTTCCACATGAACGTGAGGAGAACTTTTTCACTGTGAGGGTGACAAAACACTGGAACAAGTTTCCCAGAGAGGATGTGGAGTCTCCTTCTCTGGAGACATTCAAGACCCACTTGGATACACTCCTGTGTGACCTATGCTAGGTAATTCTGCTGTGGCAGGGGGAGTTGGACTGGATCACCTTTCAAGGTCCCTTCCAACCCCTAATATTCTGTGATTCTGTGGGATAGTGGTGATTCATTTCCAACAGCAAGCATCTAAGTGTGAGAATAAAACCCACAGAACTTCAGATTGTCTTCCAGCAACTCAGTATAGGGAGATAGCGGCTAACATCTCGTCTAGATGCAATGTTCCTGCTGACTGCAGGGGGGTTGGACCTGGGAAGGTCCCTTCCAATCCAAAGTATTCTGATTCTATGATAAACTGCCTGGAATTCCTTTCTTTTCTCTATCCTCTACCTGCAGGCAAAATTTCTGCTTCCTGACTCACAGTTTGGAAACCAACACTCCTGGCTCAACATAGCCTCAAGTCTCATGGACCTGTGAGAGGATTGCATGAAGAGAAAAACAGTATCAAAAGTTTGTCCTTAATTTCTGTGATCTTCCCTGCTCTGTCTTACTGAGATGGAACATGTGATTCTGTCCATAAGCAGGTTTTTCCTTCAAGTTTTCTTTAAATGTCATCTAATCACACCCCCATACAGTCAGCAGGGACATCCTCAACTAGAGCAGCTTGCTCAGAGCCCAAGCCAACCTGACCTAGAACAGTTACATGAAGGGAGCATCTACCACTTCTCTGGGCAACCTGAGGTAGTGCCTCACCACCATCAGCAGAAAAAAATTACTACCTTCTCTCTAGTGTGAGTTAAACCCATCATCACTATCACAACCTGATAAAAAGTCTGTCTCCACCTTTCTGTTCAGTCCCTGGAAGCACTGAAAGGTCTCTCTGAAGTCATCTCTTCTCCAGGCTGAACAACCCCAACTCTCTCAGCCTGTCCTCTGTCACAGGAGAGCCTTCCCATCATTGCTGTGGCATCCTCTGGTCCAGCTCCAACAGGTCCCTGTCTCTCCTGAGCTGAGGACTGCAGAGCTGAAGCCAGCACTGTAGGTGGGGTCTCAGCAGAGGGGAGCACAGGGGCAGAATCTCCTCCTTCTTCCTGCTGCCCACGCTGCTGGGAATGCAGCCTAGGATACAGCTGGCTTCAGCCCTGAAACCCAAGGGTCAACCAAGGGGTGTTCTGCTTCATGTGGAGAGCCAAGTTTCTCTGTCTCTTCCATTTGATCCATGGGGCATATTCTTACAAAACCACAAGAAACATTTGCTTGAAGGCCATGGGACTCAGTATTATTGAGTTTAATTGCCATTTTCTTGTTGAAATGTATTTTTAAGTTCACATAAAGGTTTGACATACTTTAGCATTTAGCTGCACCCACTCCTGTCTTTTTTTTTTTCACCAAGGAATAAAAATATATTGGTTTCTATTATGCTAAGAGTTAACAGCATGAGATATCATTGCATTCATTATCACAGTCTTACATTCCAGCATTCAGAGTAGAATAACCACTGCTTTTAATGTATCATTTCATTATGTGGCTGCCTCTGAGCAATAAATTACACAAGTACCATGAATAGAGAATTGGCTAAAAGAAAGCACAACCCACAGAGAGGCTCCACAACTCGTAGCTCTTTTAATTATGCTCCATCCCTGAAACAATGCCAAGGCTTGTTTAAGAGTACCAGCTGTGCCCAGCACTTCCACAGTGTTTGCAGCTTTATCTCACACAACCAGGTGTTCCCAACACAGGGGGGTGGTTCTTTAGTACATCAAAAACCTGGCAAAACAGAGCCTCTCTTAAGAGTCTTTTAGGATAAAGCAACTAATAATTCACAGTTAATAGCTACAGCTAAATTATGTGGAGAGAGAGAGGGTGAGAACAAAGAGTTTACTAACAGGAGTATGTAGAGCCAAAGTCATGTTTCATCCCAACCTTTAAATGTTAGCTACACTGGTACATGATGTAAAGATAATATGCTCAAAGAGGAGTAACAGATCATCTGGTAGTGCTGAAGGTGATGAGCTCTACCTGTAACCCAAAATTGGTTTGGGTTATGTTTTTTCAATCACTATCAGTCCACGCTCTCACAGACCCCAAAAGTGCAAAGCCAAACCTACCTCCCCATGTTCCAAGGGAACTAATCTGGAATAGTAAGAGGTGCAGATCACTTCATCATCTCTCTTATAAGTTGGTGGCCCAATTCTTGGTGTTATATTGTAACGAGTTAAACATTCAGTATCGCTAATTGCATAGTACTGCCACGGTCTGAACTCGGTGCCGTCCATGGAGCGTTCCAAAATCCAGTTTCCAGGTCGTGGAGCATTAGCAGCTTTGATGATGACATATGCAACTTGAAAGACCTAAAACAGAAAAGGCAACAAGAAGAATTTAACACTTCATTATGCTGTAAAAAACCACTAGAGGCCAACTGGGTAATGAATTCCAATGATAAATGCAGTATGTAAATGGTTTTCCTGGGGTTAAGGGTAAAAATTGGTCAACAAGGGTAAAGCTTTGGCATAAAAAAAGGACAGGTTAATATTGCACCAGTGGAAATATGTAGCATTTCTTGTCAAAACTCTGAACATTGCAACAAATCATAATAAACAAAACTAAAATAATAATCATCACAGGATCACAGAATGTCACAAACCTCAAAAGCTCATCCAGTCCAACCCCCCTGCCAGAGCAGGATCACCTAGACCAGATCACACAGGAACATATCCAGGTGGATTTTGAATACCTCCAGAGAGGGAGACTCCACAACCCCCCTGGGCAGCCTGTTCCAGTGTTCTGTCACCCTCACAGGGAAAAAAATTCCTCCTCATGTTTCCATAAAACTTCCTATGCCTCAATTTCCTCCCATTACCCCTTGTCCTGTCATTGGGCATCACCCAGCAGAGCCTGGCTCCAGCCTCCTGGAACTCATCCTTTACATCTTTATAAACATGAATGAGGTCACCTCTCAGTCTCCTCTTCACCAAGCAACACAGGCCCAGCTCCTTGTACGAGAGATGTTCTGTTCCCTTAATCACCTTTGTAGCTCTGTGCTGGACTCTCTCAAGCAATTCCATGTCCCTCTTGAACTGGAGGGCCCAGAACAGGACACAGTACTCCAGATGCAGCCTCACCAGGGCAGAGTAGAGGGGCAGGAGAACCTCTCTCGACCTACTAGGCACAGCCCTTCTAATCCACCCCAGAACGGCATTGGCCCTCCCGGCCATAAGAGCACATTGCTGGCTCATGCTCAACCTCCCATCCACAAGGACCCCTAAGATGAATAATAAATAACAAAAGACTAGATGTAGTTAGTCAGTGCATCACTTAAAGATGTCCCCAAAAGGAGAGCTGGGCTAGATGACCTTTAAAGGTCCTTTCCAATCCCAACCATTCTGATTCTGAATGAATGCAGTAGCTGAAATCTATATCCACACTGTGCATCGAAGAATTATGTGGGTATAACATTCTTTGTATGGGAAATGTGGTATTTAGCTTTTCTGAATCACTGAGGGCTTCAAANGTGTGCTCTCAAGCAGTTATCTGCACTAATTTTATCAGTCCTGGGCCCAATGTAAAATCCTCATCCATTGTTCAACACTTTTGTGAGTAGGGAGATAATTAACTTTGTATTTCTTTCTAAATGACCTTGTGGTGATAGCAGGATAACAAGCTACAGTATTAGGGCACTGAAGTGCTCTTAATACAAAACTGCTGTCTTCTTCCTTACCTAACAGCTACTACATCACTTCACTTTAAAAGGCTGTCTTTAAAGATTAGTAACATTTCCATAAAGGAGTTGTAAGTTTGACAAGAGCTGTGGAACCATAGTGTACCAGCGTGGTGGAGCTTGGAAGGGGCCTCTGGAGATCACCTAGTTCAACCAACCTGCTAAAATCAGGGTCATCCAGAGCAGGTTCCCCAGGATCATAATGTCCAGATAAGTTTGGAATCTGTCCAGAGAAGATTCCACAAACTCTCTGGGCAGCCTGCTCCAGCACCCTCACAGCAAGGAAGATTGTACTCATGTTTGGATGATTCTACTCGTGCCTGCTGCTCCTTGTCCTGTCACCCACACCACTGCAAAGAGTCTGGCCCCATCCTCTTGCTTCCCACCACTCAGCTCTAGACGAGCATTGATCAGATACCCTCTTAGGCCATTCTTCTCTAGGCTAAACAGCCCCAGGTCTCTTAGCCTTTCCTTCTCAGAGATGCTCCAGTCCCTTCAGCATATTTGCAGCCCTCCACTGGACCCTCTCCAGTAGTTCTCTGTCTCTCTAGAACTGAGGAGCCCAGTAGCAGCAAGCTACATTTAGATTAAAGAATCAGAGTGGTTTAGGTTGGAAGGGACCTCAAAGACCATGTAGTTCCACACACCCCCCCTNAAGCAGTTATCTGCACTAATTTTATCAGTCCTGGGCCCAATGTAAAATCCTCATCCATTGTTCAACACTTTTGTGAGTAGGGAGATAATTAACTTTGTATTTCTTTCTAAATGACCTTGTGGTGATAGCAGGATAACAAGCTACAGTATTAGGGCACTGAAGTGCTCTTAATACAAAACTGCTGTCTTCTTCCTTACCTAACAGCTACTACATCACTTCACTTTAAAAGGCTGTCTTTAAAGATTAGTAACATTTCCATAAAGGAGTTGTAAGTTTGACAAGAGCTGTGGAACCATAGTGTACCAGCGTGGTGGAGCTTGGAAGGGGCCTCTGGAGATCACCTAGTTCAACCAACCTGCTAAAATCAGGGTCATCCAGAGCAGGTTCCCCAGGATCATAATGTCCAGATAAGTTTGGAATCTGTCCAGAGAAGATTCCACAAACTCTCTGGGCAGCCTGCTCCAGCACCCTCACAGCAAGGAAGATTGTACTCATGTCTGGATGGAACTCATGTCTGCTGCTCCTCGTCCTGTCACTGTGATGCTGCTTGAGAGAGTCCAGCACAGAGCCACAAAAGTGATTTAGGAAGTTGAACATCTTCCATATGAGGGGAGACTGAGAGAGCTGGGGCTGTGCTGCTTGGAGAGGAAGAAACTAAGGGGTGACCTCGTTCATGTTTATAAATGTAAGGGGCAGGTGCCAGGAGGCTGGAGCCAGGCTCTTCTTAGTGATGCTCAGTGACAGGACAAGGGGCAATGGGTGGAAGTTGAGGCATAAGAGGTTCCATGTGAACCTGAGGAAGAATTTTTCCCCTGTAAGGGTGACAGAGCACTGGAACAGGCTGCCCAGGGAGGTTGTGGAGTGTCCCTCTCTGGAAATATTCAAGGACCATCTGGATGCATTCCTGTGCGATCCTGTCTAGATGATCCGATCCTGCCTAGATGATCCGATCCTGCTCTGGCAGTGGGGCTGGAACAGATAATCTTTTGAGGTCCCTTCCAGACCCTGACATTCTCTGATTCTCTGATTCATCCAACCCAGCCTTGAATACCACCAGGGTGTGAGCATCCACAACCTCTCTGTGCAACCTGTGCCAGCGTCTCACCACCCTCACTGTAAAGAACTTCTTCCTAACATCCAGTTTCAATCTCCACTCTGCCAGTTCAAACAAGCAGCAGCAGCTGTACTGTTCAACCAGCTCAGAGATTCATATCCCTACTTGAGCAGGCTTCCTTGTCAGCTGGTAATTAATTCTGATTCCAGTCTGCACATATAGTATTAATACAATGTTGAGCTCCAATTAGGCCACTGTCAGTTCTTCCAGACGTTTTAAACACCAAGGTTTTTTTTACACATTTGGTTGGATATTTTTTTTTTTCTGCAGTACAGATTAAAGGCAGAACAAGATTAGAACTTTCTACAGAAAATCAGATTTTCATCTTGTGAAACAGACAAATAAATACAGAGAGATAATCAACAACTGCACTGCGCACTCAGTTCAGAAAACTACTTTGGAAAGAAAATGTTAAGTGAACAGAGCTTTGCTTAGGAGGTCTTGCAGACATGAATAAGAAAAATAATTGGTGATACTTATTTTTAAGTTACTTACTAAATTTAATACCTTTAAAAAGCTCAAAGTACCTCAGTTTTCTATTAAAATCAGATGTCATTTAAAACATGAGATTCACTTGGTCTGATTTTCATTTCAGCTGCTCCAGATTTATCCTTTGAGACATACAAATGGAACATTTCCAGTTGTTGCAATAAGTATGATAATTTCCATAACCTGAGGATTTTGTGTATGGATTTCTATGACATTTCAACAATGTAAGGTGAAGTAAATAAAAAAGAGAAGACAGCTCACTGTTTAGTCATAGCCTTACAATCTCAGAGACAGAAATCCTCTGGGGTCTGTAAATCCTTTGTTGTTCAGCACAATCTCAAAAGTTGATGAAAGTTAAGTGAATATTGTCCTGGTTTGAGCTAGACCAATCCTGGTCAGGGATGTGACTTCTCAGCTCAGCCTCTTCTCAGTGAGGGCACTTTGTGAAGCTCAGGGTAAGTTTGCGTAGCCAGTGGCTGCTGCTAGCAGTGGGAAAGCTGATGGGAACAGTTACTGCCAAGGGCTGGACTGCAGGAAGCTTCTTAGACAGACACTGCCACATCTTGTCCTCCACCTTGGGTGTCATTTTTGGGATCAAGCTGAAGGTCAAGCCTCCTGTTCAACGATGTTCAAGGACTGTTGTGCCTCTGATTCTGATCCATGTATTCCTGAATCAAATTTCAGAGCCCCTCTGCAGAATCCTGCCACTGAGAGCAGCCTGGAACTTCCCCAGTGCCTGTCCCCAGCATCAGTGATGACAACGGTGATGTCATTGCCATCAGGGGTTGTGTTCCATATTGGTTTGTATCTCTTTGTCTCTATTTCACTAGATTGCTCTTCTTTCCATTCCATCTGGTTTACTTCCTTTCCCAACCCATCTTTCTCTGCTTTCTTCCCTTCCTCTTCCCTTTGGGAATGCAGTGTTTCACAGCATCTGCCTGGTGTTGGTCCAGCCCTGACCCTTTACAGTTTTGATTAAAAGAAGAGCCCCTTTTAAATAAAACCTCCATCATGCCAAGAAACTCCAGCTAAACAATAACTTTTAAAAAGCTACAATACCTGCTTTGCAAGGAAGGGGAACTGCAAGTCAAGCAACTGCATTCCCTACACAGAACCAGGATTCCACTGATTCAGCCTGCAGTAGCTGAGTTCTGGACCTGTTTCACACTGGGTTATGCACAAGCAGAATCAGAGGCATTACCATTTCTGTACCCCTAATCTGAAGACATTTGCAGGTGACAAGAGCAAAGAAGCACTTCCCTAATGCCAGTTTCATTGACTGAACTTAAGAACTGCTACACACCTCCAAGCTCCACATCAATCATCTCCCTTAAAGACCTAGCAGATGCAAGAATAGACCCTCAATTTCTTCCCATGCCATAGTAGAAAAGTCTCCTCAAGCACCCTTCTATGTCTTTTATTTATTTCTTTTTTCCTCTCCACTTGCTGTCACCAACTAAACTACTTTCCTGCTTATTACACAGTTGGCTGAACAACAAATGATCTACTTTTGATTACATTGAGGTTTTTTTTTCAAGACCCATTCAAGTCTGCAGCTGATGTAGCTGGTTTTAAATCCAGTTTCAACTAGTAACAATGAGCTACCCTTCATCACAAACTAACTGCAGCCACTGCTGCAGAAATAGAAGACAGCCATGAGAGTATGCAAGTCAAATTCCTTCTAAATATCAAGTTTCTTTGTGAAGGGAAAAAAATCACAGTTAAAGGTAAAAATATTTAATGTACCATTGAATAAATTAAATCCTTTCCAAGTCAGCTTGGTTCCCAGAAAGGCAGCAGTCATGTTTGGTACTGAAGACATACAGGGATAGAGTTTTTCCTGTGTGCATGCAGATCAGCAATGACTGAAATGAAAATAGTTGACACTGTGAACCCAAACAAGGCATTCAAAAATCACTGAACGGTTCTATAAACATTTAAATATGCACAGAGTAGAAAACCATTGCCTTGGAAGCACAGACTAATTTAAGTTGAAAGAGACTTTTCAGATCAAGCCCAACTTTTAACCCAGGCCTGCCAAATCAATCACTAAACCATGTCCCTCAGTGCCACATCTCCATCTCAACCCTTGCAGGGCATCCCAGGCAGCCTGTCCCAGGTCTTGACAACTCTTTTTGAGGAAAAAATCTTCTTCATGTCCAACTTAAACCTCCCTTGGTGCAGCTTGAGGCCATTTTCTCCTACTGCTTGTTCCTTGAGAGAAGTAACCTATACCCACCTGGCTCCAGCTTCCTTTCAGGGAGTTGCAGTGAGCAAGAAGGTCTCCCCTCAGCCTCCTTCTCTGAAGACCAAACAACCCCAGTTCCCTCAGCTGCTGCTCACAAGACTTGTGCTCTAGACCCTTCACCAGTTTGGTTGCTCTTCTCTGGACCTGCTGCAGCACCTCCAATTTCCCTCTTGCAGTAAGGGACCCAAAACTGAATCCAGATATTTGAGGTGTGGCCTCACCAATGCTGAATACAGAGGTACATCTTTTCAGTGTCCACCACCCAGCCATGTGATAAACTTGAGCTGTGTGCCAAGAGCTAATGATTTCTACACTTTAATTTGACTGTGGAGCTTTCCCAGAACTCATTTCCTTATCGAGCGACAAGGGTAGAAAGGTGAAGTCAAAGCCAGTTAGCAATTCCCAAGTAGCCATACATTAAAGGTGTCATTTTATAGGCATTTCAACCCTGGCTGTAAAGATCAACTGAACAAAGACATATGGAAGAATCACTTCTTTGTAGCAGCAATCACAGAACCATGAACCAGGTTGCTTTGGGTTGGAAGGGATATTTAAAGGTTATTTGGTCCAAGCGCACAGCAGTCAGCAGGGACATCTTCAACTAGATCAGGTTGCTCAGAGCCCCAAACAACATGACCTGGAATGGTTCCAGGGATGGGGGCATCTGTCACCACTCTGGGCAACCTGAGCCAGGGTTTCATCACCAATCTCATTAAACAGGAAGAAGTTTTTCCCAGTCTAAATCTCCCTCTTTCAATTGAAAACCATCACCCCTTGCCTGTCACAACATGCCCTGTTGAAAGGTCTGTCCCCAGCTTTCTTACAGCTCCCCTTTAAATACTGAAAGGCCACAGTAAGGTCTCTACAAATCACTCTAACATCAGCCTCTAAGTGGTAATCCACTACTCATGAAATATCCATAAGCTGAAATTTAATCAGAAGTGGAGATGCTCTCTCAACCCAATACTGTGGATGCTCCAAGAACTGCTCTTGCTTTACAGCCTAAGACTCTGTGATATGCAGACTCACTTTTCTGCAGTGCCTGGTACACAGTGTCCTTAAACACCTTTAAAACTCTGAAGCATAGTAATAAAAGTGAGGAAAGTCTTCCTCACAGAAACATCCAGGTTGGAAAGAACCCTCAGGATCACCAAGTCCAACCTAGAACCCTACTCTACAAGATTCACCTTAAACCATAGCCCTAAGCATCACAAACGACCCTTAAACACTTCCAGAGTTGGTGCCTCCACCACCTCCCTGGGAAGCTCATTCCAGTCCTTGCCCTCTCTCCTCATGAAAAACTTCTTCCTGATGTCCAATCTAAACCTACCCAGCCTCACTCTTGAGGCCATTCCTCCTTGTTCTGTCTCCAATTACCTGTGAGAAGAGACCAGCAGCAGCCTCTCCACAAGGCCCTCTCAGGTAGCTGTAGACAGCAATGAGGTCTCCCCTCAGCCTCCTCTTCCTCACACTAACCATCCCCAGCTCCCTCAGTTGTTCCTCATAAGATTCATTCTCCAGGCCCTTCCTCAGCTTCGTTTTCCTCCTCTGGACTTGCTCCAGTACCTCCACATCCCTCTTGTATTGTGGTGCCCAAAACTGAGCACAATTCTCAAGGTGTGGCCTCACCAGGGCAGAGTCCAAGGCGACAATCACCTCCCTGCTCCTGCTGGCCACAGCATTTTTGATCCAAGCCAGAATGCCATTGGCCTTCTTGGCTGCCTGAGCACACTCCTGGCTCATATTCAGGCTGCCCATCCTAATTTCATGGTGTGACATAACTCCACAGCTGGTTTCTGTGCACTGCAGACATTCATAGTAGCCAGGATTTCTTTTAATTAATTTTAATTTCATGAAGTAGTTTATTCAAGAGTCAAACTCAGGCAAAAATAAAGGTTTCATTTAAAACTGTTGCTGCACATTTTGTATTAGCATAACTGCCAGTGGAGGAAGCACAAGGTCATAAATGAGATCTTGGGATCTTGGATATCAACCCTACACCTCAGTGCAGAAATAGTTCCCCTAGTTCTGGATCTTTGCTGTGTATTTATTGATCTAGTGGAAAGTGTCCCTGTCCCAGGGAGGGAGGTTGGAACTAGATGAACCTGAAGGTCACTTCCAACCCTAACAATTCTGTGATTCTGTGAAAAAAAAAAAAAAAACAAACCACAAACTAAACCAAACTATTAAACATTTGGGTCCTAGAGAGACTGAAAAGCACATTGGATTACATGTACCTAGGTATTGTTATGGTCCATGCAAGCCAAATTTCATAGAACCAAAGAATCATTTTGGATGGAAAAAAAGCCTTTAAGATCAAGTGCAGCACTGCTAGGTCACTACTAAACTATGTCCCTCAGAACCACATCTGCACATCTTTTCAATTCTTCCAGAAGTGATGACTCCCTGGGCATCCTGTTCCAGGGGCTTAACAACCCTTTCAGAGAAAAACCTTTCCTGTTGTCCCACTCCTCCATGACCTACTCACTGGTTACTCCCAACAAAATGCTTAAAATTAGTTGTAAGTACCACAGAATCAGTCAAGAGAAATGATCAAAACAGCAATTTCAAACTAGATTTGTATTGGTCAATCAGATTCCATCAAACTACCCTTCAGTCCAGTTGGTTTTAGAGCAAATAAACTACATGCAAGGTAGAATATTAGCTGCAAAAATATCATTTGCTCTTTTCATCTTTGAGCTGAGGGAATGAATACAGTCAAATAGAGGACACACTGTGGACAGAAATTTACCTGGGGTAAATTGGAGTGGAGCCAGTTTTCTATAGCTAAGGAAATCTTCAACCAAGGCTTTGTTCCAGCAATCACCAACCCAGCTGCTGGATTATATCTCTCAACTCCACACTGGTTAAAATTTCAAGCAACAATCCATTCCTTTTACTGCTAGAAGGACATGGATTTGTTGGAGTGGATCCAGATGAGGCCACAAAAATGATCTGAGAGATGGAAGTCCTCTGCTGCAAGAGTTGTGATTGTGGAGCCTGGAGAAGAGAAGGCTTCAGGGAGACCTTCTGATGGCCTTTCAGTACTGAATGGGGCCAATAAGAAAGCTGCAGATATGGTTTTTTAGCAGGGCAGGGAGTGCTGGTTTTGAATCAAAAGAGAGAGATTCAGACTAGGGAGAAGGAAGAACTGTTTTATGTCGAGAGTGGTGAGACACTGCCCCATGTTGCCCAGAGAGATGGGAGATGCCTCATTCTTGGAAAGCCTCTAGGTCAGGTTGGACAGAGCTCTGAGCAAGCTGAGCTATTTGAGGATGTCCCTGCTCACTGCTGGGAGTCTGGACTAGGTGGCCTTTAAAGACTACTTCCAACACAAACCATTCTGTGATTCTATCCTTATCTAATCTTATTTTCAAGTCTGCACTACTTTAGACTCATAAAGAGGTTGACGAAAGAACTGCTCTAATTCGCAGTTGTTCCTGCACACTGCAGGAGGGTTGGACTAGATGACCTATAAAGATTTCTTCCAACCTAAATCATTCAGTGATTCTGGTAATAACTAAAAAAAACCCTCAAGCCCATAAATAATGACCAGATGGTCATTTTTCACATCACAAAAGGGTGCAGATAAGTGATTCTGGCCAGGAAAGCTAAAAGACATCTTTACTGTAATAAAGTACTTGACAGGTTTCATGTACAGAGCTTGAAATGCAAACAGAACACCAATGTTAAAGGTACACTGCAGGTACTGACTTCCAGAAAGAATTTTAATAGTCCTAGAGAGTACTTCAACTAATTCTCAAGGGTGTTTATGAAGTAAACAGTTACTAAACTCACTGAAGTCCTTCAGAGGCTTTCCTTCTGTTTTCATTACTTATGCTGACTGGCTTGAAGTCAGCACACCAAGTCAGCTCTAATAACTCATTGACTTGAAGCGGTGTCTATTAACCAACTCCTTTCTCACAGCACAGTAATTTGCATTCAGTTTGCATAGGCCTCCATCCCTTTCCTCTGGAACTCCAAGGGAAACACAGAAGAAAGGCCCCTTGTTGGGGGGGGCAAACTTTTCAAATTGAATTAGTGAAACTGAGCGTGGGTCAGGGGAGGAAAGATATGTTACTTGGTGAAACATCAGCAAAGCTGCAAGGCTGCAGCAGAAAAGAGCTAGAGGGCAGCTCAGCTGTTGTTTCCAAAGTGAGAATGTTCTGGGATAAAAACTAAACCTCTCCTCCTCCATTTCTCCTTCTTGTTTGTCCATTTACAAACCAAACAACTCTTAATTTCTGTCCTAACCTTCCATCCCTGAGAAAGATTTCCCTAACAGTTCTGCTTTCTAATTAAAGAGGAAATTACAGGCTCATTAAACTTGTGCTTCATTTAACAACATGAAGTTTAAACCTTCTGGTTTAATATGTAAAAGAACTTCCAAGCAGGGTCCAGAGATCTTGCTACAAACTACACACCCAGTATTCCTCAGCAACAAGAGCTTGGAAGCATCCCCATATCAATAACAGAGTGCTGAGCTACGAGTTTCAAACATCTTTGGCCAACACATAGATCTTCTAAAAGATCAGCAAGGAAAAGCCAAGAAAAACACATTTTCACAAATTCTTTTCTCTTTTCTTGGAGCAGGGTGGGAGAATTCTGATTCTTCCACATCAAACAGACAAACTAATAAATCAGCAAATATTTCGACCAGCTTAGCACCCTCCAGTGTAAGGGTGATGAAACCCTCCAAGCTTTACCATGAAGTCCCAAGACAGAGGAGTGAAGTTCTGCTCAGACAGTTTCAGCCTGTCCAGAGTCAGAAGTCACTGGTTTAGAGACATAATCTCTAAATATTCTGAACTGAGAACAAAAATTCATAAGACATACAACACAGAACATTTCTTCCCAGTGCTCTTTCCAAAGACATCACAATCAGAATCAGTCAGAAGCACAGAAAGTGGCAAACCTTTTCTTCCAGCAACACTGATTTTACCCCATTTTTTGTGCACTTCTCTTATCCCTGAACCAAGGAAAGTCTTTTTCCAGGGTTCTGAAGATCCTGCAAATGAACTTTCTGATGCTTTATGCTTTAATCTCACCAATATTTTCTATTAGCAGCTTTACATATTTAATACAAGTGTACAAAAACAGTGAGAAATTTTGCCAAAAGAGTTTCCCTTACGCTCCAGTCTGATAGGAGTGTGTCAAGGGTCAGGGTTGGGCCAGCCACTATATGAATGACACAGGCTGCAATGGGTTTAAACTGGCAGAGGGGAGATTTAAACAGGATGTTAGGAGGAAGTTCTTTACAGTGAGGGTGGTGAGACACTGGCACAGGTTGCCCAGGGAGGTTCTGGTTGCTCCCTCCCTGGAGGTGTTCAAGGCCAGGTTGAAGGAGGCCTTGAGTGACCTGTGCTAGTGGGAGGTGTCCCTGCCTAAGGCAGGGGGTTGGAACTGGATAATCCTTGGGGTCCCTTCCAACCTTACCATTCTATGATTCTGTGAACCACTTTGCCCTCCTAAAAGGAAGACAAAGGGAAGAAGGAAGTGAAACTGATGGGTTGGGAAACAAACTAAACCAACTGGAATGGAAAGAAGAACGATCAAATGAAACAGAGACAAAGAGACACAAACCAATATGGAACCCAATCCCTGATGGTAATGAGATCACACTGGCACCACTGATGCTGGGATCAAGCACTGGGGATATCCCAGACTGGACTCACTAGCAGGATTCAGGAACACAGGGTTCAGGATCAAAGGCAGAATGGGCAGAATCCTTCCAGGACACCAGGCACTGAAGAAGCAGTTTGACCCTGGTGATGCCTCAGCTTGATCCTGCAGATGCCATCCACGGGATAGAATCCCTTACCATCAGTTGAGGGTCACCTGTCCTGTCCACTCCTCCCCACTGGACAGAATCCCTTGCCATCAGTTGAGGGTCACCTGTCCTGTCCACTCCTCCTCAATGGACAGAATCCCTCGCCATCAGTTGAGGGTCACCTGTCCTGTCCACTCCTCCCCACTGGACAGAATCCCTTGCCATCAGTTGAGGGTCACCTGTCCTGTCCACTCCTCCCCACAGGTGCACACTTCCTGCCCCAGCAAGATGGGGTACCAGATGTGGAAGTGCCTTTTGTCTGCAGAGGAGCAAGTCTCAGGCAGAGGCTTTCTGCAGCCCAGCCCCTGACAGTAACTGTCCCCTCAACAGCATTCTCACTGCTAGCAGCAGCCCCTGGCTTTGCAAAGCTGCCTTGCACTTCACAAAGTGCCCTCACTGAGCAGAGACTGAGCTGAGAAGTCACATCCCTGACCAGAATTGGCTCTGTTCTAGCTCAAAGAAGGACAAAATGAACTCTGTAAGATGTTCTTGAATAATGACTGAAAAATACATCCTTTTAAAAAACAATTCATATTGGTTTTAACTACCCACACTTAACTATGTGCTGCTAATCAGTTAACTCCTAAATACCTTAGCATGGAAGAACTGAGATCAATTTATATGCTACACACCATAAATGATGCTCACCTAAATGTTACTCACCTGCCTTAAATCCAAGGTAATGGTGACCCAGTGGTACTGCCTCCCATTCTGAATGCTGGGACTTTGCCACCAGTTATTGGTACCATCGATCGCACTGGAAATCGGGTGCTGCTCTGTTTTAAAGCAAAAAAAAAACCCAAACACCTTGTGAAAATGCTGTGTTTTCTCAGACCCAGAAGGTTTATTTCACACTGGGAACAATTTCTTCAGGCAATAAAGAATTCAAAACTGAAATCTGCCTTCAGACAAGAAGGTTGGAGTTGATAAAGTCACCGATTGGACTTTGTGGTGCTCAACAGTAGTTTAAGGTGCTTTCTGTCAGCTCTTTGCTCAGTTTCACTCATACACTTGACAGACTGGAAGTTAACAGTATTTGGTCCCAGAAGACCCCATATTCATGAAGGATGGTAAAAAAGAATGACACAAACCACTGAAACAATCAAACAAACCAAGAAAACCAACCAATGGGACTTGCCTTTGGGATTGGGACTGCGGTGGTCACAGACACGGCACTGAGCGTTGCGTAGAGGTCGTCCCGGGACGTGCTCCACCAGTTTGCAGAACATCTCTGGTCCCTTCTCCCCACAGGTGGCATTGGTGGAGATGTGAGCATTGCTGGCCAGGTTCAAAATGGCAGGGAACAGGCCTTGGAGGAGATAAAACATCAGCAGCCCCATCACAAAGTAAGCAAAATACAGACACGGGTGTGACATGCAGACCTCTGAACACACAATACTGTCGTACCACACGCACATCAGCACATCAACTGTCACAGCCCTGGGGCACTGCAGCCCTCTCTAGCCCTGCTCAAGGCCCAGGAATCTGCTTCAGCCTCACAGGGGTCCTCCCTATCTTGTTCATGGCCTTATTCCAGTTCTCCCAGGCATAACAGCCCCTGCCTAAGGGATGCTGCAGTTGGGCTAATAACAGACCTGCTATTTCACTCCATCTTTGCATGTTTTATTGCTGAGAAACAAGAATTACAGAATGGTTTAGGTTGGAAGGGACCTTTGAAGGTCATATAGTCCAAACTCTCCTGCAGTAAGCAGGGAGAGCTTCAGCTAGATCAGGCTGTTCAGAACCCCAGAAAGACCTCACCTAGAATGGTTCTGGCAATAAGGAATCTACTGCTGCTCTGGGCAGCCTGGGTCAGTGTTTTACCACCCTCAGTATCAAAATTTTCTTCCTTCTCTTTAGTCTGAATCTCCCTCTTCAAGTTGAAAACCAGCACCTCTCATCCTGTCACAACAAACCCTGCTAAAAGATTGTCCCCACCTAGTTCCCTTTAAGTACTGAAAGGCCACAAGAAGGTCCCCCTGGAGCCCTCTGTTCTCCAGGCTGCACAACCCAAACTCTCAGTCTGTCCTCACAGCAGGTTTCCAGGCCTCTGATCATTTTTATGTCCTCCTCTGGCCCTTCTTCAACAGGTCCATCTGTCTCCTGTGCTGAGGACTCCAGAACCAGACTCAGCACTGCAGAGGGGCAGAATGCCCTCCCTCCACCTGCTTCCCCTGCTGCTGGGGATGCAGCCCAGGATACAGCTGGCTTTCGGGCTGCGAGTGCCAGCAGCTGGCTCATGTCCAGCTTTTCACCCCCTTAAGTTCTTCTCCACAGGGCTGCTCTTCATCCCTTCATCCTCCAGCCCATAGTGATACTGGGAATTGCTCCCACCCATGTGCAGGACCTTGCATTTGGTCTCCTTGAATCTCATGAGGTTCACACAGGTTCACTTCTGCAGCTCATCCAGATCCCTCTGCATGATATCCTGCCCTCAAGTATATCCCTAACACCTCCTGCCTTAGTATCATCTGCAAACACGCCGAGGGTACACTCAGTCCCACACTTCACACAGTCACTTGATCCAAACCAGGAGGACAACTGCCCCGTTGCCTGAAGCCAGGAGGAACCATGCAGTACACAGTCAGCTGGTGTGGAAAACAGCGTTTAACAGAAGCTGTCTGCAACAGCAACACCATCACACAGCACTCTTCTGATTTGCAAGTTTTAAGGACTGCACTTCAGACTTTCACTTGAGGCTTTCTGCAGGCTGTGTAAAAAGTCTAGAGGACATTTTCCTGAGCATTTATTTCTCTTCACACAAACACTTTGTGGTTGCTTTCAAACGGTGTTGCTCTTGTGCGCTGAAATAGTGAAACAAGTGCCAAGATCCGTGCTACTGGACTGTGGATCCTTAGGATTCTCTAAAAGGAGTAGGACTCCTGGAGCTGTGGCTCCAGTTCTGAGCTCTACAGTTCAAGAGAGACAGGGAACTACTGGAGAGAGCCCATCAGAGGCTACAAAATGCTGAGGGGGCTGGAGAATCTCTGTAAGGAAGAAAGGTTGAGAGCCCTAGGGCTGTTTAGCATAGAGAAGCGCAGCCTGAGAGGGGATCTGCTCAGTGTTCAGCAAGAGCTAAAGGGTGGGGGTCAGGAGGATGAGGTCAGACTCTTTTCAGTGGTGCTCACAGATAGGACAAGGAGCACCAGACACAAACTGAAACTTAGTAGGTTCCACTTAAATTTGAGGAAAAGAAAATCTTTGCTGTGAGGTGCTAGAGCTCTGAAGCAGGCTTGTCTGGAGAGGTCGTGGAGTCTCCTCTGAAGAAATTCCAAACCCACACAGACATTGCAATCCTGGGCAGCCTGCTAGGGGAGTGACCCTTCTTTTGCAGCAGGACTGCACTAGATGATCTCCAGAGGTCCTACCCAACTTCCACCATTCTATGATTAACCACTGTAATGTGCATTTTTCTTCTTTCTTTTGGTTCTTCTTGTGAATTAAGCTTCACTTGCAAAAAACCTGCCAGAGCTGTAAAATAAGCAACAGACTACCCTAAAAGCAAGTGGTTATGAGCCTTCAGGAAAAGAAATCTGTTTTATAGATAGCACGAGCTCATCTTGGGGTCTGGTGTGGAAAGGACTTCTCTCTTAGGACTGTCCAGGCTGTAGTACAACAGAAAAGGATGTCCTGGATTTTTAATGGGGTTTTTTTGAGGGGAAAGGGGTGTGTGTGTGTGTGTGTGTTTGCTTTTTTTTTTTTTTTTTGGGGGGTTTTTTTGTTTTTTTTTTTTTTTTGAGGGAGTTTCATGGTTTGATTTTTTTTTTGTTTTGTTTTTAACCTATGTGATGGGATCCACACTGTAATGTCCTGAAAAGCAAGCTAAACTTATTCTCAAGTGTATTAACAAAGCAGCCAAGTATTATGACAAATTATTCTATTCAAGTTGATGCTGATGAGGTCTGAGGAGCTGCACTGTTGGAGAGATGCAAACTGCCAAGAATTCGGTGGGATAAGAGGTTTAGAAAATTGACTGTGGAGAGTTTGAAAGAGTTGTTTAGGTAGTCT
The DNA here is from genome assembly GCA_013396675.1 of Eubucco bourcierii. Lineage (NCBI taxonomy): Eukaryota > Metazoa > Chordata > Aves > Piciformes > Ramphastidae > Eubucco > Eubucco bourcierii. The sequence continues at coordinate 858,507 of VWZE01023672.1, read as the reverse complement.
GGGAAAAGAGACAAGAAGGGGTGTGTGCTAACTGCCTTTCAGGCAATCCAAAGTTGCAGTTAAGAAGATGGAAAAACCAGGAATACAGTAGATAAAACTAAAAACATGTCGTGAGAGAATGCACCAGAGACTTGGCATGGATTTTGAGTACGTCCCCACAGTGGAAGAGACAAACTTTATAGGTTCTTTTATTGGTAATTGATTGAATTAAACACACTATTCCCCAGACAGTATTTGTGATTAACATATTAGTCAGTAAGAGAGAAACAGAGAACAGGTTTTAAGAGAAGATAACCAAAGTGGCAAGTATGGGCCAGGTATTTGCGTCACAACAGCCCCCATGCAATGCTCCAGGCATGGGAAAGAGTGGCTGGAAAGCTGCCCAGCAGGTCTTCTGAAGACAGCTGAGGGAACTAGTGGTGTCTAGCTTGGAGAAAAGGAGGTTGGGAGGGAGACCTCACTCTCTACCACTTCCTGAGAGGAGACTGTAGCAAGGTAGGGGTCAGTCTCCTTTTCTTAGCAAGAAGTGATAGGATGAGAAGTGGCCTCAAGTTGCACCACTGCAAGTTTAGGTTGGTATTAGATGAAACTTTTTCAGTAGGATTCTCAAACGCTGGAACAGGCTGCCCAGGACAGTGACTGAATCTCCATGCCTGGAGGTGCAGAGATGTGGTGTGGAGTAACATGGTTTAGCACCAGACTTAGAGTAATGGACTTGGTCTTAGAAGTATTTTCCAAAGTGATTCTACAGTAGTGAGGCTCCAGTTTAACCTTAAGTAGTTTCATCTGAACATTGCAGATGAAGTTAGACTGGATGTCAGGAGGAAGTTCTTTACAGTGAGGGTGGTGAGGCACTGGCACAGGTTGCCCAGGGAGGTTGTGGATGCTCCCTCCCTGGAGGTGTTCAAGACCAGGTTGGACAAGGCCTTGAGTGACCTGTTCTAGTGGGAGGTGTCCCTGCCTATGGCAGGGGGTTGGAACTAGATGATCCTTGAGGTCCCTTCCAACCTTACCATTCTATGATTCTATGAAGTTTGCAGTGGCTCTGTTAATAAAACCACAATTCTTAGCTAGGTCCTGTAAACTCTGAGCTAGGAGATATTTTCATTTCTGTAGTGCTAAAGAAAAAACAAAAAAACCCACTGTAGTCCATTCTCCAGATGATTCCTAGTTCTTGGCTTGTTCTAAAATCGTTGTGCAAAGTCATGAAGCTTTCATGTCTGTGCTACAGCTAATGCATATTTTCAGGCAGTGTCTCCACGAAGTGGATAAGGCAGTTTGAATGCTCTGTTCTAGTCTCCTGGTTCACTCTAAACCCAGGCAATTAGTGCTTTAATTGCTGCTGTTAGAATTCAGCCATTCCAACCCTTTCATTTGGGGGAAAATCAACCTGAATTTTCATTGTGATGTTGATGCAAGTGTGTAGAAAAGGTTAAGACAGAGACATTCAACACTATGAGGGCAAATCTATTGAGCAGGCAAGGAACTTGAACCCAAGCCTGATATTTAACTCATTTAATCACCAGCTTGTGTAAAACAGAACTAACCCAAATCTGTGCTGTTGAAAGCTGTCTGAGAACATTGTGCAGAACATGACCTCAAGTACTTCTAGTTAACACTATTTCATATTTTACACCTTCTCATACTCTGTGACACGAGATTAGGTCTTCTCCTTAGCCCTTTATTGTCCTCAAGTGCATCCAACTGCTCTGAAAAACTGTCACTGTGTCTTCTAAATGTTTTCAGCTCACAGAGAAACTTGTGAGCAAAATTTTCCTGCTTGTTGGGAACCACTGAGAGCCTCAACATTTTTTTTTTTTCCAGGCCTCTTCAAGTATTTCTGTGTTCTGAGAAGTGATACAGAAAGCTCATTGTTGCTGCACACATCAGCTCTTTCTGTTTGAAATCACATCTACTTTGGTTTTTTCTTTTTTTCACGTGCTGAGTGTAATAAAGCAGTGAACAAAACACTCAGGGGCAGAACCAGGCTGTTGCTTTGCTGAGTGCTTCCAAGTGGCTCACAGAATTCTGGTTGGGAGTCTTGATGGTGTCCACTGGTCTACGATCCAGAAAATGTTGTGTCACCTTCTGGACACAGTTCTTGGTTTGCTTCAGATATTCTCTATTTCCCATCAGTTTTTGTCTTCTGATTTCTTAAAATTCCATCAAGCAGAGAATCCCAGCAGAAGGGACCTCTGGAGATCATCTAGTCAAACCTCCCTGCTAAAGCAGGGTCACACAGGTAGGTTACCCAGGATCACAATGTCCAGGCAAGTTTAGAATCTCTCCAGAGACAGAGACTTCACAACCACTCTGGGCAGATTGCTTCAGGGCTCTGACACCCTCAGAGGTCCCTTCCAGCCCCATCATTCTAAGATTCTGTGGTCCATCTCATCCTCAGAACTTGCAAATAGAGATCACACAGCGACTTTGTGGTGTCTGGAGACATTCAAAACCCACCTGAATGTGTTCCTCTGTGACCTACTCTAGGTGACTCTGCTTTGGCAGGGGGATTGGACTAGATCATCTCCAGAGGTCCCTTCCAAGCCTCAACATGTTATGATTCTGTGCCACAAGACACATACTCAAACTGGCAGTAGCAAAGATAAGGCTGCAGAGCCATGAGTCAACATGTAAATGCCTAACACTGAAGGAGTCTGAGTAACTGATTTTCAGCCTTATCTGGAGATTCCTACAAATGAACTACCTTGCTTCCCAAAGGAGTGCACATCAGCCATGACAGCCTTCAGCTGAACTTGAACATGAGTTTTCAGAATCAGGCAGCACAACTTGGTTTAAAAAGTGTGGAATCTGTGAATCATAGAACAGCTTAAATTGTAAGTGACCTCAGAGATCCTCTACTCCAACTCCCCTGCCATGGGCAGGGGCACCTCTCAGACTTGGTTGTCCAAAGCCTCAATACTCTTTTGTCTTTTCAAAGTATAATCATAGAATGGTTTGGGTTGGAAAAGACCTCCAAAGGTCATATAATCCAACCTTGCTTGCAGTGAGCAGGGAAATCCTTCCACTAAATCAGGTTGAGCTGTGTTGAGTCTGACCTTGAATATCTCCAGAGATAGGGTTTCAGTTACCTCCCTGTGCAACCTGTTCCAGTGTTCCACCACTCTCACAGTAAAGACCTTGGTCCTAACATCCAATCTAAACCTACTCTTCTCTAAAACCATGGCAGGCCTTTGTGAACAGCTTTCTGCAGCTTTGTACTCCTCCTAGTACCCCTTCAGGTACTATAAGGTCACCATTAGGTCTCCTTGGAGCCTTCACTTCTCAAGGTTGAACAATCTCAACTCCTCAGCATGTCCTTGTAGCAAGTGCCCCCTAATCATCTTTGTGGCCCTCCTCTGCACCCACTCCAACAGGTCCATGTCCTTCCCATATTGAGGGCACCAAAGCTGGATGTAGTTCTCCAGGTGAGGTCTCACCAGAGCAGAACAAAGTGGCAGAACCACCTCTTTCAATCTGCCAGCCATGATGCTTTTGATGCAGTCCAGGATGCCAATGGTCTTTCAGGTTGCAAGTGCACGTTGTTGGCTCATGTCCAGTTTCTCATCCACCAGAACTCCCAAGTCCTTTTGTGCAGGGCTGCTTTCAATCACCTCACCCCCTCCCTCTATTGATAATGAGGTCTGTGTATCTTTTCCATCAAGCCATTTCTTCCAACAACCCAATTTTTTTTCAATCCAGTGTTGACCTGTTCAAGAATTCACCTCAAAATTGTCAGGCCAAAGCAAGGAACCACAAGGTGAGAGGTGGGTAGGTTGCCAAGGAACAACAAACCTGTTAGACCACGAAATTAGGTCTTGCTTTTTCACCCAAATGTTTTTGCCCACGTTGAAGAGTCTACATTATGGTGTTTGTTGGTCTGGGGTTTGTTTTTCTTTTGTACATTAAGACTCCCTCACCCTCTGATGGGTAGGAGCATGAGGATGGGGCTGAGCTGTTCTCAGTGGTCCCACTGACAGGACAAGGGGTAATGAGCACAAACTAGAACCCAGGGAATTTCATTTAAGTCTCCTTCTCTGGAGAGATTCCAAACCCACCTAGATATTGTGATCTTGGGTGACCTGCTCTGGGTGACCCTGTTTTAGCAGGCAGGTTGGACTAGATGATCTGCAGAGGTCCCTTTCAACCTCCAGCATTCTGTGATTCTGTATCCTGAACTTGAAAAGAATTGTAAAGTTTCAGTGGCTTAAGTAACTTCTGCAGTACAACCCAGTATCACAACCAACCAAAAACCTTCTTTTCCCAACCAAAACTTAATTTTCCCATGTAAATATAAAGGGCCTCTTGAGACAACCAGCATCAAGTTGGGATCATAAATTATTACAGCAATAGCTGCCCTACAAAAGAACTTTGAAATGCATTTTTCACTTGATTCATTCAAGCTTGTTATTCACCAGCCATACAATGGAATCATAGAAGTGCTTAGGTTGGAAGAGACCTTTAAAAAATCAAGTCCTTACTACAAGAAGGATATTTAGGTGCTGGAGTGGGTCCAGAGTAGGGTAACGAAGCTGGTGAAGGGTCTAAAGCACAAGTTCTTTGAGGAGCAGTTGAGGGAAATGGGGTTGTGCTGGCTGGAGAAAAGGAGGGTCAGGGAAGACCTTCTTGTTCTCTGTTCCCTGACAGGAGGTTGTAGCCAGGTAGGGGTTGGGCTCTTCTCCCAAGGAACAAGCAGCAGGACAAGAGGAAATGGCCACAAGTTCTGTGAACATTCTATGAAGTTGCTGCAAGGGAGGTTTATGTTGAACATTAGGCAAAATTTCTTCCCCAGAAGGGTTGTCAAAACCTGGAGCAGGTTGCCCAGGGCAGTGGTGGAGTCCTGATCCCTGGAGGTATTTAAAAGCTTTGCAGTTGTCCTGCTGTGGGACATGGTTTAGTGGTAGCCTCAGCAGTGCTGAGCTAACAGTTGAACTCAACAATCTCAAAGGTCTTTTCCAGCCTAAAGAATTCTATGATTCTAAGTCCAGTTATTAACCCTGCACTGCCAAGTTCACCATTAAACCATACCCCTCAGCATCATGTCTGCACATCTTCTAAATACTAAACCAAAAGTCATTTTGTTTCTCCAATTCCAAAAACTGGGTTTCCCACCACCACCACCACTTTCCTAATATAAATGAACTGTCTAAATATCACAAATTGCAGCTGCCTTAAGAGGGGATCAATTTCTATTTAAAATAAGTGGAATTTTTCCGTTAATGAACGAATGCTGAAGAGTTTTTGGCACATCAGAGCTACCAGCTCTCCTGTTTTACATAATTTTCTTTCCAGACACAGCAGAAAAATGTTCTCATTCCAGCAGGTACAAAGCCATTATCAGGGCACACACAACCCTGTATCACTGCCAGATCTTTGTAGGGAGGAGAAGGAGGGAGCACTTTTCCTCCAGCTTGAATGGAGCTGAAAGGATTTGCAACTGTGTACACCAAAGACATGCAAAACCTGATCATCCTCTTATCTCTGCTGACAAGATTTTACAATCTGATTTCAATGGTTAATTGGGAAGCAACCTCTGTAGGGTTTTTCTGCTCTGTTTGACAGTAAATGCCTTCATGACAGCCAAAGGCATTTGTCTCCTAAGGTAAAGTCCTGGAAAAGTGTGATTTTTAAGGGCATAAAAATAAAAAGAGGGGGGAAAGAAAAACCACCAATCATTACTGCAAACCTTATTAGAAGTTCTCTTGTATATTGCCCATCACTGCTCAATATCTCAGGCAGCAGCATGGAATTTTAATCAACTGTCTTGAAAGTATTTTGCCTTTGGCCTGAAAACAAGAATGATGCATTTCAACCCAAAGGGCAAATTTTAAAGAAAATTCGAACACACCAGGACTGAGAGTTCAAGTAATTTGATATCAAATTTAGCAATGAATCATAGAATGGTAAGGTTGGAAGGGATCTCAAAGCTCATCCAGTTCCAACCCCCTGCCATAGGCAGGGACACCTCCCACTAGCACAGGGCACTCAAGGCCTCATCCAATCTGGCCTTGAACACCTCCAGGGAGTGAACAGCCACAACCTCCCTGGGCAACCTGTGCCAGTGTCTCACCACCCTCACTGCAAATAACTTCCTCCTAACATCCAGTCTAAATCTCCCCTCTGCCAGTTCAAACCCATTGCCTCTTGTCCTGTCATTACAAGACCTTGTCAATAGTCCCTCCCCAGCCTTCCTGTAGCCCCCTTCAGATACTGGAAGGCTACTATCAGGTCTCCTGGCAGCCTTCTCTTCTCCAGGTTGCAGAGCCCCAACTCTCTCAGCCTGTCCTCACAGCAGAGCTGCTGCAGCCCTCTCAGCATCTTGGTGGCCTCCTCTGGACCCACTCCAACACTTCCATGTCCTTCCTGTGTTGGGGGTTCCAGAACTGCACACAGGACTCCAGGTGGGGTCTGAGGCAGAATCCCCTCCCTTGCCCTGCTGCCCACACTGCTCTTGCTGCAGCCCAGGACTGTTGCTGTCTGAGCTGCATGTGCACACTGCAGGCTCATGTTGAGTTTTTCATCAACCCAGACCCCAAGGTCCTTTTCCTCAGGGTTGCTCTCAGGCATTTCCCACCCAGCCTGTATTTGTGCTTGGGATTGTGCCTACCCAGGTGCAGGACCTTACACCATGGGGTCCACAAGAAAGTATAATCCAGTCATAACATCAAGACTGTAGAAGATGTTTTGAATTACCCATACGAGTTCTGAAAAATCCTCTTAGAGCTTATACCAATACGATAAGAGGCAGTGGACACACACCTACTTTCAAAGTCATTTTGGAGCAAAACAGTAGTAAAAATGCAAGCAGAGCTAAGGAGAAAATAAAGTGTTCAGTTCAGAAAGAATACTCTTTAAAGAGCTTTTTAACCTCTGTTCTCAAGCAGGAATCAAGAGGCAAGGGAAGGATCTCTCCACAATGAGTTCACAGCAAGGAATTGCATTATGCTTGCAAAACAACTTCCAGATCTGAAACTTGAATCAAAAAGAATTGGTTGGGGAATATCTCTGAAAGGGTCAGAGATATTAAATGACAGTTAAAAATCATCAAAAATGACCAAGTTAGGTGATAAACCAGAAGGAATTGCTAAAGCCTGAAATCTACTCTGCCTACACAAAGCAGCAGTGGGACCACCATGGTCTTGCCTTGAAGGAAAAGCCGAGACAATCCAACCCAAGTGCATAAATCCATGTTAGTTGTTGCTTCACACAGCCAGCAAGGTTGGACCACTTTGGGAAGGGCAGTGGGTGAGGCTGCCTGCTTGGCAGCTCCCCCTCCTTCCAACAGCCCTCTGGGCTCACAGTCATTACAGCAGCACTGATTCTGGCATCATAAAATCATTACATTTTGAAGAGACCTTTCAGATCATCAAGCCCAACTGATAACCCAGCACTGCCAGGTCATCACTAAACCATGTCCCTCAGCACTGCATCTACACAGCTTTTTGACCTCTCCAGGGATGAGGACTCCACCACTGTCCTTCAGAAGAGCTGTATCCATATCCTAGTCCCCAGAAATACAGCTTCTGAGTTATTACTTATGTATCTAAAACCACAGAATCAGAGTCATCAGAGCTGGAAGGATAATCCAGATCCAAGTCCCCTGCCTTGGACAGGGATACCTCACACTAGACCAGGTTGCTCAGAGCTTCATCCAGCCTGGCCTTCAAAACTTCCATATACATGCATAAGAGGAAGCTTGATTGATGTACACCTAAGGTTTATGCCAATAAATCACAACAACCCAAGCTGATCTAACCAATCTCACCTCATAAAGCTTCTCCAACACACTGTTTCTGTTGGGTTACCAAGGGATACTTGGAGGACAGCAAAAAGATGTACAAGGCAGCAAATTCCACCTAAAGATGCTGTGTCAGACTGCTGTAAATATCAAGAACTGAACAGTCCATGCTGATAGCCCTGAATTTCTACAGATGCATTTTCTAAGCCCTCAGGGAATGGAGAAAATATTTATGACAGACAAATGTTTTCTTTTTCTTTTTTTTTTTTATCTTGATCTTCACTCTACTTAGAATGCTTTCATGGGATTTTTCTCTGCTACATACCTTAGTCTGAGAAAAAGTCTGTGGCTTGTTGATGCTGATTCTTTTAAAATAAGAGAGCAAAAAAGGACATTCAGGACTTTCTAGTCCAGACCAAGCACCATGTTTTCCCCACAGAACATCCAAAGTATTCTTTACAGACCACCAGAAACATTTCTTGTGGTTCTTTCTTCATTTCCATCCTCAAGTCAAGCCTTGATCAGCAAAGTCTGCACCTAACAGAGATTCACTACCTTTTACATTGCCCTTTTCGTACTATAAACTCATTTTAACATGGTTAAGCTCCATTTTTTTAGTTAAAGTTTTCAAAACACATTTGTGCTGCTTACTGTGAATTTAAAGAACCTTCTTTTAACACAATGGTGCCCACAAAATCCACATTCCTAGGGGTGTGCTACATGGCCCCTCCTAGAGATGACTCCGTAGACACACCATCTAAAATTGACTTTTGTAGAGTACCATGCAGAACAAGGTCACTCACACTAAGGCTTCAACTGCTGATCTGTGTCAGAGGAAACAAAAGCCCAGAGCTCCAGAATCACTGGAGAGGTAGGTCCAAGTCATTTCAAACTAAGGAGATTAATCTAAATCTCCCACTTCCTGGGCAAACACTGGAACAATCTGATTCTTAAGCAAACCAGTTATGTTTAAGCCAGCAATGTGGTTGCTGCCCATAAGGTCTTCATTTGTATATCAGTCATAGCCCAAGCACATTTAGTAAACCACATTCTTGAATCAAAGCAAGTTTGAAACCAAATGATGCTAAGGGTGACAATTATCCACACTCAGGTCTGCCCAGCACCTCAGGCAACTTCCTAGGCTACTCAGTCCCCTGAGCATCAGCACTTAAGGACTATCAATTCCAAAACTCAGTGTAACTCAAACACATTCCAGAGTAGCAAAGCTGTTACATAAGCCTCAAAAAAACCTCTTTGCTTCTGAGGTTGTGAAATAACTCATCAAGATCCTGACACTACTGATACATGTTGAGAGAGCTGCTCACTCTACAACTACCATGAAGGAGGTTGTAGGGAGGTGGGTGTTGGTCTGTTCTCCCAAGGAACAAGTGACAGGACAAGAAGAAAAGGTCTCAAGTTGCACTAAGGGAGGTTTAGGTCAAACAATAGGGAAAAAAACAAAACACTTCCCTGAAAAGGTTGTCAAGCCCTGGAAAGAGGTTTGAATCATCATCCCTGGTGGTATTCAAAAGACATACAGAGGGTCATGGTTCAGCAGTCGACTTGGCAGTGCTAGGGTAACGTTGGGCTCAATGATCTCAAAGGTCTTTTCCAGTCTACACAACTCTGTGATTCTATGTTTCATGAAGAGCTATTCCATTAGTTCATACAAAAGACTCAACTTCTAGTACTGGATTAATGGTTGGACTTCATGATCTTAAAGGTCCCTTCCAAACAAAAGAGTTCTAAAGTTCTCTACGTGAAACACACAAACCAAACATCTCAACACATTGGGAACACTTTAACAGAACCTCTGCAATTAAAATACTAACTACATTTTATAGGTATGCAGATATTCATCTGTAGACTGAAAGAACCAATCATTAACCTTCAAAGTTAGTCAGTGCAGTGACTTTATTGTTCTGTGCTGCACTGTAGTGGACTTCAGCACTTTCTGACAGACCCTTGCACCGTCCTACACTCCAGTTTCCTTGTCTGCTGACAGGACAAAAGCAGGAATGGAGAAGAAAAAAAAAAAGAAAGAGAAATACCTGTTTAGACTGGAGAAGAGCAGACTGAGAGGGGATCTTCTCACTGCTCATCAATAGCTACAAGGCAGGGGGCAAGAGGATGGGGTCAGACTCTTCACTGGTGCCCAGCCACAGGACAAAGAACAACGAGCACAAACTGGAAGCCAGGAGGTTCCATCTGAACTTCCTTTACAAGGGTGCTGGAGCCCTGGAGCAGACTGCCCAGAGAGGTTGTGGAGTCTCCTCCAGAGAGATTCCAAACCCACCTGGACATTGTGATCCTGGGCAACCTGCTGTGGGACCTCCAGAAGTCCTTTCCAAACCCCACCACACTCTGATTCTTTGAAAACAGGAAATGCTGTGATTTCTGCCGAGGTACTCTTCACGGGCACGCAATGATCCTTTGCCCCAAACTTCTCCAATACAACAGCTCAAGAAATCTTCCTAGCCTCACCACAAACCACACTTTTGCATGGTCACCGTGCTTACAAGCCTGAGCTTCAGCTGTTTACTTTCCACAAAAGCAACAGGGCTATTCTAATCTGCATCACATTCCACACATTGTTTTAGGATCAGTTATCTTGAATCCGAGGTTTTTCAAGGCAGTTACCCATTAGAAGCGTTTGCTGTTCACTGCTTCCTCAGATGATCTGTGCTCTCAGGCTGAGAAAAAATAATTCTATCGACTTAGTCTAAAAGGAATAATGAGTTGATTTTTCAACTAGAAAATACAATTATGAATTTAAATCAGCCCAGGAGGATTAGAAGCAAGCAAATCACTGAGAGAAAAATATGCATTCTATCAAGATGCCTTTAAGAATGTGAGTTGCTATGTAAGAGCTGGAATATTAGCACTAAAATGCTGCAGCAGATGACTGCAGTAAGCTCATTGCACATGGAAAAAAAAAAAAAAAAGGATTCTTGTTACCTATATTATACCAGCATTGGGAAAATTCCTGCCTTTCAAAACTGCATGCTAACATACATAGTCAAATAGGAGTTAGTAGTAAATAAGGGTTATTTGGTGGGCATAAGGTCATAGAATAGATTGGAAACAACCTCTAAGATCATCAAGCCCATTCTTCTCCCCAGCACTTCCATCACCACTACACTGTGCCCAAAAGCAACACATTCACTCCTTTTTTTAAACACCTCGAAGGATGGTGACCCCACTATCTTCCTGGACAGCCTATTCCAACACCCCATCACCCTTGCAGTAAAGAAATTGCTTCTAACGCCCAACCTCAACTTCCCCTGGCACCGCTTGAGGCCATTTCTTCTCGTCCTGTAGTTAGTTACCTGGGAGAAGAAACTGAGCCCCATGCCACTGCGACTTCCTCTCAGGTAGCTGCAGAGAGCAGTAAGGTCTCTTCACCTCCTCTTCTTCAGGCTAAACAACCCCACCTCCCTCACAGCCTCTCCTCATGGGACATGCTCTCCAATGGTACTTTACAAAAAAAGATGGTACTTTACCAAACAAAAAGTAGTTAAAAGGAAATTCTGCATAATTTTGTCTGTCTTTTCATTTCCAAGACTCAACTTCCATAACCAAGGCATAGTGCATTTATTTACAGGCTGAAACATACGGACTCAGTAGTTTACTTGAGCTTGATTTTGTTCTCCTTACCTGGAGACCGAAACTTTGGACACATGGTGATACTAACAAACACATTCAGATGCTAATCTCCCACACTACGCCCCTCTTAAACACCACACTTCATCAAAAAGAAAGCCGAAGTCACACATCTGCTCAACACATGCCTTCCAACCATCTCCCATCCCAAACTTTTTAACACAGACCTTATACGCCTGAGAACTAGGGAGTAAAAAGCAGCAGTAGGAATTGTGCTGTGACCCTACCGGGAGTTGAACAAAGTAAGAGCATGCGGTGCCCATCCCTCCCGACCCTGCAGGGCCAGTGAAATGCTGGTGCTAACTCCAGGCTGACCGGGAAAAGCCAAGTTAGGGCACTTGGAACAAAGAGGGTGCGTGTGATGGAGCAAGAACTCGCTGGATCCCGGCTGCCATGTACCGGCTAAACCCACGTGTGAAAAAGAGAAAACTGCGGTAAATTCCTTCCACCCTCACGCTCTATCTCTGTAGCCTGCAAAGTGGTTTTGATCTTAACTCCTCGAGTTGAATCTGGTTTAAATTATCAGGAGGTAAACCCTCAAGGTCCGCCTGCTCCTCTCCTTGCTCTAAGGCTGCCCCGGGGGCCCTGGCGCCCCCCTTAGCGCTGCTCCCCCGTGCCCCGGGGAGCCGAGTAGCCCCTTTCTCCGGGCTCCGGCCGCTCCGCGGCGTCTCTCGGCTCCCACAAAGGGAGTGGGCGGCCCCGGAGAGGTCGGGTGGAATGGCCCCCGCCGCTGAGGGAGAAGAAAAGGCTCCGGGAAAGGAGGGTAGGGGGAGCGAGAGGCTGCAAAGCGCGGGGTCGAGGGGAGAGGAACGATAAAGGAGGTGGGAGTGTGGAGACTCCGGCCCCGGCAGCACAGCACGGAGCCCTACATCGGCTCGTCCCTACTGCACCCGCACCCCCAGAGCTCCGCACTCACCTCGGGGCTGGCCCCGTCCCGGCACCCACAGCAGCCAACTCAGGCACAGCAGCCGCCGCCACCACCGCCCGCCGCTGCCCATCGCTGCTGCT
>VWZE01023672.1:824417-838278 GCA_013396675.1 Eubucco bourcierii | reverse complement strand
CCATTTGGATGTGATGCTTGGGGATATGGTTTAGGGTGAACCTTGTGTATAGGGATATTGGTTGGACTTGGTGATCCTGGGGGGCTTTTCCAACCTGAATGTTTCTGTGATTCTGTGATCCCACCCAGAACTACACTTAATGGCTAAATAAGGTTTTTATCAGCATCTCTACTGCACAACAAAAGGTCTGTAACTTGTAGCTGGGGAGTGTGTGTGGGGGGGGGAATTTTTGCACACATTTGTTCTTCATTCTGCCTCTCTGCTTCATTATCTCATAAACACCACCCAAGTGTTCTGAAAAAGCTCTCTGGAAATAATTTTCACTTGTAATCAGAGGAGGAAAACTATTCAGTAAACTGCCTGCCTGTAATAAACATTCAGCCACTGCTGAAAACTGGTTTAGATAATGCTTCAGTTGTTGCCCAGAACCCTTCAAGTCCTTTTCTCTCCTTCCCTCACAGAAGAATGTCCAGAGGTTAATAAATCTGAGCTGTGACATACTAAAAAAGACAAGCAAACTCAAAGCAAAGAGCCCTTCACAGCACACCCTGCCCACAACTTCCTCTCCACGGACACACCAGCTCTGCAGCTTGACAGGCTGGGAATGCGACCAAAGGAAAGAGGTGCAGGGCAGGGCATCTCCCATGTCCCTCCTGCTGCTCCTCGGCTGGCAGCCTGATGCTCTGCTTTGACAACAAAAGGCTGTGCAGAAGCACTTGGGGGTGTTGGTGGGTGAGAAGCTGAACATGAGCCAGAAATGTGCTCACAGCTCAGAATCAATCCTGTTCTGGGCTGCAGACCCTCTGCTCCTCTGCTGAGGATAGGGATCTGCAGTGCCAAGTCCAGGTCTGGAGTCCTTAGCACAGGAGAGACATGGACCTGTCGGGGTAGGGCCAAAGAAGGGCATAAAAATGATCAGAGGGATGATAGCCCTCTACTGTGAGGACAAGCTGAGAGCATTGGGGTTCTTCAGCCTGAAGAGGAGAGGGCTCCAGGGGGGCTTTCTTGTGACTTTTCAGTGCTTAAATGGGCCTAGAAGAAAGAGGGAGACAATCTTGTAATCAGGGCTACTTGTGACAGGACAAGGGGGGATGGTTTTCAACTAAAAGAGAGAGTTTCAGACTAGAGAGAAGGAAGAAAAATTATTTAACACTGAGAGTCTGGCCCAGGCTGCCCAGACAGCTGATAGAAGCCCCAGCCCTTGAACAATGGTTCAGGTCAAATTGTTTGGGGCTCTGAGCAACCTGATCTAGTTGAAGATCATAGAATCATAAAATTGTGTCAGTTGGAAAAGGCCTTTCAGAAGTTACTTCTCACTGCAGGAAGCAGGAAGAATCCTAATGATTGTTTCCAAACTGTTCTTCAGCTGGTGAGAAAGACCTGTGGGACTCAAAGGACCCTAATAGATCACTTCTACATTTGTATTAGGGACAAGAAATAATGTAAATTATACAACAACAACAACAAAAAAATCTTTTAAGTTGAAAAAGACCTTTATATCATCAAGCCTACCCATAAGCCCAACACTGACAAGATGAGTTGTGCAATCTCAGAGGCATTTAATTTGTGCTCCTAACATCTCAGGTAGCTCTGAGTGGAGAGAGAACTTCCAAAATAATTTGTGAGATCAGATTAAAGTTTGTGACAAGATTTTGCTTCCTTATTGTTATGAAAAAAAAAAAAGAATTAATGAAGTCAATCAGTTAATCATGCCCTCTGATCTTTTCTTCAGTGAATTTACCTTTCTCCTCAAGTGCAGTCAGGTGTGCAGTTGTGAAAAGATCTGCAGGACTTCAATCTTGTTCTGGTGGTTGAGCTTTTAACAGCAAGTGCTGAGATTTTGCTGCTCAAAGACATAAAGGTTCAACAAGGCCAAGTGCTGGATCCTGCACTTGGGTTATAACAATTCCTGCAATGCTACAGGTCTGGGAAAGAGTGAGTGCAAAAATTCCTGGTGGAAAAGGACCTGGGGGTGTTGGTTGATGGCTGGCCAGAGATGAGCCAGTGTGGGTCCAGGTGTCCAAGAAGGCCAACAGCATCCTGGCTTGGATCAGCAATAGTGTGTCCAGCAGAAGTAGGACAGAGTGCAGCCTTCTGTACTCAGTAGTGATGAGGCCACACCTCCTACTGTGTTCAGGTTTGGGACACTCACTCCAAGGAGGACACTGAGGTGCTGAAGGGTGTCCAAAGAAGATCAGAGCAGCTGGTGAAGTGTCTAGCACTCAAGTCTTCCCAGGTGTGGCTGAAGGAACTGACATTCTTTAGTCTAGGGTAAAGGAGGCTGAGGGGAGACCTTCTAGCTGTCTACAACTCCCTGAAAAGTGGCTCAAGCCAGGTGGGGTTTGATTTCTTCTCATGAGTAACAGGACAAGAGAAAATGGCCTCAAGTTGCATCAAGGGAGGTTTAGGTTGGATATTAGGATATATATCTTCCCCAGAAAGGTTGTCAAGGGCTGGAATCAACTGCCCAGGGCAGTGGTGAAGTCACCGTCTTTGGAGGATTGAAAGCCATGTACATGTGGTGCTGAGGGACATGGTTTAGCTGTGACCTGGCAGTGCTGGGTTAAAGATGCTCAGAGTGCTAGGGCAGGTCTGCTATGAGGACAGGCTACAAGAGTTGGGGCTCTGCAGCTTGGAGAAGAGAAGGCTTCCAGGAGACCTTGCAGTGGCCTTCCAGTATCTGAAGAGTACCTACAGGAGGGTTGGGGAGGAACTATTTACAAGGCTTTGTAATGACTGGATGAGGAGTAATAGGTTTAAACTGTCGGAGGGGAGAGTGAAACAGGATGTTAGGAGGAAGTTGTTTGCAGTGAGGGTGGTGAGACACTGGCACAGGTTGCCCAGGGAGGTTGTGGCTACTCCCTCCCTGGAGGTGTTCAAGGCCAGGTTGGATGAGACCTTGAGTGACCTGTGCTAGTGGGAGGTGTCCCTGCCTATGGCAGGGGTTTGGAACTGGATGACCTTTGAGGTCCCTTCCAATCTAAACCATTCTATGATTCTATAATTCTATGAAGACTGAACTCTATGACCATGAAGCTCTTTCCAACCAAAACAATCCTGTGACTCTCTATACCTGCCTACTGCAAGCCTGTGTTAAAAGAAGGCATCTTCCTGTGAGGTTAGCAAGGTAACATCTCCTTTTCCTTTTAAAACATGTACAGACCAGGTAAGAAACAAAACCTTGAGACAGCAGAAGTTGAAAGCCAAGAGCTTAAAGACATGACCTCAGTCCAACTTGCAGAACAGCAAGCATCTCCAGCTGTCTTCTGCAGCTTTGACAATGAAGTCATTTATTTATGTAGTTAAACATGAATTTGATGTCAGTTTTAAGCTGCTGTTATGGAAATTTGCCCTAGAATGTAATTCAAGAAGCAATTTAACTTTATAAATGTGGGAGGAAATACGAGCATAATGTGAGCTATTTTTTCCATCTCAACTGCCACTCCTGCCACTGCAAGGAAGTTCCTTACACCTCTCTGGAAAGCCATTGTTAGCTGACTGAATTATTTGTCACTTTCAATTTTCAAGGAATTAGCTCTGCCTGAGACTGAAACCATGAGCCATGAAAAAAAAAAAAAATCCAGAAAAAAATGATGTCAGGTTCTGAACTTGAGGAACAGTAGGGAGTGTCCTGTGAGTTCACACAGTGCAGTTTTGAAAGCAGCACTGACTCTCCCTGTCTATAAAAACAGGTGAATGAGCCTACCTGATGGATTTCAAATGAATTTTCTCAAGGGTGGCTGACTCCCTGTCAGGCTGTGCTGCCATCCAACGAGATCTGGACAGGCTGGAGAGTTAGATGAAGGCAAATCTCAAGAAGTTCAATGAGGACATGTGCAGGGTCCTGAATCTGCAGAGGAATAACAGCATGCACCAGTACACCTTAGGGGTTGCCCTGTTGGAAAGCAGCTCCGTGGAGAAAGACCTTGGAGTGCTGGTGGGCAGCAAGTTCTGCATGGGCCAGCAATGTGCCCTTGTGGCCAAGACAGCCAATGGCATCCTGGGCTGCGCCAAGAAAAGTGTGGCCAGCAGGGCTAGGGAAGTTCTTCTCCTCCTCTACTCTGCTCTGCTGAGACCACACCTGGAATACTGAGTCCAGTTTTGGGCTCCTCAGTTCAAGAGAGACAGAGACCTGCTGGAGAGAGTCCAGCAGAGAGCCACGAGGATGATTCTGGGACTTGGTTGTCTCCCCTACAGAGAGAGACTGAGAGCCCTGGGGCTGGTTAGTCTTGATAGAAGATGACTGAAAGGGGATTTGATCGATGTCTATAAATATCTGAGGGGTGGGTGTCAAGTGCCTGGGGCCAAGTTCTTTTCAGTGCTCCACAGCAATAAGCCAAGGAGCAGCAGCTACAAACTGGAGCATAGAAGATTTCACTTCAACATGAGGAGGAACTTTACAGCGAGGGTGACAGAGCACTGAAACAGGCTGCCCAGAAAGGTTGTGGAGTCTCTTTCTCTGGAGACTTTCAAAACCTGCTTGGATGCATTCCTGTGTGAACTACCCTGGGGCATCCTGCTTTGGCAGGGGGGTTGGACTAGATAATGTCTGGAGGTGCCTTCCTGTGTGTGATCCTATGATTCTGTCTGCTCTGAATTTCAGCAATGTGCTCTCGTGGCCAAGAAAGCCAGTGGTATCCCAGGGTGTATTAAGAAGAGTATGGCCAGCAGGGTTAAGGAGGTTCTCCTCACTGTCCAGTCTATCTTAATGAGGCCACACCCAGGGTCCTGGGTCCAGTTCTGGGCTCTCTAGTTCAAGAAAGACTACTCAAGAGTTCAGTGGAGGCTACAAAGATGCTGAGGAGGCTTGGAGCATCTATTTAGCCTGGAGAAGAGCAGACATGGAAGAGATCTTCTCATGCAATACCTAAAGATTAGGAATCAAGAGGATGAGGTCAGACTTTTCAGTGGTGCCTGGCAACAGCTCAAAAAGGAATAGGCATAAACTGGAACACAGGAGGTTCCATCTGAACATGAGGAGAAACTTCTTTGATGTAACTCCTTTACTCCGAGGGTACAGGAGCCCTGGAGCAGGCTACCCAGAGAGGTTCTGGGGTCTCTTTCTCTGGAGAGATTCCAAACCCACATGAACATCTTGATCTTGGGCAACCTGCTGTGGCTGACCCTGCTTTAGCAGAGGGGTTGGACTAGATGATGTCCAGAGGTCCCTTTAAAACCACACCGTTCTGTGACTCTGAAGAAAAAGAGCAATGTAATCTGGAAGTCTCTGTGCCTCACCATCCTAATACTGTTTAGAGAGATGTTCTGCAACTCAAATATTACCATTAATATTTGGAAGGGAAACAAAGTCAGTGGTTATGTTTTAGAATGTCAATATTAGCTCTGAATTGCTTGAAGTGCTTCATTTTTTTAATTCAATACACTTACACTGTGCTAACTACAGCTAGGTATAGAAGATGTCCCTACTAACTGCAGGGAGGTTGGACTAGATGACCTTTAAAGGTCCCTCCCAACCCAACCCAACCCACTCTATGATTCTGAGTTGGTCTTTAAACTGTGTTGCAACAACACCCTGACTCGGGAAATAGAGGCAATCAAGTGCCCTATTAATTCATAAATAAATAAATATGGGCAAAAAGGGCAAAGTTCAAAGGGCAGTATCATTTTAATTGCTATCAATTTCAATTTAAATTATTACAAATTATTTTCTGATTCCCTCTCTCTTGACAGAGTGATCTACAGTGCAAAGTCAGTGCTAAATGCTACTGATCCAAACAGTTGCATTTGGTCCCTTTTTTATGCTGTGCACACAAGTGCTCATCAGTGAAGACTTTTGAAGATCTAGCAAGGTATCCACTGTACTTGAAAAAGAATTGCAATTAAAAATTCACGAGAGACTGAAAATGTTTCCAATCTGAATTGCTTAGTGAGAACAGAGGACTGTGTCTACCTAAATATTATAAAGGTGGTGGGTGGATCATCAGGCTCTGCTTGCTAAAGTAGTTGTTTCTGTGTAAACTCTCTTGCTAATTAGAGGTTTGTTTTGGAGAATGAGACACAAAGCCAATCAGTTTAATGAGGGCAGAGCTTAGCAGGTGAGTGCTGACTTCAATCAAGAAATGACTGAGCTTAAACAAACAAAAACATTACCAAACTTTAGTCAAGGGCCACCTGCAGCCACATTGTAGTGCTGGCTTTATCACTCTTGGATTCAAAACATCACAGAATCCCAGCTTGGTGGGGGTTGGAAGGGACCTCTGGGGATCATCCAGTCCAACCCCTCTGCTAAAGCAGGGTCACCCACAGCAGGCTGCCCAGGATCACAATGTCCAGCTGGCTTTTGATTCTCTCCAGAGATTGAGATTCCACAACCAGGGTAGCCTGTTGCAGGGCTCCAGCACCCTCACATCAAAGAAGTTTCTCCTCATGTTCAGATGGAAACTCCTGGGTTTCCCCTTGTCCTGTCACTGGGCACCACTGAAAACAGTCTGGCTCCATCGTCTCAAGCCCCACTCTTCAGGTCTTCCTGAGCCCTGAAAAGATCCCCTCTCACTCAGGCTGCTCTTCTGCAGGCTCAACAGCCCCAAGTCTCAGCCTTTCTTCCTCACAGAGGTGCTCCAGGCCCCTCAGCGTCTTTGTAGCCTCTGCTGGACTCTCTCCAGTAGCTCCCTGTATCTCTTGAACTGAGAAGTCAAGAATTGGACCCAGTACTTTAGACATGATGACCTTACAGGGCAGAACAGAAAGGGAGAACCTTCCTTGACCTGCTGGCCACACTCTTCTTCATGTACCTCAGGATTATTGTTATTGAAATCAAACTATACAGTTATCGAAGTTAATGTAATTTCACTTTTAAAGTCTATTTTGTTCAGCTCCGAGAATCTTGCTCCATGACGAAATCTTCAGTAAACTCCAGGCTGTCCTGGTTTTATCCTGCAGTCATTTAAAATCCCCACAGGATGGCACTATAAAACTGCAAGAAAATATTTAACTCCTTTCCTGCTAACCCCTACTTGAACGTGCTGCTGAAAACAGTACCACCTGTATTCCACAGCAGTCTCACCCATCACCTCCCTCCTTACTGCCAGCTTTGCTGCATTTTCCATGCTTTTCACCAAGCAAATCAGAAACCCCAAGTTCGGTTTCACGCAGACCTTGCTGCTGGTTGCCTCAGGCTGGGGCTTGTTCATGGGACCCGGTGGGAGCCTGGCCAGCTCTGGATGCTTCAGGCAAACAAAACAGTCACTCTGATGGAAAAAATGATGAGACAGGCTGTCTGTAGGGGAGTTTTCCTGCTCCTGAACAGTTTAGCATTAGCTTGTTTCATAAAGCATGCATGAATCAGGAAATCAGTGGTAGGGATTGGAAGGGACCTCTGGAGCTCTAGTCCAACACTTCTGCTGAAATGGAGTCGCTCATATTGCCCAGGATCACAATGTCCAGGCAGGTTTGGAATCTTTCCAGAGAAGGAGACTCCACAACCTCTCTGGGCAGCCTGATCCAGGGCTCCAGTACTCTCACAAGAACCTCCTGGGTTACAGTTTGTGTCCATTACCCCTTGTCCTTCATAAGGCACCACTGAGAAGAGTCTGGTCTCGTGCTTTTGACCTAGATATCGATAAACATTGAGAAGATCTCCTGAGGTGAGATTTATGCACTTATTTTTTGCCTGCCTCATGTAACTTATTGGCTGCATGAATGTCCTCATCCAGCACAGAGACGCCTGAAGATTGATGGTATTGTCAGGCTTATTCCACACTCACAGAATCATGGAATGTTAGAGGTTAGAAGGGACCTCAGGAGAGCATTGAGTCCAAGCCCCCTGCCAAAGCAGGATCACCTAGGAATGGTCACACAGGAAGGTATCCAACTGTGTCTTGAAAGTCTCCAGAGGAGACTCCACCAGCTCCCTGGACAGCCTGTTCCAGTGCTCTGGTACCCTTACAATAAAGAAGTTTTTCCTCATGTTGAGTTTGTGTACATTCCCTACACCTTATCACAGAACAGCACTGAAAGGAGCCTGACCCCTTCTTCTTTAAACCCACCCTTCAGATATTTCTAAACGTTAATAAGATCTCCTCTCAGTCTTCTCTTTTCCAGACTCCTGTTCTCCTGATGGCATTTCTATAAGAAGCAGAGTCCAGAGCAGGTAGCAGAAGTGTGGGTGTTAAAGAGGTACTGGTGGGGGCAGGAGCTCACAAGCAAGGTTGAAAATTAACCTGAGGACAACGGCTACGTTTAAGGACATTATATCTGTCTTTTGTTTCATCCAAATGCCACATTAGCACCATCTCTTTGGAGAGCAGAGCAAAATGACTGGTGTGGAGCTTTTTGTTCCTTCAAAATTGAATTCCTGCAGCATTCCACAGAAACACAGAATTGCCTGGATTGGAAGAGACCTTTAAGGTCACCAAGTGCAATCATTAGCCTAGCACTGACAAATCCTCAACTAAAGCATATCTTAAGTACTATATCTACACAGCTCATCTGCCTCTCAAAGATGTGGACTCCACCACCTTCCCTGGTAGCCTGTCCCAGTATTTGAGAACCCTTTCAATGAAGAAATTCTTCTCATGTCCAACCTAAACTTCCTTTGGCTCAATTTAAAGCCATTTCCTCTTGTCCTATTGCTTGTTATTTGGCAGAAGAGCCTGTCCCCCACCTCACTACAACTTTCTTTGAGAGAGTTGTAGAGAGCAAGAAGGCCTACCCTGAGCTCCCTTTTCTCTGGGCTAAACAATCCCACTCCCCTCAGATGGTCCTCATAAGACCTGCTATCTAGACCCCTCACCAGCTTTGCTGCCCTTCTCTGCACCTGCTCCAGCACCTCAGTGTCCTTCTCATACTGAGCTCCTCCTGGCACTGTAATGAACAAGTTCATTGTGTCCTGCAAGCTGGATGCCTTGGAAATCCATGGTTTTAATGACTTTGCCAAGGCCACAGGTTGTACTTTGTAACATTGTGCAGTACTGACTAAACAATAAATTCCACATCCCTTCCTGAGGCAAATCTTTCATTCAGATCAGTTTGAACTTCACCACAGAACCAAGAAAGAAATGACCAAGGGAATAACAGAGCCTGGAATTTGGGATTACCATCGTGCCAGACTTTTCAGCAGAAACCACAATGAAACCAATGAAGTCTACACTACTTGGTCCAGTTCTAAGCTCCCTGGTTGAAGGAGAGGGACTTGTTGGAGCCGGTACAGCAAAGGGCTACAAAGACAAGTAGGGGACAAGAAGATCTCTCCTAAGAGGAAAGACTGAGAGAATTGGGTCTTTTTATTCCAGAAAAGAGAAGACTGAGAAGGGATCTTGTAAATGCTTATAAGTACTGAAACTTGGTTGTCAGGAGGATGGGACCAGTGTCTTTTCAGTGGTGCCCAGAGACAGGATAAGAGGTGATAGGCACGAGCTTGAACAGAAGTTCCATTTAAACACGGGGAGGAACTTCTTTAATTGAAGGGTGACAGAGCACTGAAACAGGCTGTCCAGAGAGGTGGTAGAGCCTCCATCTCTGGAGACATTCAAAACCTGCCTGGCTGTGTGCCTGTGTGAGCTTCTTTAGGTGAACCTGCCTTGGCAACAGGGTTGGACTTAATGATTGTCAGAGGTCCTTTCCAGCCCATACCATTCTGTGATTCTGTGAAATCCAAAGAAATTTACTCAGGATCAAATCTTTCCCTGGCAGTAAATAATTAATAGGCCATTGTTACTAAAAAAAAAGGCTGTTGAGGGAAGCTAAAAGCTGTTCAGTTAAAATTCAAATCTCTATTTTTTTTTTCTTTTCTCTTCTTATTCTGGGGATTTAATACATATTTTAAAACACCTGTCTTTAAAATAAAGTTAATTTTCATGCCCAGCTGAATTGGTTCCACATTAGGAAAGAGCCTTTCCAAGAACATCTGAAACACAGCACCTATCACGACAATTTTCAATCAATCATCCCTAGCTGGGAGTCTCAGAGGAAGGGAAACTAAATGATGATTGAATTATCCTTTTATATCTAAAAAGGATCTTTCTGAATCAGGACTGAGGCACTTGGAGGAAATAGGTTTGGAGCACTTCTATTTCTGTTGTCATGATACCCTCCTGATCTCTGTAGAGCCAGCATCCCAAATTTCAACCTTACAGATGAGACTACGCAGGGCAGACGTAGAAAATGGCCACTGACTCGATGAGGGAGTTGATGGACAGGGTAGCAGCAGCCTTACCCCAACCAAATTCCTGTTGTAGGAATGTTTGGCATGTAGGAATGTAGCTAAGTGAAAAAATAAAGTGGGCTCCACCAGCTTGTCGTGGATACGAGCCCCATAAAGCAGGAGATGCACAGCTAAACGAGGAGCAATTCCTCTGAAAGAAAGGTGACATGTACCCAAGGGCTCTGCTCCCAGCTCCCAGCTCGCCAGCCACACCCACGCCCGCAGGCAGAGCGCAGCTGCGCACCCTGCTCCTTCGCGGCGCAGCCTTTGCCTTCCTTACCTCCAGGGGCAGAGGAGGAAGAGGCAGCTGTAACTGGCACAAGATTTAAAGGCAGGTCAGATGCTGCCTCTGGAGCTGAATTGCCTTCTCTGGTGAGAGCACACACACTTAGCACCCTTGGCAGCAACTCTCCCCATCAGTGTTGTCACTGCTAGCAGCAGCCCCTGGCTGTGCAAACCTCCCCTGGACTTCAGAAAGTGCCCTCGCTGACAGCGACTGAGCTGAGAAGTCACATCCCTGACCAGAACTGGTTCTGCTCTAGCTCAAACCAGGACAATGGTTTATTTCTGAATACATTTACAAAGAGCATCACCTGTTCTGGAAACACCAAAGTAAGCACACACCATGGCTTTTCAGCTTTTCAAAACAAGGCATGGGGCCAAGCTTTCCTAAGCCAATCCCAGTCCAACTGGAAGGAACATAGAGCCAGTGCTGGCCCACACCATGAGCCACTCACTGTGGCCTTTCAGTACTTAAAGGGAGCCTGTAAGAAAGGTGGGGATATACATTTGAGTAGGGCCCATTGTGACAGGACAAGGGATGATGGTTTTAAACTGAGAGTAATTTAGACTACAGAGAAGGAAGAAACATTTATGCTGAAGGTGGTGAGACACTGGCACAGGATACCCAGAGAACCATCTACTGCCAGGGGAAGTTTAGGCTGGAGGTGAGGAGAAAGTTCTTCACTGAGAGAGTCATCGGCTTCCGGAATGGGCTGCCCAGGGAGGTGGTGGAGTCACCATCCCTGGGGGGGTTCAAGGTGGGTTTGGACGTGGCACTTGGTGCCATGGTCTGGTCTTGAGGGCTGTGGTATCAGCTTGGACTTGATGAGCTTTGAGGTCTCTTCCAACCCTGGTGATACTGTGATCCCTGGAACCATTCCCTGTCAGGTCAGAGATCTGAGCAACCTGCTCTAGCCGAAGATGTCCCTGCTCATGCAGAGGGATTGGATTAAATAACCTTCACAGGTCCCTTCCAACCCAAACCATTCTAGCATTTATTTATTTTGCAGTCTGAATACAAGCAGAATTTCAGTTTTTCCTGTAAACACATCACTGACATGTTTTGATTTGAGGCCATCAGTAAAATCACAACTGACATGTCCTAATTTGAGGCCATCAATAAAATCACAACTACTGAACTGTCCATATGGTTTGGTACAATGAAGTGCCCATTCTTACACAGTTACTGCAAAGGCTCCTTTAGGCTGTATGAGGATGCTCAGTGATTTAGGGAGGAGCAAGCCCTGCACAAGCCTGCTTCCTACACTCCAGTGTCATCTGTGTGTTCCTGAAAAGTTCTTTGAATTGGTACCTGAAATACTTACGCTGTGATTCCTTTTCCTAGATGTGTCAGGAACTAATGAGCTCTCAGTTAATAAACTCTACTGTGTACATTTAATAACTTCAGCAGTGTGGGCAAATCTCTGCTCACTGAAGGCACAGAGTCACAAGTTTTTGTCTTATCTGCCAGAACAGCTGAAATCAGTGGATGTTCTGTAGATATTCACTGTGGAGAATTTAAATAAAAGGAAAATACCTGTTTGATGATACCCAGCTGGGGAGAGTGGCTGACACCCTGTCAGGCTGTGCTGCCATTCACTGAGCCCCAGACAGGCTGGAGAGGTGGGCAGAGGGGAAAATCATGATATTCAGCAAGGGCAAGTGTAGGGTCCTGCACACAAGGAGGAATAGCCACCTGTGCTCGTGCAGGTGAGGGAGTGACCTCTTGGAAGGCACCTTCAAGGAGAAGGATCTGGGAGTCCTGGTGGACAACAAGTTCACCACAAACATGCAATGTGCTCTTATTGTCCTTAAAGGATGATGGTGTCTTGTCATACACTAAGAAGGGTGTGGCCAGCTGGCTGAAGGAGATTCTTCTCTTCCCCTGCTCTTCCCTACTGAGGATACATCACAGAATCACAGAATCACAGAATTAACCAGGTTGGAAAAGATCTTCAAGAGCACTGAGTCCAACCTATCACCCAAACATCTGGAGTCCTGTGTTCTGTCCTGGGTTCCCCAGCTCAAGAGAGACAAGGAACTATTGGAGAGAGTCCAGTGGAGGCTATGAAGATGCTGAGGGGACTGGAGCAGTGAGGAGGAAAGGCTGAGAGCCCTGGGGATGTTGAGCCTGGAGAAGAGCAGCCTGAGAGGGCATCTTGCCCAGAAAGACTTAAAAGGCAGGGTGCAAGAGGATGAAACCAGACTCTTGTCAGTGGTGCCCAATGACAGGACAAAGGACAAATGGCACAAACTGGAACCCAGGAGGTTCCATCTGAATATTAGCAGAAAGTCATTTTCTGTGAGGGTGCTGGAGCCCTGAAACAGGTTGCCCAGAGAGGTTGTGGAGTCTCCTTCTTTGGAGAGATTCCAGTTCTCTGGAGAGATTCCAGTTCTCTGGGGAGATTCCAAATGCCCCTAGCCATCGTGATCCTGGGCAACCTGCTGTGGGTGACCCTGCTTTTGGCAGGGGGGTTGGGCTGGATGATCCCTATTCTGGGGTTGTGAGATCATTGCTGCAGTGTCTTGCCTAATTCTCTTTCCTTCTGCTTTTAAAATCTGTAAAAATGGAAATGAACAGTTTTCTTCAAGCTCTACATGCAAGTTCTGCTCATGTCAGAGCACAACCATCCTTCAAAAGCTGGTTAGGGAAAACCAGCCTCTGCAGCACAGTCAGATGCTGCTGGCTGGTCCTGTGCTCAAACCACAGAGAGGATCAATGAGGCTTTCCTAACAAGAACCAAGTGGTGAAGAAAAACTTTGTGGGGTGGGAAATGAGAGTGAGAATTTTAGTCTATCCCAGCTGGTGCCCTCACAAATGAGTGGTGCAGAGCTGGGCTTATTACATAGCAACAGAATCTCATAGAAGATTCGTTGCTATTTTTTTGCAGCAGATGTTGCATGCTGCACATAGACCACTCAAATGGCAGTCTCTCTTCCAATGCCTGTCAGGGATTGCCTGGGTGGTTCCATAAATTATCTGGATATCTCTTCTGGAAGGACGTTTTATGGTTGTGTACTGCTGCTAATGGAGAATTCCTCTTTAATTTATGGCTTCTACCTATACAGTTGTTTGTTTTATATTTTTATCTTTTTTATTTATTCAAAGCATTTGTTTGAAGACTAATAAAGCATGTAAGCATTATGGCAGCAGCTAAGATTTGTTGATGGTGTTTACTGGGCAGAGCTTGTCCTAGCACAAATAATGTTTTTAACTACTCAGTTCCTGTCCTTCTCAGAAAACTAATCCACGAATCACAGAATCATTTTGGTGGGACCTGAGCTTTAAGATTGAGTCCAACCATTATAGAATCATAGAATCATAGAATGGGAAGGTTGGAGGGGACCTCAAGGATCATCTAGTTCCAACCCCCTGCCATAGGCAGGGACACCTCCCACTAGCACAGGGCACTCAAG
>VWZE01023672.1:809797-824364 GCA_013396675.1 Eubucco bourcierii | reverse complement strand
AGAGCCCCAACTCTTGTAGCCTGTCCTCACCTCAGAGCTGCTGCAACCCTCTGAGCATCCTTGTGGCCTCCTCTGGACCCACTCCAACACTTCCATGTCCTTCCTGTGCTGAGGGCTCCAGAACTGCACACAAGACTCCAGGTGGGGTCTGAGGAGAGCAGAGTAAAGGGGCAGAATCCCCTCCCTTGCCCTGCTGCCCACACTGCTCTTGCTGCAGTCCAGCACTCAGTTGCTGTCTGGGCTGCATGTGCACACTGCAGGCTCATGTTGAGCTTTTCATCAACCCAGACTCCAAGGTCCTTTTCCTCAGGGCTGCTCTCAGGCATTCACCACCCAGCCTGTATTTTTGCTTGGGATTGTGCCTACCCAGGTGCAGGACCTTACACTTGGCCTTGTTGAATTTCATGAGGTTGGCCTTGATTAACTCAGCTGGTTAACTCAGCTCTGCCAGGTTACCACCAAACCATGTCCCTGAGCACCACATCTAAAAGGTTTTGAAGCCCCTCCAGTAATGGGGACTTTGCACATCATCAGCAATTATCAATATCAAAAGCCAAGATGCCGAGTCCAGTGCTTTTCACTCATATCCATGCTTGCACACATCATTTTGTTCCTTATAAATAGAAAAACATGCTTTTGATGTCTCTACAGGAGATGTGGCTGCTGCACAGCCCTTTCAATCCCATCTTCAGCAGCAGGTACCTCAGAGGAAGACAAAGTGTCATCAGATTGGCAAATCCTTTGGCTCTCCTGCAGTTTACAGTTTCCTAATCCTCAGAACTTTACTGGTTTGAGTGAGAGCAGAGTTAGTTCTGGTCAATGCTGTGACTTCTCAGCTCAGACTCTGCTCAGTGAGGGCACTTTCTGAAGCTCAGGGGAGGTTTGCACAGCCAGGGGTTGCTACTAGCAGTGAGAATGCTGATGAGGGGAGAGTTACTGTCAGGTCTGGTCTGCAGAAAGGCTTTGGCTTAAACTTGCTCCTGTGCACCCCAAAAGCATTCTCACATTTTGTACCCCACCTTACAGGGCAGGAAGTCAGAGGTGACACCTGCAGGGAGAAGCAGACCAGACAAGGGATCTTCAACTGTCCAACAAGGAATTCAATCTCACAAATGTTATCTTCAGGATAGAGCTGAAGGATCACCGGGATCAAGCATCTTCAGTGGCTGGTGCCCTAGGAGGACTCTGACTGTCCTGCTTTTGATCCTGATCCAAGATTCCTGGATCCAGCTGCAGAATCCAGCTCCTGAATCTGTTTGCTGTGTGCTGCTGAGTCCAGTCTGGCACTAGCATCAGTGGTGACAATGATGATGCTGTTGCCATCAGGTGTTGGGTTCTGTGTTGGTTTGTATCTCTACATCTCTGTTTCATTGAATTATTTTCGTTTCTATCCCAGCTGATTCAGTTTGTTTCCCAGCCCATCAATCTCTCTCCCTTCTTCCCTTTGGAAAGGGAGAAGGGAGAAGGGAGAAGGGAAAGGGAGAAAGCACACATCTTATGGCCAGCCCAGCCCTAACCCTTCACAAACACCTATAGCCTGGCTCGGTCTCTGAGGTCTGAGATATTGTCTAGAGTGTTTGATAACACTGGCAGGTGAAATCTTTCTGAAGATTCCACCTAACACCCAAATTTGTGGCCTCTCTTTTTCTGCCTCTAGTTGTATTGTTCTCTCTTCCTGCTCTTCTTACAGGGTTAACAATTTAGAGTAGCTCTGAGCAGCACGAACTGACTCCCTCCCTGGGAAAAAGCTGATTCAGGATAATAATTGCTTACAGGCAAGTGTAATTAACAGGATAATCCTGCAGCTTTCCATTGCTTGCATTCACCTTTTCCCTCTTGTTTAGGAGAAGACCTGGTTCACAAAAACATTCCTCCAGCTCCACTCTGAGAGGGTATATCCTTGACTTTTCCTCATCTCGGATTTGATTTTATTTTTTTCTTCACTTGACAGGTTGAAAAACGCGTTACAGCTATTCTCTCTGATGGTTCCCTTATCACTGTGAGCCTTCCTCAGGCTAAGTCTGCTCAACCATTCAATTTTGATTCTGGAAGCAATGTTAAGGCCATTAGCTGTGTCCACATAAGGATGCTGTTATCAAGCCTGACATGCTTATTAATCATAAATTCAGCAGACATCCTGCTTCAGCCTTCCTATGGTCTGTGTATGCTTCTTTTGTGATGGGAAGTGAGGGTCTGGGGGAAGATGCTGCGTTTTCAGATCAGTAGTTATGTCAGGTAGGAAAGAGTGTTCGCTATTTCCACGTCATTTTCCACCTGAGGAAGAGCACTTAGCTCTCCTCCATGTAAATCACACCTAGTTTCATAGAATGGTAGGGGTTGGAAGGCACCTCTGGAGATCATGTAGTCCATTCCCCCAATAAAGCAGGGTCACCCACAGCACGTTGCACAGGATGACAATGTCCAGGCAGGCCTTGAAAGCCTCAAGAGAAGGAGACTTCACAACCTCCCTGGGCAGGCTGCTGCAGCGCTTTGACACCCTAACAGCAAAGAAGTTTTACTTTATGTTGAGGTGAAACTTCCTGTGTAGGAGTTTATATCCATTGCACCTTACCTTATAAAGGGCACCAGTGAAAGGGATCACAGAATCATAGAATGGTAAGGTTGGAAGGGACCTCAAGGATCATCCAGTTCCAACCCCCTGCCATAGGTAGGAACACCTCCCACTAGCACAGTTCACTCAAGGCCTCCTCCAACCTGGCCTTGAACACCTCCAGGGAGGGAGCAGCCACAACCTCCCTGGGCAACCTGTTCCAGTGTCTCACCACCCTCACTGTAACTGCCACAGATCTTTAAGGTCTCTTCCAATCCAATTTTTTGATTTCTTCCAATTTTATGATTTCATAGGCTTTCAAATGTCACAGTCATACAAATAAAACCTAGATACATTGCTCTACTGCTTGCTTGAGACATGTTAGTTCTTGGTTCAAGCCCTCCTAAGCTAAGCATCTGATGTTTCCTCCAGGTAGAGCCTAGGAATGGAAAAGACAAGCTACTAATGCCAGTGCTGAGTCTTCAAGTGTCTATCCTTTCATTTGATAATGTCTCTGATGAATCCCAAACTGAGACACTGCTATGTGATTTGGGGAGGTTTAATTAGATCCTGCTTTATCATTTAACAGGGATATGAAGGTAAATGTGGAGTTTCTTCTGATATCAGCAAAAATATTACAAGTCATGGATCTGGGATTAAGGCCCCACAGCAGCTCTGATTAAATTATCTGACTTTTTTTTTTTTCTTGCAATCATTAGTATAATGGATTCTGCTTGGAAATAATCTAAACCTCTTCATACTAGGTCACACTGATGATTTGCAGTTCTGACTTGCCAAATTTCATGAGAACTAAGATAAAAAAAAAAAGAGCTTGTGCTTTCAGATGGAGAAGAAAGCATTCATTTTAACCACAAAACCAGGCATGACTAAATGAATCAGCTGGAGTTTGGTTTCATCACTAAAACAAGTTTAGAAGTTCCCTTTGCCTTTGTCCTTTGAGACTGATACAACAACATTTTGCCAAGGTGGCTGAGAAGACCAACATAATCTTCCTACTTTGGATCATAAATAGTGTGGTCAACAGTAGTAGGGCAAGGATTATCTGCTTCTACCCAGTGCTGGTGAAGCTGCACCTCGAGTCCTGGGTTCTGTTCTGGGACCCTGACAACAAGAAGGGCATTGAGGTCCTGGAGCATGTCCAGAAAAGAACAACAAAGCTGGTGAAGGGTCTAGAGTCTAGAGCAGGAGTCTTCTGAGGCACAGCTGAGAGAACTGTGGTTGTTTAGTCTGGAGATAAGCAGGCTGAGGGGAAACCTGACTCTCTACAGCTCCCTGAAAGGAGGTTGAAGCAAGGTGGGGGTGGTGTCTTCTCCTGAGTGAAAGGACAAGAAGAGATGTCCTCGAGTGACACCAGTGGAGTTTTGGGTTTGACATTAGGAACAATTTCTTCAATGAAAGGGTTGTCAAGCACTGGAGAAGCTGCCCAGGCCAGTGGTGGAGTCACCATCTCTGGAGAGATTTAAAAGTTGTGTAGATGTGGTGCTGAGGGACAGGAATTAGTGGTGACCTGGCAGTGAGAGGTTCATGGCTGAAGTTGATGATCTTAGACATCTTTCCCAACCTAACTGACTCTGAACTGTGGTGGGCACAAGATGAACATGTGTGATAGCACAATGCAGGGCCTTGGGTTGCCTCTGTTTAATGTAGGCAGAGACAGCAGCTCTTTGACTTGTGCACACAGAGGGAATTGATGACAGAAGTAGGTGCCCAGCAGCCAGACATTGGTACATTTTCTGGAATTTCAAAATACTACTGCAAGTTTGCAGGCAAGAAGTGAAACTTCCTGTAATCCCATATACCATGAGTCACTACTAGGAGCTGACTACCAGGAGGCACCAAGCCTGTCATTTCATATCTGCATACACACAAACCCCCAAATGTCTTTTTATTCCATCCCATGGATTGTTTGAGCTTGTCTTCTCTCAAGAGGTCTACAGAAAACCTTTGCCAAAGCTCTTGGAAATTAAACCCTGGTACAACCAGTCATCCATCTCCAGATCCAGTTCCTCATGGGTGAGGCAATCCAGCAGCTCCACATGGGACCCTCACAAAACATTCCATCAAAGCTCCAAGGACAGGCAGACATCAATGGCTGTTAGCAGCACCATAATTAAACACAAATTAACAGCAAATCTGGAAATGCCTTAAGAATTGTTCCTCATCTTGTGTCACACCTCATAAATCTCAAATTACCTTTGAAATCTGACTTAGTATTTCAGAAGAGCTTCAGGACCAACAAATTGCTACAAAGCAGTTAAAAACAATGCAAAATTAATTTTCTGAAGCACTAAGACCAGGAGATATGTTTGACAGTCCACATGGCACTTTCCAACCCTTTCATTGACTTCAGAGGAAAGAGAAGAAGGTTCAGTAGTTTGTAGTGAGTATTTATGCCACATGACTGTGGATTTCTGCTGGCCTCAAAATAATTTAACCCTTTTTAGGCAGTATCCTTCCTCACATCCATCACAAAGTATCCAAACCTTCACAAGAAGGGTTAGGTAGTTCACAGAATCTCAGCGTGGTGGGGGTTGGAAGGCACCTCTAGAGATCATCTAGGCCAATTCTCCTGCTAAAGCAGGGTCACCCACAGAAAATTGCCCGGGTGGGATTGGACTGTCTCCAGAGGAGATACACAATCTCTCTAGAAGCCTGCTCCAGGGCTCCAACACCCTCACAACAAAGATTATTTTCCTCATGTCTAGTGTGTGCCTGTTGCCCCTTGTCCTGTCACTGAACACCGCTGAAAAGTGTCTGGACCCATCGTCTTGACCACCACCCTTTAGCTCTTGATCAGCTTTGAGAAGATCCCCTCTGGAGCTGCCCTTCTCCAGGCTAAACAGTTCCAGGTCTTCCAACCTTTCCTCCTTACACAGATGCTTCAGTTCCCTCAGCATCATTGTAGCCTCCACTAGACTCTTCCCAATACTTCCCTGTCTCTGTTGAAGTGAGTGGCCCAGAGCTCAACACAATACTTCCAATGTACCTTCACTAGGGCAGAGTAGAGGGGGAAGAGAATCTCCCTCAATCTGTTGACCACACTCTTCTTCATGCACCCCAGGAGTCCATTAGCTTTTTGTCCACAGTATCAAACTGTTGGCTCATGGATTTGCACTTCTGCACAGCCTTGAGGAACTCTCCTTCAGTACCCTCATGTAGCCACACACCTATTACAACACCTACATAATGAACGAATATTTTTTACCCTGAAAAAGTTGAACTTCCCAGCATTTTAGAACAGGCTTTGATAAAAATGTAATAGAATCATGGAATCAATTGGGTTGAAAGGAATCCTTGAAAATCATCTTGTCCAACCATTTTGCAGTAAGCAGGGGCATATCCAACTAGATCAGGTTGCTCAGGATCCCATCAGGTTTGACCTTAAATATCTCCAGGGATGGGGACTTCACCACATCTCTGGGCAACCTGTTCCAGTATTTCACCACCCTATTAAACTGTTCCTTCTTCTATTGATACATTTTGCAATAAAAAGCTGATCTGGAGGAATTATGTAAGGTCTTTACTCCATAGAGAACATGAATTCAGTGAATTCAAAATCAATTATGCACTTAGAGATACATTCCAATTGAGCTATAGGCTAGTAAATGATATTATTAACACTTGTGAGACCCTACCTTGAATGCTGCATCTAGTTCTGGGGTCTCCAATGTAAGAAAGATACAGAGCTGCTGGAGCAAGTCCAAAGGAGGGCCAGAAAGATGATCCAAGGAGCATCTCTGCTATGAGGATAGGCCGAGGGTGCTGGGGTTGTTCAGCCTAGAAAAAGGAATACTCTGTGAGAACCTTAGACCTGCCCACCAATACCTGAAGCAATCCTACAGGAAGGCTGGAGAGGGAGCTTTCATGAGGGCTTCTAGCAAAAGGGCAAGGGGGAAGAGTTTGAAGCTGAAGGGGAATAGGTTTAGACCGGATCTTGGGAGGAAGTTCTTCAGTTCAAGAGTGGTGGGATTCTGGAACAGGCTGTTCAGTAAGGTGGGTGCCCCCTACCTGAGGGTGTTCAAGGCCTTGAGCAGTTGAGTCTAGTTCAGAGGCATCCCTGCCCATGATGGGGAATAGATAGTCTCTGAGTTTCCTTCCAACCTACCCATTCTATGAATTCTATCAACAAATATCAAAAGATACTTAAAAGACAAAGTCAAGCAAGGTTGCAGAGGACACCAAGCTGTGTGTGTGGTNCTCTAAAGTTAACTGAGGTAAATTAATATCCAAAACCATTTTTGCAATACACTTTTACTGGAAGATTACGACTATTACTGTATTATTAAACATTTTTTTTTTCCAAAAAAAAAAAAAAAAAAAAAAAAAAAAAAAAAAAAAAAAAAAAGATCTAATCACCAGGAAATTCAGCCTGTCATTTTTTGTCAGCTTGTTAGTTCTTTATCATCACTAAAAGTGCCATTTTTCTTCTTTTATTAATTAGACTACAATGCTCTTTCACACGTTCAGGATCATTCCCTTCCCCCACTAATATTTTTGTGTAACCCACAATTATCACAGATTGGTAGGGGTTGGAAAGGCCCTTTGGAGATCAGCAAGTCCAACCCTCTGCTAAAGCAGGGTCACCCACAGCAGGTTGCTCAGGGGGCATAGAAAGTTTCATGTAAACATGAGGAGGGTTTTTTCCCCTGTGAGGATGACAGAACACTGACACAGGCTGCCCAGGGGGGTTGTGGAATCTCCCTCTCTGGAGATATTCCAAACCTGCCTGAATGCCTTTCTGTGTGATCTGGTCTAGGTGATCCTATTCTGGCAGGGGGGTTGGACTGGATGACCTTTCGGGGTCCCTTCTAACCCCTGACATTCTATGATTCTGCGATAGTCATGTCCAGCCGAGTTCTAAATGACTACAGAGAAGGAATCTCTCTGGGCAGCCTGCTCCAATGCCCCATCACTCTCAAAGTCAACAAGTTCCTCCTCATGTTCAGATGGAACTTCCTATGGTCCAGTTTATGCCTATTATCTCTTGTCCTGTCACTGGGTGCTACTGAAAAAAAAAAAAGCAACAAACCAACAACTAGATTGTATCATGTAAATCCCTTTGATTTGGGTTTTACTTTCCTCCTGGCCAGCTTACATTGAATAAAATTAATGCCTACTTTCTGCTGAGCTATGTTGACATAGGTCAATGTTTCTCTTGCCCGAAGGAATCAATCCATCCTCACATCACAGCAGGAGAAAAGGGAGCTGCAAAGTGTTTGAACAACCCCAACCCGGGCCACGGGCGGATAATGGGACTATTTTTACTCAGAAGTTTAGTTCCTGAGACGTCCGGATGAGGCCACTGTGGCTTTATGATCCCAGTTTCAGGAAAGGAATTGAATTCGGTTAGCTCAGAGTTTCCCAGCTCCACGGCTGCGAGCGTGCTGCACTGCCTGTTTTTCTGCCAGGGAACAAAGAAAAGGAAACAGTTATTTTTTTGCCCTACACGCAGCAGTGACGGTGCCCGTGGATGCAGGAAGGGAACTGGACAATGGAAGCTGCAGATGTGGAATTTCTTTTCTAAATCCCTTTTGCCGCTGCTGCCTGACAGGCAGTGGAGATAGAGTGGTGGAATAGTAAGAGCTGTGAGACTGAAGCAGAACAAGGGGGTTGGTCTGGTGGAGAGCCCTGGGTGAACCTTTCAACAGCACAACCCAGACCGTGCTGGGTTGTGTCACAGGCTTCGTTTCATGATGCAAAACCTGGGAAGGGTACAGAGGACTTTGGTTGAGTCACATTGTTATGAAACAAGAATTTCTGTGTAGACAGTGCTGAGGGACATGGTTTAGTGGTGACCTGGCAGTGCTGGGTTAACATTTGGACTGAGTGATCTTCAAGGTCTCTTCCAATCCAAATGATTCTATGGGAGCCTGGACTGAGCTCTGCCAAGTCCCCAGGCAGTGAACTCTAATGTGTTTTGGAGATGGGGACAATGTTCTCATCCAAAAATATCTGGCCAGACATGGGGGAGACTGGCTGCAGAGAGACTGTGCTTCCTTTGTGTTTTGTTTTCATTTGTTGCTAAAAGCAATCTCCAGAAGAAAGAGCTCTGAAGCAACCATGGGGCCATGGGCGCACGTGCAAGCCCGGCCCTGGGGACGGATACTGGCTGCTGGGCAGAGCTGTAGCAGGTTTCTTGGCCCAACTCTGTGCTTAAAAGCAGGGAAGTGCCTAATGCTGCAGATTAACAAAAGCCTTCTTCCTACACTTTGCACTTGCCACTAAAGAATCCCAGGATGGCAGGGGTTGGAAGTGACCTCTGGAGATCACACACTCTAGCCCCTTGTTAAAGCAGGGTCACCCACAGAAAGTTACCCTGGATTACAATGTCCAGCAGGTTTGGACTGCCTCCAGAGAAGGAGATTCCCAAACCTCTCTGGTAGCCTGCTCCATTGCTCCAACACCCTCACAGCAAAGATTTTCCTCATGTTCAGCTGGAATTTCCTGAGTTCCAGCTTGTGCATGTTGCCCTTTGTCCTGTCACTGAACACCACTGGAAAGAAACTGGTCCCATCTTCTTGACCACCACCCTTTAGCTCTTGATGAGCTTTGAGAAGATCCCCTCTGGGGCTGCTCTTCTCTAGATTCCAGGTCTTTCATATTTTTCTCCTTATAGAGATGCTCCAGTCCCCTCAGCATCTTTGTAGCCTCCACTGGACTCTCCTCAGTACTTCACTGTCTCTTTCAAACTGAGTGGCCCAGAACTCGGCACAGCACTTCCAATGTGTCTTCACTAGGGCAGAGTAGAGGGGGAGGAGAGTCTCCCTCAACCTGCTTGAAGAAAACTCTTCATTTCCATTATTGCAGCTCTTAAAAGCAAAAGAAAAGAGAATTAGGCAAGACACTGCGGCAACAATCTCACAATCCCAGAATAGTAGGGGCTGGGAGGGACTTCTGAGAATCATCCAGCCAATCCCACTGGCAAAAACAGGGTCATCCACAGCTGGTTTCCCAGGATGACAATGTCCACAAAGATTTGGAATCTCTCTATAGAATGAGGCACCACAGCTTCACTGGGCAGCCTGCTCTAGTGCCTCTATTACTCTCAAAGTCAAGAAGTTTCTCTTTATGTTCAGATGGAACCTCCTGGGTTCCAGGTTGTGCTTATTGCCCCTTGTCCTGTTGCTGGACACCACTGAAAAGAGTCTGACCCTATCCTTCAGATAGGGTCTCTTGATCCCCATCGTTTAGATACTGATGAGCATTGAGAAGATTCCCTCTCAGTCTTCTCCAGGCTAAGTAGAAGGCAATGTCTCATTTAGATCCCTTTAGGCTGGTACTTGCTGTGCTCGATTAGCAACTGAGCAGACAGCCCAGTCAGGACTTCACCTGGCTGGGCTGAAGGTCCACATTTCAGCCTCAGTCTCTCCTGTCAAGTAAGGCCAAGTTTAACCTACTATTGGGATTCCTCCCTGCAGAGATCTCTCTGCCACTCACAGAATCACAGCATTAACTGGGTTGTAAAAGACCTCTGAGATCAACCAGTCCAATCTATCACCTAATACCTTCTAATTAACTAACCCATGGCACTAAGTGTCTCATCCAATCTCCTTTTAAACAACTCCAGGGATGGGGACTCCACCACCTCCCTGGGCAGCCCATTCCAATGCCAATCACTCTTGCTGTGAAGAACTTCTTCCTAACATCCAGCCCATACTTGCCCTGGCACAACCTGAGACTGTGTCCTCTTGTTCTGTTACTGGGTGCCTGGCAGAAGAGACCAACTCTACCTGGCTACCAGGAGCCTCCAAGAGGAGGCTCAGGGATGACCTCATTGCTGTCTACAACTACTTGAAGGGAGGTTTTAGCCAGGTGGGGGTTGGTCTCTTCTCCCAGGCAACCAGCAACAGAAGTCTTGAAGGTCTTTTCCAACCTAAATGATTCTATGATTCTATAGTTCAGAGTTTTAAGGTGAGGCTCTCTGAAATGAGGTGCTGGGTAAGGCATACCCACTACAAGATCTCTCAGGCAGCACCAAAGCAGCTCCATCACCGTGGATCTACTGAAGGGGAAAAATCCTTGAGGTCTTGTACTATTTGCTGCAGTTGTCATGTAACTGAAATGCACCTCAGGTTTTCGTGTCCCTTTTCTTGGAGTCCCTTTCAGTTTAGACTCACTGCATGTTCCTGTGACAATACAATTCCCTTCTATCAGCAGAGCCAGCTTCAGCTGTTGTCGGGTATTACTATACCTCACTGCTTCCTTCCTCTCCCATCAGTCCTTCTATTCTGGAGTTCAGTGTCATTTATAGCTTCAGTTATCCAACTGCTAGTCCAAAACAGCCCAAAAGACTGGGCAGTTCATGACAAAGGAGCCATCAAGTGGCTGCATTTTCTGCAGCACAGTAAGAAACAGATGCTCAAAATCTTGCTGAGAGATGTGAAGGTAGCCCAGGACATTTAGGACAGTAATTTGGGCAGAACTGTGTGGTATGAGTACTCACACTTGACAACGTGGGTGGAGAGCAATCATTCAAGTGGGTGCAGATGCCACTGGAAAATGTCACTGCTGCAGTCAAGCCACCCTTTGTGACAAGAAAGAGGTCTATCTTCACCATGAAGTGGATAGAAAATATGAGCATGAAATTACAGGTTGTTNAAAAAAGACTCACATGAATGTTTGGACTCTATGATCTTAGAGGTCTTTTCCAACCAAAACAATTCCATGACTCTGTGAAAAGTCTTTACTAACATTTTTGCAGCATGCAAATTATTTTGGTGGACCGGATGCTGTTTCAGTGAAATGAGGAACATGGGAATGAAAAATGATAGGGGAAATGTCATTTAGATCTGAACTGAAAAGGTGGTTTCTTCACTTGTTTTCTCCTTCTGCTTTGCTTGGTTGGTTTGTTTTGGAAGCCACTCTTGTTAATTGTCCCACAGCCATGGTATGTACCAGATAGCCAAGAAAGCTGACATGAAGAAGTTATATACAGCATCCTTGTGACCTTTCTGCAGTGAAGAGACATAGCTGTCCAATAAAGCCCCAGGCCAAATGACAGTGACAGCTGCCTTGTGGCATTCAGTTTGAATCGAACAGGTTTGCTCACAAGTGAGGAGCAAGTATTTAGTTACAGACTGTGCACCAAGACCAACATAACCCCCCAAAAGTGAAACTTCCCTTCTGTAGCTATGGAAACTGCACCGGTGGACTGAGATGCACTTCGCAAGCTCCTCCTTGTCACCTTGCTTTGACTTTCCCGCCTCCTGCCAGCTGTCAGACATCCTCTGTTGGCATTTACATGTTGATGTAGGACTTGCAAGGAAAGAAAAACCTCATTTCATCTCCCAGGAGGGATCCGGGGTGTTATGGGAACAGAGAACTCCAAGGACGAGAGACGGAGGAGCATGGGTTTTCTGAGGAAAGGTCCCAAGTTGCCTGCCTGGGAAGATGCTCTTCTGGCAGGGAAAGAGCCCAAGTCACTGCTGAAACGGGGGTTGCGTTATGTCAGCTTGAGCCTCATAATGAAAGGGATGACCAGCACGCCTGACTTCTTGTGGGGACTGCCTGAGGTGCAGAAACTGAACCTTTCCCACAACCAGCTGATGGTGATTCCTCCTTCGCTGGGCAAATTGGACAGGCTGGTAGTGCTGAATTTGGGTGGCAACTGCCTCAAGTGCCTACCTAAAGAGATTGGGCTGCTGAGGAACCTGAAGATCTTGTTTGTCAACATGAACTGCCTGACAGAAGTGCCAGCAGAGCTCAGCCTGTGCAGGAAGCTGGAAGTTTTGAGCCTCTCGCACAACAACATCTCCCAACTGCCTCTGAGCTTCACTGACCTAACGAGCTTGAGGAAGCTCAACCTCAGTAACAACCGCTTTGTGCAGATTCCCCTCTGCATTTACGCACTGAGGAGCTTAGACTTCTTGCACCTAGGGTCCAACAGGCTTGAAAACATTGCAGAGAGCATCCAGTATCTGGTCAATCTGCAGATCTTCATCGTAGAGAATAACAACATACGCACCCTGCCACGGTCTCTCTGCTTCCTCACCACACTGGAGCTGCTGAACGCTGATTACAACACCATACAGACTCTCCCAGACGACCTCTACCTGCTGCACCGGCTGCCACGCATCGCATGGAACCCAATGGACAAAGGTCTCCACATTGCCCACAACCCTCTGTCCCGGCCCCTGCCTGAGGTCATAGAAGGAGGGCTGGATGTCCTCTTCAACTACCTCAAGGAGAAAAAGGAGCGTCACTGAGGTTCCACTGAGCTTGGGGTTAAGCCTGTCATTGAGAATTGGTCGTACCGGAGCACATTTCACCTCCTAATGCTTGGACTTCAAAGACCATGGATGGTTTTACTCATGGCTGAAAGAGAGCAAGTACAGAATGATGGTCTTGATTCAATGTGTGAAGAGCGAGTTTTCCAAAAATAGCCATCTCTGTAACCTTCATTGTTGGTGTGCTTGGGGTATTTTTTTGTGCTAAAAAAAACCCCACAACAAGCTTGTGATAAAATATTTGCTCTTCGTTCAATAGAAACAAATTAAAGGAGACTGCCAGAAGTGGAGAAACAGAAATTTGCCAGCTACTGGAATATTAATACCAATTGGATTTGCTGTATGTGGTTGCAGTTGCACTTTGACTCCTGCTCACTTCTCCACAGGCAGAAAAGCTGCTGCATAAATAAACACTGATCTAAGTGAATCTCAAGCAAAAATGTTTAATTTACTTTGGATAGTGAATAGATCCTGGGCTATATTAGCTCACCAGACAGCATTTTACCGGCCAGTTCATTGTTAGTTTTTTACTCCACAGCTTTGCCTTGGCCTCTATAAATTACAAGGAAGATAACTACTGATGTGGTTTCCCAGTTCTTTGGAAGAAGACCCCAAATTTCCTTCAACCCCACTGTATCCCTCCTGAGCCAAGCAACACTCCCTATGGAGCCTCCAAGGATGTCACCAGCATTGCACTACACCATCTGGGAGCAGCATCCACAATAAGAAGAGGAACAAAAGTGAGTCCTCACTCCTTGAAACAAAAGTTGTCAGATAAAGATGCTCATCAATACATGAACTGCTGCCATGGTTCCCTTTCCTGCATCCCGGAGCTGTAGAGTGACTTTACTCAGGTCTCCTAAAGGTGAAATACTTTTCAGGAAAAGCAGCATCAAATCAATCATCAATTTGAATAAGAGCTGAGAAAACAAAGTCTTATTTACTGAAAAGTTGATCAGGCATTGGAACAGGTTGCCCAGGGAGGTGATGGAGGAGCCCAGGTGGTGTCCATGGAGGTATTAAAAAAAATATAGGCCTGGTACTCTGGGACGTGGTTTAATGGCCATGGTGGTGTTAAGCTGATGATTGGACTCAATGACCTTAGAGGTCTTTTCCAAACAAAATGATTCTGTGATTCTGTGATTTCTGTGATTTTTCAGCATCAGCCAGTCAGGTCTTCTATCTCATACTGATCTTCTGTGAATGGCCTTCATCAAATTCTTATCAAGTAACAAAGAGACAGTACAAAGGAGATGCTAATTTATACAACTTGTTGGGTTTTTGTTTCCTCACACCAGTGTAAAATAGAACCAACTGGATGGAGATACACGCTTGCTATGGCAGCTAAACCAGGAATGAGCCCAAAATTCTTGAGCTAATTAAGAGTATCCAAAGTTACTTCCTACTCTGTGTCAACTTTCAGGAAATCAATGATTTGCTCAAAATTATGGAAGGCTGATCCTGCTTCTAATGGGAAAAGTCTGGTTTGATGGATAAATTCTTCAGCACAGGTAAGACCAGCCTGATGAGAGCAGGTGATGATGTAGTCCATAGGTGCTCATAGCCTTTGGCCATCCAGTATTGAATGCAGTGACAGAGAACTGATACCGATGGAATATTCCACCTCTACCTAATATTTTACTACATTAGGTTCTTTTGTATCTCATTTGTTTTCTGAATCAAGAATTTCAGTGTAACTCCCAGGAATTACAGTTTCCAAGTCTGGCACAAATCTTATGCTTCTAGTAAATCTTTTTTTTTTTTTTTTT
>VWZE01023672.1:793359-809775 GCA_013396675.1 Eubucco bourcierii | reverse complement strand
TTTTTTTTTTTTTTTTTTTTTTTTTTTTTAAGGGCAGTTTTGCTTGAGCTTTAAGCAAAAAAACCCCCCCAAAAATCAAAGAAACATCAAAACACAGTTATTTGGTGTGATGGTTTGGGAGTTACCTGCCCCCCCCTCCACTTTGTAAAATGACCCAGACTAGAACTCATCTGGCTGGAAGTTAAGGACTGAAGCTCTATTTACAGCTCAGCACAATGTACAAGCAGAGATACACACTATAGACAGGAATAGTTACAGACATAGACAAGTTAAAGGGAATACAGAAACACAACTCCCCTCCCAGAAATCAGAGACCCCAAGAGGGGCTCCCAACCACCCTTCCACCTTCTCCCCACCCCTATACCTCACCCCAAGGTTTGCCTTATGCGCAAGGTGAGTTTGGAGGATTGGCCAGGGGGGTTAGAAGAAAAGTGGTTAGTGAAGATTAATTGGCAAAGAGGAGCCAGAAGCTAGACTGCCCGAGACTCTTTGCCCCCAGAGAGAGACTGACTGTGTTATCTATGTTTTGAATTCTTCTCTTAAACATCTCAGCAAGCCTATGAGTGAAGTAGGCATCATGATGTTTTCCTTTCACAGCCTATAGTGTAATTTTCTCTATTAAAATATTCCAATTAGCCTCAAAGCAGCACATTTGGTGAGTATTTTGCTTCGTACATGCTTCAAATGCAATGATATTTTAGCTTTACACGTGTTTATTTCAGCCCTGCAGTGAGATCTCTAACAAAGTCCCAAGTTGGGTAAGGAAGGAGACGCCTGATAAATGAACGCGCGATTCAATTAGCGACAAGAAATAAAGCTGCAATTATTTATAGAAGCACCAACAGAGCACTCTTGGAGGGGATTAGGCACAGATTATTAACTTTCCTAAATGTCTATTCCGTATATCCCTTCAAGTCTGGCATTCGCATCTGCAGTGCTTTGCAGGGAAATGAGATGCTTGTGGTATTAATCACCTGAAAAAGATTTTTTCCACGCGGCGGTATCCAGGATTAAACGACACCGGATAGCCTCCTGCGATGTGTTCTGACTGGGGGAGCTGTGCACAGTGACTCACGTGGAAGATGGGAAGACTGGACTGTGAGGATCCCACCATGGAAAGGAGGGGAGAAATGGAGCACGAGTTGAGAGAACGGTCTCCAGACAGAGGATTAAAAGAAAATTGGACATAATTAAATGTGCCTGGGAAAGCAGTTATAAGATGAAGCGCAATACCAATAATTTAAAATTCAATTATTCAATTGAATAATAATAACTTTTTACTCAGGCTTAATAAACCTTCATAGGCAGACAGAAGACACAGAGAAGTCTTTCCCTTGTTAAGCAGGATAATAAAATACATTGAATAAATGGTGTTCTAATATATAATTCAGATTTCACCATTAAGAAGATGATTTCTACTGAACTGCTTTGGTTTTTCTCTCATTCCTTAGTCCAGACCATTAATAGCTGTTTCAGAGGCAGCAAATGATCTCAACCAATGAAAGGTAGGATTGTGAATTCCTCCTCTGAAAAGAAAAGACTGCATATTACTGTTAACATATAGAAATATGCATGAGAGGTAAATGCTGTAGTGGGCATGGTGGGGTAGATGCTTGGACTCACTGATATTAGAGGTTTTTTCCAACTTTATTGATTCTATGATTCTATTTGGCATGGTGTGTTGGGTTGATGATTGAACCTGGTAATCTTAGAGGTCTTTTCCAATCTCATTGATTCCACAAATCTGTGAGAGGGAGTAAGATAGGGAAAGCAAGCAAGAGATGTGGGAGGGAGACAGAAAGTATGATGTCACACATTGGCTCTAGGTTTGAGCAGGGCATTAGCAAAGAATTGGAGGATCTCAACACTGTCATCTGATATTAGCTGTAGAGATGACAGGAAAATAAGGAGCTGGCAAGCTGCAGGGATTGTGGTCATCTCATCATATATGATAACTGTATATTAAGTGATCTGATTTTTGACTTATAACCTTTAAGAGAACTACATGAGGAATGTGATCCTTGTACTCACAGAAGCTTTCTCACCCTAAGACTCTCAGCATCTGCTGTTTTTGTTGGTGGTGGTGATGGTATTCTTCAAAGGAGTGGAAAAAGTGGGATGCACTTGTGGCTGCTCTCTTGCCAGGTTGGTTTTTCTGTGACTGTCAGTCAGAGAAGCTCTCAAAGAGTGTAGAAATACTCTTGGTGTGGATGAACCAAAGGTAAAAGCACAAGAACAAAGCAGAGAGAACATAGCCAGCAGTCAAGTGTTTGGAATAACTGTAATTTACAACATGCAATTTGTTCTCCAACTATCATCAAATATACTGCTGGCAAATGTGGTGATCTGAACAGAATCATACAGAATCCCAGCAAGGTGGGCCTTGGAAGGAGCCTCTGTACACCATCAAGTCCATCACCCTTGCCGAAGCAGGGTCACCCACAGCAGGCTCCCCATGATCTCAATATCCAGGTGGGTTTGGAATTTCTGCAGAGAAGGAGATTCCATAACTTCTCTGGGCAGCCTGCTCCAGGGCTCCAGCACCTTCATAGCAAAGAAATTTCTCTTCATG
The DNA here is from genome assembly GCA_013396675.1 of Eubucco bourcierii. Classification (NCBI taxonomy): domain Eukaryota; kingdom Metazoa; phylum Chordata; class Aves; order Piciformes; family Ramphastidae; genus Eubucco; species Eubucco bourcierii. The sequence goes on along the minus strand of VWZE01023672.1, from coordinate 807,203 downwards.
TTCAAATGGAACCTCCTGAGGTCCAGTTTGTGTTCTTCTCAGTAAGTCATATTCACATTTACATCAATTTAGTGTAGTCTTGATTTGGATAAACATGAACATCACCTTTCTTTTCTTAGTGTTGCAATGAGTCACCTAACTGGGACTTCTGCAATGTCTTCCCTCTCTCCTGTACACCTCTATACAGTGCTTGACCATTCCAAGCAGGACCTAGGCTGGAGTCTATCCAACAAGAAACCCACAGCAGAAACAGTCCAAATTTGTCTTGCTGCAGCTCATATTGGAAATGGTATATTTAAAAATGTCAGATAAATAATAAACACAAGAGGTCCCAGATGGAAAACTTGCCACTTTCAGATGCTACCACTAGACATCTTTGCCCTCTAACAAGAAACCAGGAAAGCAGATAGTTTCTTATACACAAGCTGTCTGCATTTTCCCATTAATTGTCTTTTTTCATTTGTCCTCCTTCTTTTATCCTGTTCTCTCTGTTGCTGCCCACCTTTCTTTTCTTTTTTTTTTTTGTTCATCTCTTTGTTTTCTCTTAATGACTTCTGACATTTCTAATTAAAGTTGACTGATACCACTCCAACCCTCTTTTCCTGAATCTGCCCTCCAATACAAGTTAATCATTAGCAAGAGCTTGTCTTTGTCAACTACAGGGAGGACAACAGCAAGAACAAAAAAATAAAAAAAAAAAAGATGAAAGAAGAACAAAGAAAACCAGCAATAAATAAAAAAAAAATTGAATGAGCCTCAGGAAGAAGTAACTACCCAAAAAAGTAGAATATACTTTGCACTGAGTGGAACTGTCCTGGTTTGGAATAGACCAGAACCAGTTCTGGTCAGGGATTTGACTTCTCAGCTCAGTCTCTGCTCAGTGAGGGCACTGTCTGAAGTTCAGAGCAAGTTTGCACAGCCAGGGGCTGCTGCTAATATGAGAGTGCTGATGGGGTGAGAGTTACTGCCAAGGGCTGGGCTGCAGAAAGGCTCTAGTTTAGACTTGCTCCTGGCCAGACCAAGGGCACTGCCACATCTTGTACCCCACCTTGGGGTGAAGGAAGTCAGAGATGGCACCTGTCAGGAAGAGGGGACAGGACAGGTCACTCTCAGCCCATGTTGGTGCAAGAGATTCCATCCCATAGATGTTGTCTTCAGAATCAAGCTGAGGGGTCACTAGACTCAAGCAACTTCTTTAATGACCAGTGCCCCAGGAGGACTCTGAATATTCTGCCTTTGATCACAATTTTTCCCCATACTCCTTTCCAGAATCCATCTCCTGCATCCAGTTCCCATCTGCAGCTAAATCCAGCCTGAGACTTCTGAAGTGCCTGTTCCCAGCATCAGTGGTGCCAGTGGTGGTGTAATTTCCTTCAAGGGGTTGAGTTCCATTTTGTTTGTATGTTTTTTTTCTCTGTGTAGTTGGATTGCTCCTCTTTCCATCCCAGCTGGTTTAATTTCTTTCCCAAACCATCACTCTCTCTCCTTTTTCTCTTTTTCTTCCTTTTGGGAAGGCAGAGGGGTTCATAGAGAGGCTCCGGCACTTGTCTGCTGGCCAGCCCTGTCCTTCTCCCTGACAAGCTCATAAATCCTCAGTGCCTAGTGTGATTCTAGATAGACATTTATGTTAAACAGATACTGAAGAGCTATATCAAATGTCAGAGACAGAGGAGTGAATTTATACAGAACTGTGAGCAAACAAGAAGTCTTGTCCTCATCTGACTTACTCAGTGACCAGATAGTGCTGGATTAACAGTTGGGCCTGATCGTCTTTAAGGTCTCTTCAAACCAAAATGATTTTATGATTCTCCACTGGTCCCCACCCATTCCCAGTGAAGCTCTACATAAATTCACTGCCTGTTATCTATCTATCTATTTTGGAAGTTTGGAAGAAGAAAAGGAATTTTGGTCCTCCTGGTTGTCATATCCATAGAATCATAGAATGGTTTGGGTTGGAAAGAATCTTTTAACATTATCTAGTTCAAATCCCCTGCAGTATGTTATTGAATGATTTAGAAACACCTAAAAGCAGAGATAGATCCCCTTCTGTACCCCTGGATTTCACCACACTGTATAGGCAGTGAGATTTATCTCTAACTATTTTTGTTGTAAAAATACACTCACCTCATTCCTCTCCTCCTGCGCATATCAGACTCCTAGTCTTGGGTGTCAGTCCTTCAAAAGGGAAGGTGCAGTCTGAGCCTGGAGCCATGATGTGTAGCCACAATTACAGTCTTCACAGTTATACTGGTCACAGAGAGCTTCTCACTTCAGCTGCAGAACAGAAGAAAAGATAGGATAAAGAAGGAGAAGACAACAGGTGTTAAGAAAAGTGTGGATGTGGCACCTGGGGACATGTTCTGATGGCCATGACATTAGGTTGGCAGTTGGACTCGACCCTCTTAGAGGTCATTTCCAAGTGAAACAATTCTATGATTCTAGGACACAAAAACTCTTCTGCCTCCAAGGAGAACCTTCTGTTTTAGGAGACACAGAAGCTCAGAGAGAGATATGAACAGACTATGACAAGTTATTTTAAAGTCCCTTCTCAGCCTGACACTACAGAACATAAATCAAACCACAGCACAGTATCACTGAACAAATGCAGTTAGAGCCTCATTACATAAAAGCAGGCAAATAATGTGACTAGAAGGGCATTTTTAATACATTAGACTCATTACTTGGTAGTTTGATGTCAAATATATGAAATACTAAGCCAGATATAATAATCCCTCTAGTAATGTTTAAAATGTTCACATTTTAAATCTGGAGATCTCATGGATGAGCCATGATTGTTCAACATCCTAGAAGGAAGCTCTCAAAATTATGCTATTCCCCATGGCAAGTGAAGGACGGCTCACAGACTTCATGGAAGAAACATTTCCCTTTTCCCTGAGGAACACTGGGATTTACATTTCAGCCCCTCCAGCAAGCACAGTGACTTGTGATACCTTCTAAATTAGTGCCACCTCATTAGCTGCACCCAGAGTACCTCCTAAATTAAGAAGTAATGCATTTAGGAATCCCTGAATTAACAAGCACTACATTTAGGAATCCCTGAAAGGTTTATTATCTCCTGCCCAATATGTAGTGAGGTGGGGGTTGGTCTCTTCTCCCTAGTACGAGGTGATAGAACAAGAGGAAATGGCCTGAAACTGTGCCAGAGAAGGTTTAGATTGGATGTTAGGAAAAATTTCTTCCCTGAAAGAGTGGTCAGGGATTGGAACAGGCTGCCCAGAGAGGTGATGGAGTCACCATCCTTGGATTTGTTCAAGAAACATCCTTCCTCAACCTTTCTATAGGTCCCTTTCAGATACTGAAATGCAGTTATAAGGTCTCCTCCAGGCTGAACAGCCCAGACTTCCAATCTTGATTTTGTAGGATAGTTGCTCTAGCCCTCTGATCATCCTCATGGCCCTCCTCTGAATCCACTCCAGCAGATCCACGTCCTTCTGGAGTTGAGGTCTCCATAGCTGGACGCAGTGCTCCAGGTGAGACCTCACCAGAGCAAAGAGGCAGAATTACCTCTCTCAATTTGCTGGCCACGCTGCTTTTGATGCAGCCCAGGATGCCATTTGCCTTCTGGGCTACAAGTTTGCACTGTTGGCTCATGTCCAGTTTCTTTTCCACCAGTACCCTCAAGTCATTTTCTTCAGGGGTCCTCTCAATACCATCATCCCACAGCCTGTTTGAGGATTGCCCCAAACTAGGCGCAAGACCTCGCCCTTTGCATTATTGAATCTCATGAAATTCTCCTCAGTCCTCTTCTCCAGCCTGTCCAGGTCCCTCTGGGCATTCTATCCTTCAGTCTTATCAACCTCACCATTCAGATTGGTATCAATTGCAAACTTGCTGAGTGTCCACTCAGACTCTCTGTCTATACCACTGAGGAAACCTTTCCTCCTCACAGAGGTGCTTCAATCCCCTCACCATCTTTGTAACCTCCCCTGGACTCCTTCCAATGGTTTCTTGTCTGTTACTGGGAAGTCCAGAATTAGACACAGGAATCCAGATGTGGCTTCACTAAGGCAGAGCAGAGAAGAAGGAGAACCTCCCTCAACCTGTTGGTATAAAATAAGTGCTATAATCATAACTTCATCTTCAAATGAAAGAGGATTGTCACTCCAAGGCTGGGATATTTGCTTCTGCATCCCAAGCCCTCCCAGCTGTTTTAGATCCATAGGCTGCTGCAGTCATCTCTGAATTACTTGTGCACTGCTATGTCACTACAGCACAGGATAGCAACAGGAAACACCATAGGGAGAAGAAATGCTGATCTAACAGTTCCCATTGGGAAGTAGCTCCTTGTTAATATGCTCTCAGGCTGTCACACTTTGAGATGCTGGTCAAAGGTTTTTGCTACACTGGAAATCAAGAAATGTTCATCTCTTCAGCCTTGTCTAAGAATTTAACTCATAGCTGACAACATACAGCAGCAGCTGGAGTAGCTGGATCTGCTAAGAGCTTCACACATCCCCTCCAGCTCTTGTTTGATTTCCTCTGCTCTCTGCTTCTAACAGAGAGCATGCCTGTGGCACCAGGGTCCAGTTGTTTCAAAAGGCTTTATTTGATGACCTTGGTGTCATAGAATCATAGAATCATGGAGTCATCCTGTTTGGAAGAGACCCTGAAGACCAACATGTTGCACTGTTAGCCCACCACTGCCAGGTCACCATATCCCTCAGTACCTGAAAGTATCTACACTGCTTTGAAAACCCTCCAGGGATGGGGACTCCAGCACTGCCCTGGGCAGCCTGTTCCAGGGCATGAAAATGCCTTCCATGAAGAAATTGTTCCTAATGTCCAACCTGAACCTCCCCTGGTGCAACCTGAGGTTGTTTTCTCTCACCATATCCCTTGTTATTTAGAGAAGAGACTGATCCCCACCTGGTTCCAACCTCCCTTCAGATCATTGTACAGAGTGAGATGTCCCCTCAGTCTCCTTTTCTCCAGTTTGAACAACCCATTTCCCCAGTCACTCCTCAGAAGACTTGTGCTGTAGATCCTGCACCACCTTTGCTGCTCTTCTTGGGTCACTCTCCAGCACCTCAATGTCAGATGCCATTGTTTCAAGCAGATGGTTTCTAGGCAAACTGGATCCCTGCAGGCATTTGCTGTGACAGAGGCAACTGAGACGTGGCCAAGTCGTTGTTGGTAAGGGTTACAGCCATTCCTCACTCCTCAAGGCAGCTCCCACAGCCCTGTTGCCTGAGGAGACCTCAGTGAACTTTGACTACTTTCCCTCAGCAGGTGTAAGGCAAAGCAAATGCTCAGTTTTCTGACTTCAGAAGGAATGTCCATCACTCTGTTCTTGCAATTTTATTGTGCTAGCTGAAGTAACTTAGTAACTTGCATCTAAGAGCTTTTGGTAATATTCTTAAGTGCAGCTAATAAGCATGGCAGCTAATAAGCAGTGCTGTTTAACATCTTTGTCAGTGGCATGGGCAGAGGAATCAGTGCACCCTCAGCAAGTTTGCAGATGGCACCAAGCTGTGTGGCACAGTTGACTTGCTAGAGGGCAGGGATCCATCCAGAGGGACCTGGTTTGGTGGTAACCTGGCAGAGATGAGTTAACCCAGGCCAACCTCATGAAATTCAATAAGGCCAAGTATAAGGTCCTGCACCTGGGTGGGCACAATCCCAAGCACAAATACAGGCTGGGTGGTGAATGCCTGAGAGCAGCCCTGAGGAAAAGGACCTTGGAGTCTGGGGTGATGAAAAGCTCAACATGAGCCTGCAGTGAGCACATGCAGCCCAGACAGCAACTGAGTCCTGAGCTGCATCAAGAGCAGTGTGGGCAGCAGGGCAAGGGAGGGGATTCTGCCACTTTACTCTGCTCTCGTCAGACCCCACCTGGAGTACTGTGTGCAGTTCTGGAGCCCTCAGCACAGGAAGGACATGGAAGTGTTGGAGTGGGTCCAGGGGAGGGCTACGAGGATGATCAGAGGGCTGGAGCAGCTCTCCTATGAGGACAGGCTGAGAGAGTTGGGGCTCTGCAGCCTGGAGAAGAGAAGGCTTCGAGGGGACCTGATAGTAGCCTTCCAGTATCTGAAGGGGCCTACAGGAAGGCTAGGGAGGGACTATTGACAAGGTCTTGCAACGCCAGGACAAGGGGCAATGGGTTTGAACTGGCAGAGGGGAGATTTAGACTGGATGTTAGGAGGAAGTTGTTTGGAGTGAGGGTGGTGAGACACTGGCACAGGTTGCCCAGGGAGGTTGTGGCTGCTCCCTCCCTGGAGGTGTTCAAGGTCAGGTTGGAGGAGGCCTTGAGTGACCTGTGCTAGTGGGAGGTGTCCCTGTCTATGGCAGGGGGTTGGAACTGGCTGATCCTTGAGGTCCCTTCCAACTTTACCATTCTATGATTCTATGGCACAAAGATGTCCATCATCACCTTGGAAATGGGTGGCCAAGACATTCCACAATAGGAGAGTTGGGGTGGTGTTTTTCGGACTCAAGAAGACACATATCATATTTCCCTTTTGGAGATACCTTCCAGCTGCTCAGTGAGGTGACAAAGAAACAAACCCATCTGCAGCCTCCCTGTGACTTCTTTTGTGCAAAGCCACGGTTTGCATTCTAAACATTTCAACAAAGACACATTGAGCTCAGTTTAACCCTGTGACTTTGGTGAGTTGAGCCCATTGACTTTGCAGAGGCAAACACAGAGCTCGGTCTTGTTTTCTGATGAAGCTCACAAGAACAAAGAACTCTCTCAAAAACTGCCACTGTGGGATGTCAGCCAGCAAGAGGCCCATCACCAAATAAGGGGAACTTGTTATCACTCTTTGATTTTAAGTATCTGTTGGCTAAATACGCACGAAAGAAGCATCTCTTATTTGTAACAGATAATCTTGTTGCATCTATTTTTAAAAGAACAAAGGCTCCACTCTCTGGTTTTGAAGGTCTCTCTAACTAACTTCAGTATGGGAGATTGAATTCCAGAATGGTTAAATTTGATTTGCAATGAGAAGAAGATCAACAGATATTCCTTATCTCAATGCAAATGTGAATTAGGAGCCTCGGTCAACTTTGAGTTGACTCTCACAAACTCCCAGAATTCAATTTCCTGAGCAGGAGACAGTATAGATTAGTTTGATTTATAATAAATCCCAACCCTCCCCAGGTAGCTACTGCCAGCAGAATCTCCTCCTTCAGAGCTGTAGATCTTAAAATATAGGAGTCAGATACTGAGGTTAATAATTAATGTGAAGCCTCAAGATCTTCTAGATGTTCCAGTCTTAAGTAATCATATCAAGTTCCAAGGAGCCAAAAAGGAGACAGAAAGTCACAAAGCCCATGTCCTTCATGTAGCCTATGTGTCCTACCTCAGTGGTTCAAGTACTTAATTCCTTATCAGTAGATACAGAGATTTGTGTTCTGAACCCATGCTGGAGCTGATTTCAATTATTAGAATTCATCTCCCTTCAACACAACTTGTGCTCTGCTCTGGTGAGGCCACACCTCGAGTATTGTGTTCAGTTTTGGGCACTGCAATACAAGGAGTGACTTGATCCTGGTGATCTCTCATCTTGATCCTGAAGATGATGTCTGTGGGATGCAATCCCTTGTTGGTCAGTTGAGGATACCCTGTCCTGTCCACTCCTCCCCACAGGTTCTACTTCTGACTTCCTACTCCTCAGAGTGTGACATGATGTGTGGCAGTGTCCCTGGTGTGTACAAGAGCAAGTCAAAACCAGAGCCTTTCTGCAGCCCAGCCCAGCCTTTGGCAATAACTCTAACTGCCAGAAGCAGGCATTGGCTGTGCAAACCTGCCCTGACTGTCACAAAGTGTCAGCACTGAGCAGAGTCTGAGCTAAGAAATCCCTGGCCAGCATTGGTTCTGATTTAGCTCAAACTGGGACAGGAGATCATAAGACTGGCAATGGATCAAACTTCCATTCCTGCTCCATCCTGGAACATGGTTTTGGGGAACTCCTTATAAAAAAAAAAGGATGTTTGAGGAAAGGTTAAAAAAAATTAGATGCATGACTGTGGATCTGTGGGTTACAGAATTAAGTCCAGCAGAACTTCTCATGGAGCAGCTACACCTGTATTTTATGAGTTCTGTCAGGTTCAACCTTTAGAAAAGAGTTTTGAGAGCTCTGGTGAAAGGCATTAAAAAAAAAAAAAAGTCATAGAATTATAGAAATGCTTTGGTTTGGAAAAGACCTCTAAGATCATTGAGTCCAACCACCAACCTAAGATCAGCATGGCCATTAAACCATGCCCCAGAGTGTCATGCCCACACATTTCTTGAAAACCTCTAAGGATGGTGACTCCATCACCTCCCTAGGCAGCTTGTACCAATGCCTGACCACTCTTTTGGCAAAGAATTGTTTCTTAATAGTCAACCTAAAACTCCCCTGCTGCAATTTCAAGCCATTTTCTCTTGTTCCATCACCAGATACAAGGGAAAAGAGATTGATCTCCGCCTCACTACAGACTTTTTTCAGGTAGAAATACCATAATATTTGTTAGCTCTTTCTGTTCTGACTGCTTCTGATGACACAAGGTCTATAAAGTCATTCCAGAGGTGGAATGGAAGGACTGTGCATAAAAATGCATATTGAAAGAGACACCAGATTTGCAGGAGTAACAGAGAGCTCTCCTACAAGGTGACAGAAATACACTGCAGAGGGGACACTGGGCAGCAGCTGTTTGCTTGCTCACATGTTCATGATGCCTGTCTGACTGATAGACTGCTTTATAATGGACTGATCTTCCATGAGGCCCTGCTATGGCAAAAGAGAGAAAACTTTGGGGTTTTATTCAATGGGCAATGTCTCTAACTAGGACAGTCCAGATTTTTTTTGTTTGTTTGTTTCCAGGAGATCTGACCTCGAATTTGGGCACAAAAAACGGACTAGAGGTAAAAACTGAATTCCATCTTGCCCTCCTCTGCTTAGAACTACTAAGGGGCTCTCAGATCTGCTGCCGTTGCTGCAGCAGAGAAGGAGACAGTTAAAAGCAGTTTGCTCTCATAGGGAAGGATGCTGCAGATGGCACTGTTGCTTTAGCATCCTGCATCCATCTCTTTCTTCTTTTTCTTCGTGGGAAGTCCCAGGTACATTTTTTCCTTCCTACTCTCCCTCCTTATGAGGAATTTTACCTAATTTTCTGTGCTCAGGTCCACTGTGATGCTGCACTTCCTCAGTGTAAGCATCACCTCACATTCACCCTACTCTTACCACCAGCTCCAATCCCAGTAGTTGCTCATGGTAAGGGAAATCTTGTATCTGCACAATAATTTATTCCACTTAAATCCCTTCAACATCCAGTTTAATTAGTTTGTAACATTTGAGTGGAGTTCTGCTCAGCTGTTAATAGCATGGTGGGGAAGGTGGGAATGTTCCTACTACATCTTTTCACTTGGTCTTTTATCTCCTTCCACAACTTTGTCTAAGTGATATTCCTGTGTGGTTTATTAATCCTAGAGGCATCAATGCTTATCTCCATTCTTAACACAAAAGAACTGTTTTAAAACTAACACTGAGGTGTTCAAAAAATACATGGATGTGGCTCTTCAGGACATGGTTTAATAAACAAGGTGGTCTTAGGTTGATGATTGAACTCTGTGATCTTAGAAGTCTTTTCCAACCTAAACAGTTCTATGATTCCATGATTCTATTTTTGGGTTCCACTTACCCCTTTTCATCAGTGGTTTCAATGTTAACTTAGTTTAAACTTTCCTAGATGTGTTTTAATTAAAGATAGATTTCTGAATCACATAAGGTTTAGGAAGTTCTTTACTATGAGGGTGAGGAGTGGAATGGTTTGCCCAGAGAAATTGTGGACACTTCATCCCTGGAGGTGTTGAAGACTAGGCTGGTTGAGGCTTTGAACAACCTGGTCTAGTGGGAGATGTCCCTGCCTATGGCAGGGGAGTTAGAACTAGGTGATCTTAAAAACCATTCTATGACATACCACTAGCTGCATATATATCAGTGGGATTTTTAATGCAGCCTTATCCCAAAAAACTTCCACATAAATCAACCAGCATCCAGCAACTGCAACTTCATGGAAAATGTAGTCATTAAATTAAAAAAGGAACTTAGGAGTTGCAACCACTCTGTGTCTACCTTGGCAAAGTCTTACCCAAAGTGTGGCTCTCAAACTTGGTGCCAAGATGCCTAACCCTGATTTACCTGGCCACCAAATCTCAACATTTGGCATCTTTGCTGCCACAAAAGGAGTCTGGTGTTTTAGGTTCAGGAGCTGAGTGTCCTGCAAGGGGAACTGGAGCTGCTTAGAACAGTTAATGAGAAACCTCAAGCACTGAGTTGTGTCTGGATTGTACAGCTAAGCTCAGGTTCTGCTGCCTGAACTAAAGATGAAGTTAAGATCTGCTGTGCCCCTGAATGCAACTGGAAGGATTCTTGTCTGAGGGCATTGACCCACAGCTATTCTTTGCTTGGACATGGATCACAGTTTTTCCCTGAAATGTGGAGAAACATGGCCAGCAGGGCAAGGGAGGGCACCTGTAGTGCTGGGTCCAACTCCAGAGTCCTAAGCACAGGAAAGATATGAACCTGTTGGAATGGGGCCAGAGGAGGCCACAGCAGTGATGTGAGGGCTGGAACACCTCTTCTGTGTGACAGTGTGAAAGAGTTGGGGTTGCTCAGCTTGGGGAAAAGAAGGTTCCAGGCAGACCTCTTGGTGGTCTTTCAGTATTTAAAGGAGCTGATCATAAAGATTGAGACTGGAGAGAATGAGGGAATTGATTACACTGAGGATGGTGAGACACTGGCTGAGGTTGCCCAGAGAGGTTGCCCCACCTGGAACCACCCCAGGTCAGATTATTAAGGCTCTGAGCAGTATGCTTCAATTGCACATGTCCCTGCTAACTGCAAGGGAGTTGGAATAGATCACAGTATCACAGTATCGCAAGGGTTGGAAGAGACCTCAGAGATCATCAAGTCCAACCCATCACCACAGCCCTCAAGATTAGACCATGGCACCAAGTACCATGTCCAAACGTGCCTTGAACGCCTCCAGGGACGGTGACTCCACCACCTCCCTGGGCAGCCCATTCCAGTGACAAATTACTCTCTCAGGCAACAACTTTCTCCTCACCTCCAGCCTAAACTTGCCTTGGCGCAGCCTGAGACTGTGTCCTCTTGTTCTGTCACTGCTTGCCTGAGAGAAGAAGGTAACCTCCTCCTGGCCACAACCACCCTTCAGGTAGTTGTAGACAGCAATAAGGTCCCCCCTGAGCCTCCTCTTCTCCAGGCTAAACAATCCCAGTTCCCTCAGCCTCTCCTCATAGGGCTTGTGCTCGAGGCCTCTCACCAGCCTCGTTGCCCTTCTCTGGACACGTTCAAGTACCTCAATGTCCTTCCTAAATTGAGGGGCCCAGAACTGGACACAGTACTCAAGGTGTGGCCTGACCAGTGCAGAGTACAAGGGGAGAATGACCTCCCTGCTCCTGCTGGCCACACTATTCCTGATGCAGGCCAGGATGCCATTGGCCTTCTTGGCCACCTGGGCACACTGCTGGCTCATGTTCAGGCGGGTGTCAATCAGCACCCCCAGATCTCTCTCTGTTTGGCTGCTCTCCAGCCACTCCGACCCCAGCCTGTAGCTCTGCATGGGGTTGTTGTGGCCAAAGTGCAGCACCCGGCACTTGGACTTGTTGAATGCCATCCCGTTGGACTCTGCCCATCTGTCCAGGCGGTCTAGGTCCTGCTGCAGAGCCCTTCTGCCCTCCAACCCAGCAACATCAGCCCCCAGCTTGGTGTCATCTGCGAACTTGCTGATGACTGACTCAATGCCCTCGTCCAGATCATCAATGAAGATGTTAAAGAGGATGGGGCCCAGCACTGATCCCTGGGGCACTCCACTAGTGACTGGCCTCCAGCTGGATGTGGCACCATTCACCACCACTCTCTGGGCTCGGCCCTCCAGCCAGTTCCTAACCCAGCGCAGAGTGTTGGCATCCAAGCCACGAGCTGACAGCTTAGCCAGCAGTTTGCTGTGGGGGACAGTGTCAAAGGCCCTGCTGAAGTCCAGGTAGACCACATCCACAGGCCTCCCCACATCCACCAGGTGGGTCACCTGATCATAGAAGGAGATCAGGTTGGAGAGGCAGGATCTGCCCTGCCTGAATCCATGTTGGCTGGACCTGAGCCCTTGGGCATCCTTCAGGTGTGCAGTTATTGCCCCCAAGATAAACTGCTCCATCATTTTCCCTGGCACTGAGGTCAGACTGACAGGCCTGTAGTTCCCAGGTTCCTCCATCCGTCCCTTCTTGTGGATGGGGATCACACTGGCCAGTTTCCAATCGTCAGGGACCTCTCCTGTGAGCCAGGACTGGTGGAAGATGGCCTTTAAAGGCTCCTTCCCACTCAAAACTCTATGATCCTACTTATTCCAAGAAGCAGATATGCTTCCCCCCAGGCTGAGATTGTTCATATCTACTTTCACCTCTTTCAGCAGAATTGGTAGAGACAGAGATTTTACTTCTATGTAAAACACAATATCAAAACAAGTCTGACTTGGGAACCTGGAGATTAGAGTTCCCTTGGGTGGCCAAAGCACTGCTCTTGTTTGCAGTGCAATTTCCCAGAACTTTGGGTCAAAAATGAGGTACTTTGTAAAGGTGCCACCAGGATTAAATAATTGAGTGCTGAATTAAGGAGAAACTTCTTTCTTGTGAGGGTGCTGGAGCCCTGGAGCAGGTTGCCCAGAGAGTTTGTGGAGCCTCCTTCTCTGGAGAGATACCAGACCTGGACATTGCAATTCTGCCAATCTGCTCTGGATAGCTCTGCTTTAACAGGGGACTTGGACTAGATGATCACCAGAGGTCACCTCCAACTCCTTCCCTTTAGCTACTGATCATAGAATCATAGAATGGTAAGGTTGGAAGGGACTTCAAGGATCACCTAGTTCCAACCCCTTGCCATAGGCAGGGACACCTCCCACTAGTACAGGTTACTCAAGGCCTCATCATCATTGAGAAGACCTCCTCATTGTCTGCTCTTTTCCAGGCCCCAGGTCTCTCAGCCTTTCCTTCTCATAAAGATGCTCCAGTCCCCTCAGCATCTTCCTAGCTTTAGCTGGACTCTCTCCAGTGATTCCTTGTCTGTCTTGAACTGGGTACCTGCCTCAAAGTGGTCCTTTTGTTTGTTACAGGAGTTAAATGACACTAAGCAATTTAGAAATGCAAGAGCTATGGTCATCCTTCAAGTTCTTGAAGAAGTGTTCCTTAAAGCACAAAAATATTCACGAACTTCAGGGCAAGAAGAGTTGTCCTTTGGTTTCATTCTTGTCACATTTAGCATCAAAATTATTTTTACTGTGAAAGGAATCATTGGAAGAAAAAGAAAAAAAAAAAAGGTGGGGGGGAGGTTTCTAGGAGAACAAACAGGGAAGAAGAAAACAAAGCAAAATAAATGCCAAACCTGCAGACAATTATGGAATCCTGTCTCACATGAATATTCACTGGAACTATCCACATGAGTAGATGCTGGAACATCAAATCAGTACCTCATAGACTTGCTTTTGTTTGAAGACAGCTGGAAAACAATGTATTCTTTAATGACATATGCATGTTAATACAAATTGTATGCTCTCTGCTAATCTAATACTCATGAAATGAGCACATCCATCATGGAAATTAAACAATAACTTCTTCCTTGAACAAATTCTGCCATGCATATGTTACAGAAAATAATTAAGAGATAATGTCAATTGGCTAGAACTTTATCAGAAGAGGATGGTCTCCATTTGTGAGAATAAAAAAAAGAAAAGAAAAGAAAAGCAAAGCCCAATACAAATCGTGACCAGTTACAAAATAAAGTCTCAGTCATGGTGGGGTTTTTTGCTTGTGGTTTTTTTTTTTTTTT
>VWZE01023672.1:778434-793338 GCA_013396675.1 Eubucco bourcierii | reverse complement strand
AGGAGGTGAGGAAGTGTTTCTTTTTTTGTTTGTTTGGGTTTTTTTTTCAAACTAGGAGACATCTTCCTTGACAATATTTTATCATAATGATATTGTTTCCATTAAATCAATTGATTCAGGGATGCTGTAGACAGCTGAATGACAATTCTTCTCTGTAATAGTGTGGAAAATCTAGCTCCAAGAACATTCATCTTTTTTTTTTTTTCCTACTCCTAGCCAATAGTCAGCTCTATCCATAAAATAATAATTTCTTATAAATGTGGAATGTATTTTTGAAGAAGGAGGCTATTTGATTTCTTTACACAGCCAATTAGACGTGACAAGACATGCTCTGAATACATCACAACCCACTCATTTCTCCACCCACCCCTTTCTTCAGCAATGTCCATAAGAAAGGAATAAAAGAGGTATTTTTGAGCATGGAATGCTAATGTTTGGTTTCTTAGAATCATGGAGTGGTTTGGGTTGGAAGGGACCTTTAAAGTTTATTGAGTCCAATGCCTGTGCAGTCAGCAGGGACATATGGAACTAGAGCAGGTTGCTCAGAGCCCCAGACAACCTCACCTGGAATGATTCCAGGGCATGGGGCATCTATCACCTTGGGGCAATCTGGGCCAGTATCACACCTATCTCAGTGGAAAAAGCCTCCTCATTCTGTCTAGTATGATATTCCCTCTTCTAGTTTCAATCCATCACTCCTCTTCCTGTCACAACAGGCCTTGCTAAAAAGTCTACCTGGCCTTCTGATTGGCCCCATTAAGTGCTGAAGGGCCACAAGAAGCTCACCCAGAGTCTTCTCTTCTCCAGGCTAAACAATCCCACACTCTGCCTGTCCTCAAGCCAGAGGGGTTCTAGCCCTCACATCATTGCTGTGGCCTCTTCTGGCCCCACTCCACCAGATCCATGTTTCTGCTGTGCTGAGGGCTTCAGAACTGCACCCAGCGCTGAAGGTGGAGTCTCAGCAGAGTGGAGCAGAGGGGCAGAATCCCTTCCCTTCGCCAGCTGCCCATACAGCTGAGGCTGCAGCCCAGGACATGGTTGTCTTCCGGGCTGTGAGTGCACATTGCTGTCTCAGGCCCAGCTTTTCACCCACTGGGACCCCCATCTCTCCACAGGGCTGCTCTCCATCCCTTGATACTGAAAGCTGCCCCAAGCCATGTGCAGGACCTTGCACTTGGCCTTGTTGAACGTCATGATGCTCACACGGGCCCAGTTCTCAAGCCTGACCAGCTTCCTTTTACTTCAAACACAGCAAAACGATGCTTTGGTTCTTATTTAATCTTAAGCTTTTCTTCAGAGCAAAAAGCACATGTTTTCTGATGCCTTTTAGTTCTACTGGATTTTGTCACATTTTCTTCATCCCTGGTGAATGAAGTGACTCATCTCCTGCAGTGCAAAGATAGGCAATGTTCTGCAAAAACAAAAAGTGCTTACCAGCCTCTGAGAACATGCATGGAGCTGGAAGTCACTGTTTAACTCTCAATTCCACCAAGTCTTGTTTGTGTTTTCTAGCAGTTCTGGGCTTTGCTTTAGACATACAGCTACCATTATAGGCTCATATAGCTGCTGAGGTTGGAAGAGACCTTTGAGATCATCAAGTTCAGCTACTCACCTAGATGTCACAATCCCACCACTACTGCTAAGCTGCTACCCACCAAATCTCTACAACACATCAACACATCTTTTAAATCTCTCCAGGGGTGATGAGTCCAACACTTCCCTGGGTAGCCTGTTCCAGGGCTTCACAACCCTTTCTGTGAAGAAATTTTCCGTAGTATCCAACCTAAACATCCCTTGGCACAACTTGAGACTGTTTCCTCTTATCCTGTCACTTGTCAAATGCAAGAAGAGACCAACCCCCAGCTTTGCTCCAACATTCTTTCAGGTAGTTGGAGAGGGCAATGAGGTCTTCCCTCAGCCTCCTTTTCTGAAGACAGAAAAGCCCCAGTTCCTTCACCTGTTCCTCATAAGATTTGTGTTGAAAGTCCTTCACCAGTTTGAATACTCTTCTTTGGACACACCTCAATGCCTTTCCATTTTACAAAGCCATCAAGTTTTAGTCCCTGGTTTTCCAAATAATTTAAGAGGGACTTAATGGAGGCATTGCATGGGGTTGCTTCACATGGAGCCAGAAATCCATGTTAAAATTATTCAAAGCCCCAGTGTGATCAGGAGATCTAACCCCATGAAGAAGTCAGGGGCCTGGCTATGAGGAAGATAAGCTCATGTCTCTACCATAACCTGTGGAGATCAAACTCTAATATTCCATCTCACAAAGAATCCTGCTACCTATGCTCTGTTTAAGCTGGTTGCACACAATTGCTAAGGAGAAACCAAGCTGGAAAATGTTAGAGTTTGTTGGTAGAGACGTTTCATCTTGAACAAGAGTCTCATTCACCTGTGAGAGCCACTAGCAAGAAACACCTTATGGAGATTCCTTCACCTCGCTTCTAGGTGACACCATAGAGGCCTCTGAATGTTCAGGTGGGTTCTTTTGTGTTCATTTTTATCTTCTCATTGCTTTTTGTGTGCTATGGTATTGCTTCAACAGCAAGAGGAAAGGGACCTTCCACCCTAGATTAGTTTATGAGCTAGGTCAATCCCTTCTTTCTCTGAGTCACAGCAGAGCAGAGAACTGAACCTTGCTTTCTGAATTTCAAGGCGAGAGCTTTTAGCTTTAGGTACACAAATGGAAAAGGAGAAGCATAATCTCTTTTTAGGAAGTAGTGAGTACTCTAAATCATGCAGACAAGCAGCTCTGGCTAAAGACAGCTCGTACTTTCTGGGCACATTAACCTCATTAAGCATCTCACACAAAAGGGAGCTGGTAGACACAAGTCCCATCAGCCTCTGGACTATTGATGTCTCTGGTGTCTGAGGAAGGTGAGCCACTGCTAGATGCAATTTGGACTTAAATCTAATCTGAATCTTAGATCCAACTTGAAGTTAGGTCCAAAATGAAGCATGGATGATGTTGTAAATGTTCTGACTGATCAGGTTGGAGGTGGTTCTGAGCAACTTGATCTACTTGAAGATGTCCTTGTTCCCTGCAGAGGGGATGGATTAGATGGGCTTGCAAGGTTTCTTGGAATCTAAAGGGTTCTGTGATTCCATGATTCTATCACTACCATTAGCAATAAAGACTTTAGGTTTGGGTGGCCTCTTTTAGACAGCAGTGGCTATGCAATGAATTATTCGTCTCCTTATTACTTTTTACATTGACGTTGTCATCACCTGCATCTATAAAACTGCATTTTTACCTCTTTTAGAATGAAGACCTAATTTTGCTTTCATTTCAGTTAATGCCTAAATTGCTATTGACTTTGGTGGGAAAAGCTCTCTGCTCCTGTGTGTTTAAGTACTGTACTGTGATTGCTTCACTGTATGGAACAGTGTTTGCAGCACAGGAGTTAATAATGCTTTTTATATAGCTATATTTACCCTAAACTGATGGCATACAACTAGGAGGGCTGGCTGAGACCCCATCAGGCTTGTGTTGCCATTGAACAAGACCTGGACAGGTTGGAGAGTTGGGTGGGGAGAAATTTCATGAAGTTCAACAAGGACAAGTCTTGGGTCCTGCACCTGGGGAGTAATAATGCCCTGTGCTAGGAGAGGGTGACCTACTAGTAAGCAGCTCCATGGAGAAGGACCTGGGAGTACTGTTGGACAGCAAGTTCACCACGAGCCAGCAATGTCCCTCATTGGTCTCTTCAGGTGCATTAAGAAGAAGAGTGTGGCCTGTAGGTTGAGCAAGATTCTCCTGTCCCTCTGCTCTGCACTAGTGAGACCACATCTGCAGTAGTGGGTGCAGTTCTGGGCTCCATAGATCAAGAGAGACAGGGAACTACTGGAAGGAATCAAAGAAATCATAGAATGATTTGGTTTGGAAAGGAAATAAAAGATCATCTAGTTCCAACTTCCCTGCCATGGGCTGGGACACATTCCACTAAACTAGATTTCTCAAGGTCACATCCAGCCTGGCATTGAACATCTCCAGGAAAGCATCCAAAAGCTCTGTGGGCAACCTATTTCAACTTCACTGTTAAGAATTTCTTTCTAACATGCATTCTAAATCTCTCCTCCTCAGGTTTCAATCATAGAATGGTAAGGTTGGAAGGGACCTCAAGGATCATCCAGTTTCAACCCCCTGCCATAGGCAGAGACACCTCCCACTAGAGTAGGGCACTCAAGGCCTCATCCAACCTGGCCTTGAACACCTCCAGGGAGGGAACAGCCAAAACCTCCCTGAGCAACCTGTGCCAGTGTCTCACCACCCTCACTGCAAACAACTTTCTCATAACATCCAGTTTAAATCTTTGCCAGTTCAAACCCATTGCCCCTTGTCCTGTCATTACAAGACCTTGTAAATAGACCCTCCCCAGCCTTCCTGTAGGCCCCCTTCAGATCCTGGAAGGCTACTATCAGGTCTCCTGGAAGCCTTCTCTTCTGCAGGCTGCAGAGCCCCAACTCTCTCAGCCTGTCCTCATAGCAGAGCTACTGCAGCCCTCTGATCATCTTCATGGCCTCCTCTGGACCTGCTCCAACAGTTCCATGTCCTTCCTGTGCTGGGGGCTCCAGAACTGCACACAGGAGTCCAGATATGGTCTGACAAGAGCAGAGAGCAATCCATTCCCTCTCATCATATTGCTAGAAGTCCTTGTAAAAAGTCCCTCCCCAGCTTTCTGTTAGGCCGCCTTCAGCTACTGGAAGGCTGCTCTAAGGTCTCCGCAAAACCTTCTGTCACCATTTAAGTTTCCAGGGCAAAAACTCCACAGGACAGAATTTAGATCACCCTTTCTTCCCAATTCCTCAACCCTCTCAAGGAGAAGTGAGGTAGGTGAAGTGAGTGGGTAAACAAAATGACTTACACAGAATTGGAAGTTCAGAAAGTAATTTAAAGAAAAAATAAAGAGTATTTAGGGAAAAGGTCTGTACAGATGTAGTGAGGAAAGGAATATATACAGACATATACAAACCCAAAGATCGGCAGTGGATTCTCTGAGGTAGGCCTGACTGCATGAAAGTAGGCCCAACCACGTGGCAGCAGCTCCTCACCAGGCGGGGAGGCAAGAGGCAAGTGAGTGATCTGCTGGAACTTCCTCTCCACTTAAATAGAGGATTGGCAAGACAGGGGAGGGAATAAAATGGCCCAGGGACCCCACCAGGTTCCACTGCTCACCTGCTAACCCTTAAACAACAACACTTTCTCTTCTGAACAGCCCCAACTCTCACAGCCTGCCCCAGCAGGTGAGGTTCTCCAACCCTTTGCTCATCTTGGGGCTGTTTAGTCTTGAGAAGACTGAGAGGAGATCTGATCAATGCATAGAAATCTCTGAGGGGTGGGTGTCAAGTGACTGGGACCAAACTCTTTTCGGTGATCAGCAGACAAGGAGCAACAGCTACAAACTGGAACATAGAATAGTTCTCCTCAACATGAGGAGAAACTTCTCTACAGTGAGGGTGGCAGAGCACTGGAACAGGCTTCCCAGACAAGTTGTGGAGTCTCCTTCTCTGGAGACTTTCCAAACCTGCCTGGATGCATTCCTGTGTAAACTACCCTGGGGGATCCTGCTCGGCAGGGAGGTTGGACTTGATGATCTCTGGAGGTCCCTTCCAACCTCTAAGGTTCCGTGATTCTGTGATCTTTGTGGGCCTTCTCTGGACCCAATCCAGCAGAATGATGTCCCTCTTATGCTGGGGGCACCAGAACTGAATAGGGGAGGTCTCACAAGAGCAGAGCCAGAGAATCACCTGCCTCGTTTTGCAGTCACAGTGGAGTCCAGTGGAGGCTACAAAGATTGAGGACACTGAAGCACCTCTGTGAGGAAGAAAGACTGAGAGACCTGGGGCTGTTTAGCCTGGAGAAGAGCAGACTGCGAGGGGATCTTCTCAGTGCTGATAAATAGCTGAAGCACCTGGGATAAGAGGATGGGGCCAGACTCTTCAGTAACAGATCAAGAGGCGACAGGCACAAACTGTAACCTAGGAGGTTCCATGTGAACATGAGGGGAAAGTTCTTTCTTTTGAGGAGCAGACTGCCTAGAGAGGTTGTAGAATCTCCCTCTCTGGAAAGATTCCAAACCTGCCTGGATATTGTGAGCCTGGGTAACCTGCTATGGGTGCCCCTGTTAGAGAAGGGTTTGGGACTATGTAGTCTCCAGAGATCTCTTCCAAACTTCATCATGTTAGGATTTGGGGATTCTGTGATATATGAAAGGCAAACTCATAATGCAGAAATACTATGGCCGGTGGTGACAATATGAGAAATTAAATCATCCAGCTTGCATTTATCCATAATAAACATGAAGATTCTAAGTAGAATTAGCAGTAAAGTGAGCACTGCCTGTGGATTTATCTTGACTCACACAGATTATCTTCTCCTTTATAACCTGAATGCAGCTTTTATGAGCTGAAAAGCAATAACAATCTTCCAGGTTGATTGAAGCTGTCAGAGAAACTAGGACAAGTCAAAGCTTCAAATCCATTGGTGAAGAAGCTTTTGAAAAATATATCCTTGCTTATTTTAATTCATATTCTGACTTATTTGATAGGTTCAGGGTTTCACCTCTGTAGAGCAAGAAGATGTGGAACATCATGTTTTGAAGAATGTGAAGAAATTTGACAGACATCTGGAAGTAAGGACATACTTGAAAGAAAATGAAAAATTAAGACTGCATGGATTTTACTCCCACTTCTTAAGGAACAACCTTGGACTATCTTGTTTGGAGGGTTTTTTTTTGGTGTTGGTTTGTCATTTTTTTGGGTTTTGGGTTTTTTGGTGGGTTTTTTGTGGGGTTTTTTGGGGGTTTTTTGTTGTTGGTGGTGGTGGGTTTGTTTTGTTTTTTGGTGTATGTATTTGTAAATGAACCAACCTATTTCAGGTAAATTAATTGTTCTCAATTTGGATTCCAAGTTTTCTCAACTGGAATCTGCCTACTAGAGAATGATGTGGGGTTGCTGATTGAGAGCCTGCTGAAGCTGAGCCAGCAGTGTGCCCAGGTGGTTAAGAAGGCCAACAGCATCCTGGCCTGGATCAGGAACAGTGTAGTCAGCAGGAGCAGGGAAGTGATTGTCCCTCTGTACTCAGTACTGGTGAGGCCACACCTTGAGTGCTGGGTTCAGTTTTGGGGTACTCGCTTCAAGAAGGATGTTGAGATACTGGAGCCTGTCTGGAGAAGGGCAAAGAGGCTCATGAAAGGTCTGGAGAACAGGTCTTATGAGGAGTCGCTGAGGGAACAGGGATTGTTTAGCCTGGAGAAAAAGAGGCTGAGGAGAGATGTTCTGGGGAAGTTTATGTTGGAGATTAGAAGAGACTTCTCTAAAAGCATTCTCAAACACTGGAACAGGGTCCCTGGGGAGGTGGTTGAATCCAAGTCCCTGCAGGTGCTTAAGAGACACAGAGATGTGGTGTTAAGGGACATGGTTTGACAGTTATATCATGGTTGGATTCCATGATCTTAAAGGTCTTTTCCAACTGAAGCGATTCTGCGATTCCATGAATCAATAAATGTTTTTGAGCTCCTATCAAGCATGCAAAAGATTTGTTGATGTTCCACACAGCCATTGCAAAGAGGCAAATTAGTTCACACAGTATCATTTGTGCAGTCAGACCAAGCATGTGTTTGGCATCATGAACATCAAATAATTTATTGTTGAAGTCATAGGGCATGAGTAGATCAAGCTCCCGGTAACAGAGACAATATTTCTCTCTTCAGTTTGCTAGAGAAATAAATATGCTGTCTAGCAGATAAAGTGGAGTCAGAGCATAATTTAGTCAACACAAAAAAGCTTATACCCACTGGAGCTGGTTATCTACAGACTTCTACAGCCTCAGCTTCCATTTCCTGAGAAGATTTGGTTTATGCTGCCAAAATAGAGGACAACCACACAACACTGAACTACTCATTAGCATGGGCAGTGGTTTACCAAGAAAAAAACCACTCAGCTCTGGTTTACTAGGGAATACCAGGGGCTATTACTCCCACCCATCTTTGCTATGTCAGTCACTGCTCAGATGTTCAGTCAGTGCTGCAGTTTCTCTTTGTGCCCTGCACCAGGGAATGCACCCAAACCATAGAATTGGTTTGCTTGGAAGAGACCTTGAAGATCACTGTGCCCAACTGTTAACCCAGCACTGCCAAGTCCAGCACTAAACCACGTCCCTCAGTGTCATAACTACACAGCTTTGAAATCCCTCCAGGGGTGGGGACTCAACCACTGCCTTAGGCAGCCTGTTTCAGGGCTTAGCAACACTTTCAGGGAAGAAGTCGTTCCTCACCTTCAACCTAAACCTCCTCTGGTGCAACTTGAAACTGTTTCCTCTTGTTTTATCACTTGTTATTTAGGTGAAGTGACTAACCCCCTCCCCACTCCATCCTCCTTTCAGAAGGAAGTTCAGCCTGTTCCTCCAGGCTGAACAACTTCAGTTCCCTCAGCTGCTCCTCACAAGACCAGTTCTCCACACCCTTCACCATCTTCACTGTCCTTCACTGGACTCACTCCAGCTCTTCAGTGTCTTTCATGGAGTGAGGGTCCAAAACTGAATCCAGTATTTCAAGTGCAGCCTCACCAGTGCTAAATACGAGGGGAGAATAACAAACTGTTGTTTCCTCAGCAGTTGGAGAGCTCTCACTGCAGTTGGGAATGCCACCATTTCCCTTCCTCTCTCTCTCCCTCAGAAAGCTGTAGACTGACAATTAGGGCTTGTCCTAAGACTTGAGACATTTGTCAAAGTTGGGTGGGAGGGAGGATATTGTTTCTGAGAAAAGAACTGCTTCCACAAAGAGCTTGCTAACCTCTATGCTAATGTATAGAGACAAGAAGTACCCTCTGAGTTTCATAGCTCTTCTGAAAGACTGCCCATACCCACCTTCAGGTGATGACAGGCTATGAACCCTGTGAGAAGAGAGGACTAGGAGTCTATCCACTTCCTCTAATTCGATGATGCAGACCTAAGGCACAGCTCTGCTCACAAATCTGTGCTGCCTCCCGGTGTAGGTGGTTCTCTTAGATCCCAGATCCACATGCTCATCCTACTGAGACCCTCCAGGCAGCCCCTTGCTGTGTTGCAAAACATGAGAAGGAACAAGAGCTCAAACTGTCCATGCTCCAAGCCAAACGGTCAGGATGCAAACCTGTGCTCAGTCACAACACTTAATCAATCTCCAGAGACCGGTAGTGCAGGAAATATTGATGCTCCCTTCCTCTCCATCTTGTTGCATTAAAGATCCTCCCTGCATTTGGATCATTATCTCATGGTCATTGGAGTGTTTGCATTATCTAAATGAACTCGATGGATATGGATCAGGAGTTTAGGGCAGCGATACAGAAACAGGCCTCTAATTCTAATTAGTTCTGCTCAGCTTTGTAGGATTTGATAAACTTTTGCTTTTCTTTCATCCTGGACAGCTGAATTTCCCATGTGAATAAATCATTTCAAAGAAGTTTAGTATCATAGAAAGGTTATTCCAGAAGGGGCTTTTGGAGGTCAACTAGTCCACACTCCTGCTACAAAGCAGGAAGGATTTCAAAGTCAGATTAGGGTTGCTCAAGGGCCTTTACCTGTCAAGCTTTAAAATCCCCAAAGTTGGAGTTCCCAAAGACTTTGTTGGCTCCAGCACTTCAATGCTTTTGCTGTCAAGAAAAACTAATTTTTTATATTGAGCCCAAATTTCCCTGGATGCAACTTGTTGTTGCATTTCACTTTGTACCTCTGACAGGGGTTTAGTTTCCATTCTCTGTCTCCACAGGCCACTCTCCTTTTGAGCTCTTCTGCAAACAAAGCAATCTCACCTGCTTTCCCTCATGTGTTGTGTCCTCCTGCTGCAAATCATCTTTACCTTCCTCCACTGAACTTGGTCCATTTTATCCATGTCTTTCTTGGACTAGGTTGTCTTGGTTTACTGAAGGAGTTGTCAGGTACTGGAATGGTTTGCCAGGGAAGAGGCAGAGTCACCATTCCTGGAGATACTCAAGAAATGCATGGACATGGCACTTCAGTGCACTGGTCTTAGGTTGATGGATTGTCTTGATGATCTTAGACATCTCTTCCAACACAAACAATTCTATGATTTAGTAGGACATTTGAGTCCTGAGTAACCTGTACTAGTGGGCCTTGAGTAACCTGTACTAGTGGGAGGTGTCCCTGCCTATGGCAGGGGGTTGGAACTAGATGATCCTTGAGGTCCCTTCCAACCTTACCATTCTATGATTCTATGATTCTATGATTCTATGACATTTCATACAGAGACTTTCCAGTGACGTGTCCATGGAGACATTCAAGGTCAGGACTTACAGGGCTCTGGGCAACCTGATCTAAAGATGTCCCTGCTGACTGCAGTGGGGTTGGACTACATGAAACAGGAGGTTCTCCTCAGAGCAGAGTATTTTGTATCCTTCCCTTCAATGCAAACCTGATGCAGCACCACCTTCCAAGGAGCTGGCTGTGCCTTCAGGCACTCAGCAGTAAGAAAGAGTATTATTTTCAGCATCCCTTCCAAAATGGAAATATTCAAGGTCAGACTTGGTCAGGCTCTGAGCGACCTGCTCCAGCTGAGGGTGGTGGGAGTTGGATTAGATGACCTTTAAAGGTCTCTTCCAACCCAATGCATTCTATGATTCTATGTAGAGGAGAATAACCACAGAGTCATAGAATCAGTTTGGTTGGAAGAGACCTTTCAGATCATCAAGGCAAATGAACTGTTAACCCAATACTGCCAGGTCACCACTAAACCACGTCCCTCAGCACCACATCTCACCAGATCTTATGTGTTCCTAACTCATTCTGCAGACACACACATGCAACTTTGCTCACACTTCTTTTTCCTCTCTTGCCCCCCTGTATTTTTTGTTTCCCTATCCCTCCTACACCTATGCTGAACTGTAAAACGATTCATTTTCTCTGTTCAGTGCAAATCTGCTTTCCATTTACTCTTGCTCCTCCTTGGTTTTGAATACAGAGAGATTTTAAAATTTAGGTAGGGTTTTTTCCCCAGCTTTATGTTGTTTTAGAGAAAAGAGGGGAAAAAAAAAAAAAAAAAAAGAAAAAAGAGGCAAGCTTCTCCCAAGCTGTTATTTTCAGCTTTTAACTATATCATAATAATAAGTTTGCTTTTTTTTTAAGCTTCAAGCATTTTTTCCCCTGATTTTGCATAAAATAAACTTCCTGCTTTCTTCTCCCTCACAAAGGATAAGAACTGCAGAACTCCAGAAGTATCCTCAGCTGATGCTATGCTGATTTTCAAGCTTCCCTCATTCAAAACCATTTACATTTGCAGACTTCAGCATCTTTATCACCCACATTTCAGAAGCTCTTACTGCTGTCTCTAGAGGTTGTCCCCATTCTCACCACGGGAGAGTTGAAAGGCATGAGAAATTATCTACCATTAGCATCAATGCAAGCTCTTATTTGGTGAACACTTAGGAGGGGGGATGGCTGAGGATGATGCTCTCAACCATTTCTGCAGGTACCCAAAAGAAGAGCAGTACAGCTCAGCACAGGCTGTGTGCTTCCTGCTCTGCTCACAGAGTACAGAGACTACACAAGGCTTTAGTTCCCTTTTTGTTTAAGTCTGTGCTCATGACTTGAGAATTGTACCAACACAAATCTCAAGAGGTTTAACAAGATCAAGAGCAAGGTCCTTCACCTGGGTCAGGCCACTCCTTGGCATCAATCCAGGCTGGAGGATGAATGGATGGTGAACAGCCCTGTGGAGAAGGGCTTGGAGGTGCCGGTGGGTGAAAATCTGGATGTGAGCTGGATGTGTGCCTCCACAGACCAGAAGCCAAATGTGTCCTGGACTACATGCAAAACAGTGTGGGCAGCAGGTGGAATGAAGGGATGCTGCTCCTCTGTCCACTCTGTTGAGACCCAACCTGAAGTGCTGGGTCCAGCTCTGGAGTCCTCAGCACAGGAGACACATGGATCTGTTGGAGTGGGGCCAGAGGAGGCCACAGCATTGATGGGAGGACTGGAAACCCTCTGGTGTGAGGGTAGGCCCAGAGACTTGAGATTTTATTTCAGCCTGGAGAAGAGAAGGCTCTGGAGAGACCTGTTGGTGACCTTTAGAGACTTAGAAGGGCTGATCAAAAAGCTGAGGCCTGTTGTGACAGGACAAGGGCTGATGGTCTGAAACTAAAAAAAAGGGAGATTTAAACTAGAGAGAAGCAGGAAACTGATTATGCTAAGCATGGTAAGACCATGTCTCAGGCTGAGGGGGTAGACGCCTCATTCCTGTCAGGTCAGGATGTTTGGGGCTCTGAGCAATCTACTTTAGTTGCAATATTCCTGATGACTGCAGGACAGACTAGACGAGCTTCAAAAGTCCCTTGTTACCCAAAACATCCAACAATTCTATGATTCTTTGTTAAATGCTCTAAGCATTTTTTTGTTGTTGTTGTTTGTTTGCTTGTTTGGAACAAGTCCTTGCCAAGCTGGTAAATGCAGCAGGACTTCTAGTCAAGTATTTCCAGCAACAGCTTTCAACTATTGCTTGCTGACCATGACCTTCTCAGCACTCGCCTTTCCCGCTGGACTACTCACTTCTAAGGTGGGAACATGTCTTTTGCAACATGGAAGGGACCAATCTTCCCCTTCTCCCCTCCCCTCATTTCACAATGTGGCATCTGAGAGCTGAGCAGCACTCACTTAACCCTAGTGAACTGATTTTTGTCTTGGTTTTAGTCTTCCAGATTGCTTGCATCAGGAATAGTGTGGCCAGCAGGAACAGGGAGCTCATTCTCCCCCTGGACTCTGCACTGCTTAGGCCACACCTTGAGTACTGTGTCCAGTTCTGGGCCCCTCAATCTAAGAAGAACATTGAGGTGTTTGAGTGTGTCCAGAGAAGGGCAACGAGGCTGGGGAGAGGCCTTGAGCACAGCCCTATGGAGAGAGGCTGAGGGAGCTGGGATTGGTTAGCCTGGAGAAGAGGAGGCTCAGGGGGGACCTTATTGCTGTCTACAACTACCTGAAGGGTGCTTGTAGCCAGGAGGAGGTTGCTTTCTTCTCTCAAGCAAGCAGCACCAGAACAAGAGAACACAGTCTCAAGCTGTGCCAGGGGAAGTTTAGGTTGGAGGTGAGGAGAAAGTTCTTGACTGAGAGAGTCATTGACTGCTGGAATGGGCTGCCCAGGGAGGTGGTGGAGTCACTGTCCCTGGAGGTGTTCAAGGCAGGTTTGGACGTGGCACTTGGTGCCATGGTCTAGTCTTGAGGTCTGTGGTATCGGGATGGACTTGATGAGCTTTGAGGTCTTTTCCAACCTTGGTGATAATGTGCTACTTCTGCAATGGAGAAAAGAGATGCTATTTCAGGCTGAAAGATGAGGCCTCCCACTGGACCTTCACACTAGGCACCGGTGTGCAGCCAGAGGGTTTAGGAGCAGCAGGAATGCTGACAATAAAAGAACTGCATGCAGAAACAAGTGCTTTTAACCTCTAAAGTGTTTATTTCTTTTCTGCTTTGCCCCCAGTTTACTATGAATAGGAAAAAGTTACTGGTCTTCTAGGAAACCCATCAGCCAAACTGAGGAGAGGATGATGAGAGACATGGGGCTGTTTAGCCTAGAGAAGAGCAGGTTGTGAGGGGATCTTCACAATGATCATGAATATCTAAAGGGTGGGGGCAAAAGGATAGTGCAGGTTGTGGAGTCTCCTTCCCTGGAGCGATTCCAGACCTGCCTGTGCAACTTGCTGTGCTGTAGGTGCCCCTGCTTTAGCAGAGGGGTTTGACTAGACCATCTCCAGAGATCACTTCCCACCACTACCATTCTGTGATTCTGTGATCAGGTCAAAAGATACCTTTATGAAAATGAAATAAATAAAGGCACTACCCTGAAGTCACAGAAAAGCTGCACATTAGAAGTAACCAAACCAAGCAAAGCAAGAAAGGAAGCAAGCAACTGCCCTCCCCACCAAAGCAGCAATGGCTAAGCCTGTTCACTCTTACAGCTGCTGGAGATAGATGTGCTCCTGCTCCATTTGCCTTACACGTGAGGCCATGGCAAATTGAAAGGAAAATCACATCAAGTTCTACCAAGTCAACCGGAGAAATGCTTTGTGTCTCCTTAAATGCATCCTTTTTCTTCCCATTTTTAGCCAAAGAGAAGACCACAGCTGTTCTGCTATTGGCAGTGCTATCCACTTGTCATGCATCATCTTCTGCCAGAGAGAGTTACCTTGGAGGAGCTGCCCTTTGAAACACTGATCTGCTGCTAAATATTAAGCTCCCCTCCAGGGCACTGCTAAATGGTTGCCCTAAAGGTGGGAGATCAAACCAGCAATACATTCCTCTGTCAAACCAGAGAGGTTCAGCCAATTGCAGAAAGAATTAATTTGCTTTTCCACAGGTTCTGCATGGGGTTCAAACAGTGTCGTTAGCACTAATAAAACTGCCATGGTTACAACATTTAGGGTGATCTACTACACAGAGTACTCATTTGTGTACATTATGGAGAGGTGTGGGAGTGTTTACAGAAGCATTAATGTATTGCTAACACTGACAGCTACACCACAAAAATGTCTATTATCAGACCTATTTTTTTTTTCAGCTGCTTTTCACTTTTTGTTATTTTCACAGAATCACAGAATTAACCAGGTTGGAAAAGATCTCTAGGATCATGAGTCCAACCTATCACCTAACCCATGGCCCTAAGTGCCTCATCCAGTCTCCTTTTAAACACATCCAGCAACAGAGAATCCACCTCCTCCCCAGGCAGTCCATTGCAATGCCAATCACTCTTGCTCTGAAGAACTTCTTCCAAACATCCAGCCTGAACCTGCCCTGGCACAGCTTGAGACTGTGTCCCCTTGTTCTGTCCCTGGGTGCCTGGCAGCAGAGCCCAACCCCACCTGGCTACAACCTCCTTTCAGGTAGTTGTAGACACCAATGAGGTCTGCCCTGAGCCT